>JARUHQ010000010.1:17235589-17835589 GCA_029955515.1 Chrysomela aeneicollis
CCAATTTTAGTCACACCCACCTGGCACCTACAGCCCAAAGCACTGGTTAAGTGGTCAAGTGCACAACAAATGAACAAACAAATTACAAATTTTCAACAACAGTTTTCGGCTAGGGTGTATTTTACAATTAATTTGATCGACGATTTTGGAAAACAAGACAGAAAGAAAACGTCAAGAATCAGCAGAGCCTTCCCTTCAACAGACAAATGAATACATAAGAAATATGAACTATACTATCAAGAATATCTTCTCCACATCAACTATCCTACTGATTATTGGTAATTATAAATTTGAAAATACACAATAGATTTTTATAAAACCAAATTTTTTTAGCTAGAGCATGCCTAAGCAAAGAGTGTACCATACCTGTTATAATCAGAGGGGCTTGGTTCTCCTGGGAAAATGGACATAATACTCTGACAGAGTTAGATGCAACATCTATGACTCAAAGAGGAGAGTGTGTTGATATCAAAGATGCATTCCATGTGAATTATACTATGGTTTTCAAAAAAGGAGACTGTTTCACCTGTGTCAAGATTACAGTGAGAACTGTTAATGTTTTGGAAAAAATTGAAAGTGAGTGTTAAGAAATGGTAGTCTCTGTCAAAAATACTATCAACTATTTGGTTAATACAATTATTATATTTTTTGTCCAGGTTCTTGTATCAGCCTTCCAGAACATGAAGCCACTGTTGAAAATGTTTGCAGAAGTTTGGACCAACATCAACAGCTCATCACCTTGTTTTCTGAAAATTATGTTCCTGTCAATTGTAGGTCTTCCTTGGAAGGAGTGTGGAACTTTGCCTACCAAAATCGTTTCAAATTCACAGGAGAATGTAGGAATCCAGATGCACAGATTCGTTCCTGTCAGACTGCTGGTTCTCAGTTTCTGATTACAAACCAAAAGTTCAATATCACTTATAAGAAATGTGAAGGAATGACTGGCACCTTTGATGGGGGTGAGGATTTCATTGGCCTTGTTTTTTGTTTTAAGGTTTTTTGTTGTTGGATATGTACAGGAGTTTTAGGCTGAAATTCATTCATTTAAATCAGAGAGACTTCAATTTCAGATATTGAGAACATGAATCATACATTTCTAGGAGAATTGCTTATGCTTTTCAAGTAATTTAGTCTCCAATCTCTTCAGTCCAATGACAGGTGACATTTGAAATTGACAGCTCCTGAGCATCTCATGAGCTAGAACATGGTAAAAAAAGAGGTCACTTGTGCATCTGCAATTTATCAAATTTTACTGATACAGATGCATTAGAAGACGAGGTTGGGTCAATGAACCTATTTTTTTTATTTTCTGATCTTATATCACTAAAAACCTCTAATTTCAATATATATATATATATATATATATATATATATATATACAGAGGGAAACTGCAGGATTTTCTAATTATTAAGGATATTAAGCATTATTTGTTCAAAAATATGAAAGAACTTACTGGATTATTTTGAGAGATTGCCAAATTATGATTTTTTATCAAATTTCAGTGGTACAGAAAGTATTCTATGTAAAAATTTGGCTAAAATTCCACTATATGATTATGATTGAATGTTTTAGTTGTTGAATACAGCTGTTTGGGAGATTGGTTTGTTGACAAAAATCACTATTTCGCTGTTGCCAATACCAAGGAATCCAGAAAAGATGAAAAATATCGTTGTTTCTTGAAAAATAGAGATGATGATTTGTACATTGGTGTCTCAATTACGGCTGAATGCAATACTTTGAAGACTGTTGAAAAAAGTCCAGAGAGATTGCATATCACACCAGGTAAGTTGTTGTGTTCAAAATGTTGTCAAAATTCAGATCAACATGTCAGGTCAACTTGAAAATTTGTAAAAAAACCATGTTCACTATTATTGTTCTATTTTTGATACCCACCTCTTGTGCACTTGCTATAAACTTTTGTGAATTGGGTCCAAAAGAATGCAGTGAACATACCAGCAAAATCTAACTAATAGAATGTGAAACAAAACTACCATGATTTCTGTTTAATATCTCTTGAGATATAGTTTTCAACATGAAGGATGAAACAATAGGGTTGTATTTGGTATTGTCTATATTTTTTTTACACAAAAATACCCACTACGAATTATATAAAAATAAATATTCAACATTGGCGGTCATTGATTTCATTTGATGACTAAAGTTCTACAACTTTTTTTATGATATTCTGGATTACAACTTCTGTATAATATTAGATAATAAAGATCCTAACCTAACCTGACTTTGTATATTATGAGGAAAAGATTGTATAGAATGTTCAAAAAATGAAAGAAATACATGTCATATCTTATCCAATCAAATGACCACGATAACTACTTTTCCGGCAAATTCCATGGCGAGTCGTTGATTACGACTGTAAATTTTCCATTACCAATCTCACCCGAATATACACATCTTCAAACTCACCCGGTGAAATAACTAATAAAACTACAGTGAAGTCCGAGATTGTGGAGCCTGGATGTCGACTGCCTCAAAATTTCTCGGGCGACTGGATCAACACTGCCAACATAGATGCCGACATTTTCATAAACGAAACGCACATCATCGAAACTTGGTATCCGGATGAAGGACGTTACAGAAGAACCATCTACGTTTGCCGAGAACAAAGAGATTCTCGGGTGATGATGGCGAGATTGACTGTAGATGGATGGTAAGTTGATCTATCTAAAGGAATATGAATCCAAGAAGTTGCCGAAAAATCTTGTTATGATCAGAAACCAATTCTCTCTTTTTCATTTCAGTCAAAAAGACTACATTTGTTTTGACTTCGTCCCACAGCATCACAATATAATTCGGTACAGGAGAGGCATTGCCGTCATCAAAGATGACTTCAGCACTGTGTGTTCATGGGTTCAATTCCAGAATAAGGCAAAGTGGAAGTATGATTTGTACTTGAAGAGAAACCCGGTCCCCATCAAGTGCCCTGTGGCTGGGAAATTCAATTTCACCCAAAAAGGAGATGTGCCTTTTGAAACTAGGTATGTGATAGTGTGTTGAATTGAAAGTGGCATTCTATAATTAGTCACACCAAAACTGATATTTGATCAAATGTTTGCAATTTGATGAATCTTCTTGTGTTCCCATGATTTTATTGGCAATATTCAATAAGTTTTTTACAGAGCTATCGATGTATTCCTCTACTTTGCTCATAAACTTGTTCTGTCAGAATGTTTGTCTTTTTAGGCTCATATCGCATCAGATTGCTGCTTCAGAAGTGCTTGTAGTTTGAGAAAGATACATTGTGATTAACGTAAATAGTATCAGTTATCTGGTACATCAGTGTATGCTAGCATATCATTTTCGGAAAACGTTGATTTTATTCATTTTCTCTTGCTTTTTTCCAAATAAAGTAGATATAGTAGATGGTGAAGTTTGTTCCCAAGTAATTGAAAAAGTTTTAGAACAATAAAAAAAGTATACACATTTTCAATAAAATGATGAATATCCAATTTCTGCACAAAATACTAACAGAACAGTGAAGTGTACGATGATACATCACTAAATTATTATGCTTCAAAGAAACAACTGAACTATAGGAAGAGGATAATTATTCAAGAAGAATCTAACACTTGGAAATAGATGTCACGGATGAATAATTTCGCCAGTTGTCATATCACTATGCTGTCACTGTCTTTCGAAAATGGTTAATACTTTGTAATAAAAAATATACACATCCTGAGACGAAACAAAGAGTTGTTCCATTTTAATCCCATCTTGTTGTTTCATGTGGTTTTCATAGATCTTGCAGTTGTTATCTGATAGTACCAGTGTCATTGCCTAGAACTGAGTATTTTCTCGATACAAGCAATATTCACTTTCAAAGGCACTTCTATGAACCCTTCACTGGCCCTCCGCACTTCCACCAGCTTCTCCATTAAACCCTCGAACATCGATTCCACCTCACTTTCCCCGCAAACGCTGGTCAGATACTTCCTCAGGAGCGACCGGTACGACCGCTGCTCCCTCTCCACAACTTCCCGGTGCACCACGTTCGGCCTGTCCGAGCTAAAAAGCGCCACGGCGCACAAAATAAGGATAATGTTCTTGTCCCTCAAACACTCCCTATCGAACTTCCTGATGCAAGCCCGCAGCGCTTCGTAGTCCACCTGGGCCAGCCTAACCCCCTCCAGGGTGCTCCTGAAGGTGGAGTTGCGGATCTCCAGCCGCTTCGTATCGGGGTTGACCGAGTCGATGACCTTCTTGAGCAGCAGCACGTCTAGGCCGGCGCGCCTTAGAAGCGCCGACTGGTCCGCTCTGCACAGCGCTCTGAAGCCGCGCAGTTTGCCGGTGAACTTTGACAGCCGCTCGATCTTCATGGAGGCGTACTGGACGAAGCTTGGCAGCGTTGCGGCGCCAGCGCTCTCGTTGGGCGCCGAGTCGTAGGCTTCGTTGGCTTCCAGAAGCTCCTCCAGTCTCAGTATCTCGTCGGCATCCAGACCGGGATTCGTTGGCTCCCACTTGATGGGCGTGGTGTGTTTGTTTGCTTCGTTGCCCGATCTGTCAAACATCTCTGGCCCCGATTCCCTGCTAGATATCTCTCCGAAATCCACAAGGCAGCTGTCGCTTGTCATTGAAGGGAACTCCTCCCAGTTTATTGGCGTGGCGTGCTTGTTTGCAACGTTGAATGGTTGAAGACTGCCCGGTCTGTCGAACATATTAGGTCCTGCTCCGAAATCCACTAGGCAGTTGTCGCTTGTAATTGAAGCGAACTCCTCCCAGTTTATGGGCGTGTTGTGTTCGTTTGCTTCGATGCACGGTTGATGCTTGTCCGATCTGTCAAACATAAGGCAGCTGTCACTTGATGGAACGTCGTCGGGTCTCCTGCTTTTGTTTTCCAGTATCTTCCTCCTCTTGGCGGACTTTTGTTCCTCCGTCATGATGAGATTTTGGCACATGCCGACGGCGAAACACTTGTCGAGCCTGCATTTCTGGCAGAATTTTCGCGTGACGATCGTGACGTCACAGTTGCGTTTGAATGGGCAGTTGAACTTCTTACTGGACTGCGCGTTCCTGCGGAAGAAGGCCTTGCAGCTCTCGCATGTGATGGCGTTGAAGTTGTAGCCCAGGGCCTTATCGCCGCACACTCTGCATGTTTTTTTGGTCGATTTGGGGGCACTCATGTCGTGTGAACGAAAGGGAATGTGTGGTTCTTCCATGCTAATATCTTATTATTGGCGATAAGATGCTATCTAATCACTATCGGTGATAGGTAAATGGCAATCTATTATGGTTTTACGTAACGTTGTATTGTTTATTTTCGTAAAGTTCATTCTTTGTTCGAAAATCTCTCAATTGATAGAAAACAGTTTGTATATAGCCTCAATTTTTTCAAGAAGAAACATTGTGGTGTTCCCCAGGAAACAATTATTCTAGAACCCATTTTATTTATAATTCATGTAAATCGTGTATATCAAATTTGAATTTGCAAGGAAACTTTAAATTATTTGTCGATGGATCATCTTTCATGTTAACCTCAAAAAAAATTATACCGAATACCATAATCAATCTTGATATTAGGAAACTTTTACAAAAATAACAAGTTTTTGGGTTGAACAATAGGTCAATCTCCATCTTGATCATCACACATTCAATTAGCTACTCAAAGAAATACCTCCAATTTCTGGTTTTCTATTCGTGAATTATTCATTTCAGTATGATTTTTCTCTAATCTACAATATTTGATGTCAAACTGGTTGGTATCCTCTGAAATATCTTCAAAATGAAATTGAATATATTGAAAAACTATCATTTCTGGAAGCAACATCTAAACTATACATACCGAGATATATACTAGCTATTGACTTTCTCTTTGAGTATGCATCTTGTAAAAAATTTAAAAGCATTCTTACCTTCAAAGTCAATTCTGACATCCATATACACCACACCAGACAATATGATCAATCAAAAACTGTCAATATAAAGACGCAAACGTTGAATTATGGTAGAATGAATATTCTATAAATGTATTTTATCAATTTTAATTTTTCCTTTATATTGCTTCGTTCTGATTCATGTTTTATTCATTTTTTCTGAAACAAAAAATATTGTTTCTGCTTGACTTGCAGTTTGGAAATATTTCTCAATCTAGTTGTTTTACACAAATTATTGGGAATGGAATGAATAGAATATTCTAATACTCTACCAATTTATTACATTGCAGAATCCTTGGTGGTGTTACATTGAGTCCACGTCCCAATATTTATTGCAAACAAAATATATCTGACTTCTCTGTTTGTGACGAAGAGCAAAAAGTGATTGCCATTGATGAGAACTACTGTTTATCTGTAGATCATCTTGGCAGACCTACAGATATTTATAGTGAGTTCACTTCTATCACTCCTAGAACATCATTTTGGATAATATAACATATATCAAATGCAACAGCGATTATTACGTTGTGAAAAATGCTCTTTCATTCATTTTAGGTGACCCCGATTACCAAATGAAATGCATCGGATATTGGAAAGAAAATTTGAAATCTTATTTGATAACATACGACGAGCTCGATCCATTCTCCAAATACAGATGTTGGGTTTATCAGAGAGCAGATCTCAATAGAATATTGATGTCACAAGGTGAGTCTGTTTGACATTCTAACAGTTTGTTTTCTCAATGACAGCCATCTATAATGTTTCAATTCTTCAAGAATATTTCCCTGTATGAGTTTCCAATTTCCTTATTTTACAGCAATTGGTCCGTTTTGTGATTTGAAACAAGATGTATATTCATGGAACTACACAGAGGGAGCTTCAGTAGCCATAGAAATGCAAGAATATGAAAGAGAACGTGAGTTTCATATTATCCTTCATAAAATTGTGACCCCGTGTATATCTTATTTTGATTTCTCTAGGTGATCAGTGCCCCATGGACTTTGATGACGGTACTAATCCATGGTTGCACAGAGAAAACAACATACAAATATTCGACTTTGGATATTTA
Source organism: Chrysomela aeneicollis (assembly GCA_029955515.1). NCBI lineage: Eukaryota > Metazoa > Arthropoda > Insecta > Coleoptera > Chrysomelidae > Chrysomela > Chrysomela aeneicollis. Next base: position 17,242,548 of record JARUHQ010000010.1, read on the forward strand.
AGAAGTAGTTCAAATGGACTATCGGCAGCATATTTCGTAACACATTTATTAATTGTTTTGGTAGGTTTGAGAATTACGTTGTTTTGAGATACACTGGACTAATTATTGTATCTCCCAATTCAGGGCAGCTTCAGAATTTAGTGCCTGTATTTTTAATTACATGCAGTTATGTTGAAAAGAATTACAGAGACTCAAATAACAACATATGATTATATATTAAGTTACATATTAGCAATTTTATGACGACAAAGTGTGCCTTCATTGTTACTTGAATAATTTTTTGAATATTTACTACCAAATTCCAATGATCATTATTATCATATTTCAATTTTACAAACAATTATTTAGTGATAGTTAATTTTACTCTTGATTTTAGTGGACCGATATTTTATTAATTGTTATTCCACTGACCTAACATTATTTTTACAAAAATAAGAAGTACAAATCAATCCCGACCATATAATCTACCACTGTTGATCAAAGTAGATAATCGAGCTAACAATTAAGCTTACTGTGATTTATTTGAATCTCAAATTACTGTTCCAATAGCTCTTTCAGGTATCATATATTTCATCAAGAATTTTTTCTCGCCATTTGAATATCCGTCCATTTCTTGTGATGATGTACTAAAAATTATCCGTCCATTTATTGAGGTACTTTTTTATATTGATACAGAAGAATAAAACATTTTTCAATTAGCAGGTATATTATTATTTTTCGTTGGTGCCTTTCATAAATATTATAATTTATAAAATATAACAACATGATTAGAATTGAAGTTATATATCAAGAGAAAACTTCTTTCTAGCTGACACTATATGCAGAACATTAAATTACATCTGTAGAAAAGCTTAAATGCAAATGGATCACAAGGGAAAAAGGTACCCATATCCCATTGCATACTGAAATATGGAAATGATTTGTGTCCTTTCATGTTATGGAGTCGGTGAATCAGAAATTTCAGCTTTTATCAAATGAGAAGAACTGTATAGTCCAACCAAAAAGATTTCGAATTTACCTTGAATTTAGATTACTCGAAAAGTAGGTAGGTAGGCATTACAATCAGTGAAATTTTCAAAACATTGCTTTCTACATTATTTGTGAATGTTTGAGATATTACCTTGACACCTGACATTTCATCCCTTTTAATACCATGCTTTTAATGCTTGGAAATTATTGAAGTGAGAATAACTTGAGAGTTTTTCCCCATCATTAAATTTTTCATGGAGTTCTGTCTAAAGATTGGAAATTTGCTCTGGTATTGTTATGAACTTTGGACTGGGAGTTTCCTATAATCAATATATAGTTCTATTTTCCAGTGATAAAGTACCAAGAACAATCATTTCAATCACATTCATAGATCTGAAAAGTAACTACTTCCAGAGTATACAAAATTTCAGGAATTGATAGTCATTTCTGAAATAGATTGAGAGCATTGCAATATCTCATAAATAATGAAATCTATATATATAGTTCTGTTTAGTGCTAGTAGGTGGCACTGTACCAAAAATCCGTATTCCTCACTGTTTAAGACTACATTGTGGTTTTCAAATAGTGACCGTGTCGTGGGTGGATTGTCGACTGGCCTAGTGCAACTGATGAGGCTTGGCGAGCCGAAACAGATCTGTATTGCACCAGTTGGCAATCCACACACGAAACGGAATCAACCTACAACCTTTCACTTCATACCCTAGCTCTGTGTTCAAACACAATATCTTTCTTTCTATATATATATATATATATATATAAACAGCACTATTAGCATCAAGTATATTGGTACTTTGACTTACCCCTTGAATATCAGCAATTTGTCGTTTACTTCACTACCAGTTCGTTATTTTTGAACAGTCACAGTAGAAACGCGAGATAAGAATAATCTGAAACATAAAATCGACAACCAAAACACAGCACGATAAGCTTTCGAAAAATGGCGAACGCGTAGTCGCCGTGTGTCAACTGTTTCGAATTTGGTACATTATGCCTACCTTACGTTTGACCTGCAATTTCGGTAAACCCAAAAAATGAGAATGTTTGTTTTTATATTTGTACTTTGTCCTCAGGAATCCGAATTTGATAATGAAATCTTGAACAAAAAAACCATATTTTCCTGATATTTATCTTTCTTTTCGACATGTATTGAAAAGAGAAACGTATATCACTGAAAAATACTACATTTATAATTTTTTAGATAAAAAATATAATAAATCATGGTACATGCATATAATAATTCCTGTGATCAAAGAAGATACATTACTTGCCGAAAAATACATAGGTACAAACAAAGAATTCCACATTATCTAGGAAACGAATTGTATGTGAAAGAACACACGACACAAAGGATTCGATTATTGATTCGCTTATCGATGTATCGATGCAATTTCATTGAAATAAACATTCGTATCAAATAATTGTGGCAACTATGAAAATTAAACAAAATCGTTGAATGTGTAGAACTTTTATTGCAGAATACCAACGTATAAAACAAAAATATCGACGAAAACACCATTACGAAGACACAAACATTCTATAGATTGCTAAGGATCTTCTCTTAAAAATGTTGCCAGTTATGTAAACTATTATCAGTAACTACTTGCTACATCTATAAACAATGCAAACTGGGAAAATTACAGTGACTAGATGAAGACAATATTCTCTGCTCAAGTGAATTATTTTTGAATTGAACATAGTATGATGTAAAGAAAAAATCCTTATCAACATGAACAATATACATAGACCAGATCTGACCAAAGCTTTACTCATATTTCGACATTCAACGCATTATTCAGTAGTAACCTAACGTCAATGAAAATACAAATGAAAAATATGTAACAAGCTATATAATTATACATTCAACTTTTATTCAAAAGTTTCCTATCAACAAATCAAACAACTGAAAACTTAACAAAATTTGTGTTCGTCACTACTATAAGCTTCAATAAAATCGGTTTGGTGGTGTTTTAAACAAAATTCACATGAAATTCAACTGAAACAACTATTCAGAAAGAAGAAATGGATATTAATAAAAACATTTCTTTACCACCAAACATATCATTATTTCAGAAACCATACATCATGAATCATTGATTTTTTAGTGACAAGCTTGTTCATTATTTATATTTATTTATGAAACATGTCTGGTTTGATTATTAGATGGTTTAGGTACCGGTAGTTTAGTAATGTAAAAAAGCATTCCAGATAAGTGATTATTTTAATAATGGTGATTTATGCACGTTGATCATGATATAAATTTTCAATGAATATTTCAGAGACCTACTGACTACCTAGCTACCCAACATGGTTGATATTTGCAGTTCTCTACCTTTTAAATTTAAAGCACCTAAGTAGAACCAAAGTAGAACTTATAATGTACAGCTTGTGGTACAGCATTAAAAAACTGCATCCATATAAAATCTGGATTATTCTGTCATCATATATTCGAATTGAATGCGGTTGCCAACAATGTCAACAATTTTGGTTTGACAAAAAATTAATTAAAGCGAGCTGCCTATTATCATGAAACTAGATGTTTTGCCAGTTTTATGATTGAGAAAAATGATAAATTCCTTGACAAGATCTTTTGCGTAACTAAACATGGTGTTTATATTGAAATGTCGTTCTATATAAATAGTTATGGAGATTGAATTCCTGATACCACGGATTGTGATAATATAAGTGTCAGTATATTGCTCTGAGAAATGTCAGTCAATATATTCCACCAAAAATGGTTGTAACCATCAAAATGCGCATTCCAAATTATTTTCGAGCAGTGAGATTCGAGAAACGTTTGCAATATTGAGCAGAAAAGATGAGGTTCCAAAGGCTTTTCAGTCGTGGTTGGCGTGGAAGACATTTTTGATAAAGTCCATCTCACCAATTATCAACAAAATTCGACCCAAACCAAATACTTAAACATAAAATCACCAACAATTACCATTATTACAAGCTGTCATAAATTGTAGATTGTTTTTTGTAAATTTGACACTTAAATCAACAATCAGTCCAGAAAATTTGACACAATAATCGAGAGAAATTACGTCACACTGACAGTGTCAGGTTGATTATGAGTAGACCATGGAAAAAATAAAGAAGGTTGGTTCTTTGTTGAGTAGCATGGTTCTCACAATCTCGATAAATGAAAAATATGCAATATTTCATGGATAGGTCTTCAAACAGCAATACAGTTACTTAAAATTACATCTGTCAATGTGTTAGTATTGAATATACTCTATATGTGACGTCACGTGAAAATCGTGAAAACCACCCCGAATCACTAGTGTAACGATTAGCAAAAGTTCTGGACTCATTAATTTGTTGACAAACATGATGAAACTAGCATTATCTTAAAAGTAAAATGTCAAGTAGACATTAGCAATTGTCACTTTGTTAAAAGGGAGACACATTCATTCGTTTACAATCATTTGTGATGTCAGTACGTAATAAATAAATAAAAACAGGTACAGAAAAGTGAAATAATTGATAAATCAAATAAAACAAGCTTTGGTACTGCTGTTGGGTATACTTCCGGCTGGCATTTACCAAAAGCCAGACGATTTTCCACCAGGGGGGTTTCTCACTCGAATAGAAGATTTTCTATCAGGATCGAGTTCCTCTGAAATAAATTCGGTAATGATGCATTTTTTTTTGGGATACTATTGATACACATAATCTAAGACGTGATCATTGATCGGGAGATTTTATTAACTCGAAACTTAAAAAAAACACTATCAAAGCTTATCGGTGACAAAGCTTATCGTTTGGTGTGGTAAGGGATGCTAAGTTTTTTTCAGGAGAAAGTGATTTACATATTGAGTATACTGTTGGGAGTATCATTCCTCTCAGGGAATTGAGACTTGAGAGCGGCGTTTGGCGAAGAGTTTGGTGTTGTGTCTCGTGTCCAATTGAGGTATGGTTAATATACAGTATAGTATTGGATCGTATATATGAATCATAGTGAGTACCAAATATACAATATATAAAAATATACATAAATGAATTCTATTCATACTATTCTGTCTAGTGTTTGTTATCACTATCGTGAATGGATAATTCAGAGCAGGGTAAGCGTACATTCCAATTAACCATAAATTCAGGAACTCACGATTACCATGAAAGATATATCGTACTTACCGCTAAGAGAAAAGGTGGATTCCTGTATGTTCCTTTGCCCTTCTGGCCTAGCTCCCCTACCAGTAGGTGTTTGTAGCACAGAATCGGTTTCGAATTCGGCACTCGGTAAACCCAAATCAGGTTGAAATTTCAACTGAAACAAAATGCAAGATAGATACGAGTAGATAGATCTTCTTATGTTGAAAACAATGGAAAAAACGGTATCAGATGATCAAAAACACACTAAGAACGATATACAACCTGAAAATTTGCTGCAGAAAAGCGTGGAAGATAGTATTCATGGAAAAAATGCTAAACGGTGGTAGGTGCAAATTACAAAGGTAGGTACAAATTGGACGGTTTCACTGCTTTTTCTTTCTCAACATATGTCCGTACATAGAAAATAATAATTTAGAGGTTTACAGAAAGCGATTTGTTCACAAATATAGGTAGTAGTAGTCAAGGTGGATATATATGGTGGAACCATAAAAGGCACTAGAAATATTTGGAGACTTCTGCCTACTCGATTTTGTTGAATTTCAATTATAGTTTCAAACACTAGTAATACTTCCACGACCTCATATGGATGGCGCCACGTCTGCTGATTCCGCATGATGAGTATTAATTTTCACAATTCCTCAGACATTTTGTTTTTTTGTAATTTGTTCAATCAATATCATGATTGAACAATCGAACAATATTCATATTTCAAGCCAAAACCACAATTATGAATGATCAGTCACTGTCACTTGAACACGAAACCATAGAATACGGAATAGAATTGAGAACTGAATTATCGATATTATATCAAATGCGATATTAACGCCATCTTCGAACGATTAGGGAAATATTACCGGTGTTATTATCTTTGCTAAATCAGTCTATAAGTTTTGACGAATAACAATTGAAGAGTCGTTTCACCATATATATATTCACCTTTGTAGTGGCACTCTTAAAGATAGCTATAGTGGCATTTGAAAATGAAATATCAGGAGATGAACTTCATAACATGTCCCGACTACATTTCAAATCATGCGATACGCTCTGTCTCTCATTGTGCAGACTCAATAGTGCACCTGCGCGAAATCAATTGGCGTCAAAAACATTCAGTGACACTCACCGAGCGGAAGTTGTCCTCCAACTCCAACGGTTCCAACGGCGCCATTGCCGGGGCGGTGCCATTTTTCGCCGGCGTAAGTTCCTCCATCTTGTCGGGGTCGTACACGAAGGGCGCGAAAACTGGAGTTTCGACAAAATGGCCGTGGCCCTCAGCCACCCTAAGTTGACCTTCGTCCAGGCACACCCTGCCACTCACGATGACGTATTCGGGCACCCCGTGACACTGCATGCCCTGTAAAATGAGAAAGGGGCCTTCAATATGCGGTTTCGCACGTCCGGAGTCAAGCGGCCGGTGTCAAATGGCGACTCTGGCAGCTGTCATTGTCAGCATCAGCGAGTTGGAACTGTCGAGGGAAATTGGTAAGGCACGTTGGGTTGAGCAGGCATTGCTGGGTTGTTTTTGAGTCGTTTAAGCTTCAATTTTGCGGGGAAGAACAAGCTGAGTGGAATGGATAAGTGCTGATTAATCTCACCAGGTGGCATTATTAGTACGTGAGGTTTCTGAATTTGACCGCATAGCTCTAGACAACTCTATATTCAACATTTAGTAATAATAATTGTAAATACAGTATAGAAAAAGCTAGGGTCACTTCATATCATACAAGATGAAGAATACCTCACGACCCACTAGCGCACCTTCTTTCACATTCTCAACTCAAAGGCCTCATTAACAAGGAAGCGATATGCATTGTTACGAACCGTTGTTCTTAGGATCGAATGATACTTCATTCGTTTTCACTTCTCATACATACCTTCATATTGAATGTAGAGGCCTCCTTGTGGCAGAAATAGTTGAATCTGAATTATTATCTTCAGTGCACCAAGTATGAAGCAATAAAAATATGATAGTTATTTATGTACCAAGTGCGTTATATACATCCTAACGCCCGATTTGCTCAGCAATTTCTTCTCATATTTGACTTTGCTGTCATTATTATATTCAGTGAATGTCGTTGCTGCCTTCTTTGTTTAGTCTTTTAGAAATGGAAATTCTAATTTACCCAAGAATATCATAGATAATGCGGCCAAAGATGCGAATAATTCATTGTCGTATACGACAAGGATTATTAAGTATTTAATATCAATGGAAGTTGGAAAATAAAATTAGTGCCATAGATGATAAACTAACTGTCTGCGACACTACGGTCCTTTATATAGGTGCAAAATATCATTATATCATTCTCCAGAAATAACACCAAGTATTTTTCATGGTCTATAAACTCCGACGGCAAAGAATCATCCGCTAATTATAGAGGTACGTCGGCGAAATAAATCACACAGCCATTCGCGCGCCTTCGATTTCTGGTATTCTCGTAACACAGCACAGTCCGTAACAATATTCAAGAGAAAAATAAAGTAATTATGTTGCTTTATTTCAGTGCTGAACAAACAAATCGAGTTCAATCATCGGTAGACAATATATTAGCAAGAGAAGATTCAGAAAATTAAGCATGCCGATGTCAGAGAAGTAGTGCCTGACTATTGAATAATGTATACATTTTTTATTATAGGCATTGTTGAAAATAAACACTTGTCAACCAATACTGCCTCGAAAGCAGAGAGACACTGACAGGTTAATCATTATAAGGACACAACAACAACAAAACTCAATGAAGTATTTGATATATCGAATATTCGATATTTTGGACGAACGAACCAAAAACCCACCTCGAAGATGTTGAAGTCGACCGCCTGGTGGTGCGTCTGCGCCGATATGGTGCGCACCGCGCCTGCGTTCCACACGACCAAATCAGCGTCTGAGCCCACCGCGACGCGCCCTTTGCGCGGATAGACACCGAACAGCTTGGCCGCGTTGGCGCTGGTGACAGCAACGAAGCGCGACGGCGTCAGGACGCCTGCGTGGACGCCGCGCTCCCACACCACCGACATGCGGTCCTCGACGCCGTTCACGCCATTCGGGATCTTGGTGAAGTCGGCGAGGCCTTGCTCCTTCTGGGCCTTGCTGAAGGTGCAGTTGTCGCTGCCCGTCAGCTGAAGCACGTCTCTGGAAAAGGGGGAGGACTTTCGTCACAGATTGGAAAACCTTACAGATGAGACACTCCGCCCATTTTGTTTGATGTACCGACATACGTTTTCATTGACCTAGGACCTGTAAATTTTGCGCATCGCAGTTGCCGGATAGTCGTTGTCACCGCTGAGTGATTCATGATGAATAATTTGTCATCAGAAATTAGTTTCTATCAGGAAAAAGATGTATTCTGAATGAATTTAACGATGAAATTTGAATATTTCGAATGTAGCCCATTTATTATTGTCATCCGAAAGCAAGATGTATAAATTCAAGCAATTTGTTCAAAAAAGTTATTGAGAAGTTCATCCTAGAAGCTGGTAAAGAATTCATACACAGCACAATTGATCCAAATAAATTTGTTACAGTTTAAATAAAATGAAAACAGAATTGAAATAGATATATCTCATATATTCATTTCATTTGTTTGAACTACATTATTATTAGGTTAGGAAGATTATAATAATTTTTTAGAGAAAAGCTTATATTAATGTTATTGAAGCACCATAATTTATGCAACTTTTCATTCGGATTCGTTCTGTTATACACCGATACAGCTCACTTTTTGTTGGTATCATTTAGAAAACCACGTGCTGGCTATGCGCCTTAGTGGGATCTTGTGTTTACTTTACAAATAGAGTTTTTTTTGAATGGTGAATGTACGTTATATATATATGAATAAACATTATTATTATTATTAAGAAAAATAAAACACGATTCAATTATCTAATGAATGATCAGACTCTTGATTCCTCAACTTAAAATCTGATCTAACAGTATAGGTATAGCAAAAATGGTGATATTCTCTTCAAATGGATTGTTTGATTGAGGTAAATAATATCACTCAATATAAATACTCACAGTTTTTCCTCCTAAACAATTTAATTTGATATTATCCGATTTATTCGAAGCTGATTTGCAATATTTATATACACAGTTATAATTGCCAAAAAACCTGATATAGTACTTGATTCACATTCCAGACAATCAATATATATATGATCACAGGTTGTTTAATTTGTGCTGTGATAATCCTCAAAACCTCAATTACTTTTGAATTATATTTTATGGAAATAATGTTATACATTGTGAGAACATAAATCTATCGTGAATCATGTAAAACGAAAACATTTGTAACATAACCAACAAAATGAAGACAACGATGTAAACAAAACTCGATCAATATTTCCGCGCCTGCGCATATCTATGACTGGACCTTTAAATTTTGCGATTTCAACATCTCTCTCTTTATTCTCTCTGTCTGACTGTCTTATCTGTAAGGTCTTCTAATCTGTACTTGTCTGTACTTTCGTAGGAGTATAGTGACAAGACAATAATGATGACAGGTGGCCGTCCATTCGTAATTACGTGAAACGTTTAGGGAGCAGAAAATTGGGTTGAATTGAGAAAACCTGTTCCTTCACTAAAATATGGCCTACCCAATATTTCATTGTTCAATAAATGTCTAGTCTCGACTAGTCAAATAAAACTAATAAACACATATTATGACGAATCTCACTTGAGATTGGGAGATGGGGAAAGAGGTTGAGCTAAATCTCACGACATCTCACCAGAGGGGAAGGTAGTGTCGGAAAATCGCCCCAGTAATTAATGGACGCCTCCTTATTGATCCAAGAAACATACACAAGAAACAACGAAGATAAATTAATAGAATATTAAATCAAAAAATAATAATGAGTTTTTTCAACAACGTCAGCCATAGATTTGGTCACATATATGGGAAAAATGTTTGTTGAAATTTCTGAAAAACTCCAGTGGCGGTTCACAAATTGAAACTTGTAGTGAGGTTATAATTTCAAATGAATATGAAAAATATGAGAAAAAAAACTAATTAGTCAGGAAAATCAATTAAATTGATTTATCATTCACATATTATATATATCATGAAAAAATGACGATCTTTTTTGATTATCCAATCCTGTACCTCAATTTTATGTGGATAAAACGATCTTGTTCATTTTTCGCTTCAAAAATTAGGTAAACCCAGCTTTTGATAAGTTGGAGTGGGGTCCATACTTTCAATGGCCAAAATTTTATGTCTAAACAAATGAACTCTAAATTCAAACAGCATGACCTTTTTGGCTATGAAAAAAATCAAAGAATTTTACCTCTATCTACATTGACTTTCTACAAACAAACCCTAGAAGCTCCGCGGTGACGTTATATGTTTCCAAATCGGAAACATCACGAACCGTTTTCAAAATATACATGATTGAAATTTAGCTGAGGCAGCAAAATACTACTGATAAAGTCATTGTACTTGGTTATGATGTGCGTTCGTGAAAATCACTCATTAATCATATAAACAGCTGAAAGGAAACAAAATGAATATTACTAGAAATAATCTTGATGCGGGTCATGATAATTTTGACGACGTTAAACCCAATAATTATCGATTTTCCATTTGCCTACTGCAAAGCTTTCAATAATAAAACAGAATTATACTGGTAGCAGTGGCAGCTACAAAGATGATAGATAATGAGTAGCATGGTTCATTAACCCATCTTCTTCATTGGAATATCGGTATGGTTAAACTTCCACATCTTCACTTGGTAGTTATCATGGACGTGTAGTTATAAATATGGAAATCAAAGAAAATTTTTATGTAATTACGTGAATGACAGGGATTTATAAACACAATTATAATTTTTTGAAAGAGAAAATAGTCTATCCAATTAAAATATCAAACATAGTTTGAAATGAATGTCTGGTAGACTACGAGCAGAAAACAACTACTTTCCTGGTAAATACCACGCAGAACATTGAATTACATCTGCTCGTAGTCCATGCAACGATTCACACTGCTGTGAATGCAGATCGCAAATGTTTCTCATCCTAAGACGTGAAAAATTTTCATCGGGACAGGCACGCCTAACAACTTACAGACCGGTTTCGAGCTTATTGGCCCTCATCAGTGCAGGGTAGTTATCCGAGTAGAGACCGTGAGATCTCCACTCGAAGCGTTGCCTGTCCCAATGCATTTTCGTCGTGTCTATTCGACCCTTAGATCTTAATGCTCACGCTAGATCCGGCATCCTGTAGTAATTTTTAGGTCAAGAGGGGTCTGCAAGAAAGTAGGTACTACATGATCAATTGATCACGTGGTACAACACATGTATGGACAAAAATGAAAACGACCAATCAATGGTCTAGTACTTTCAAACCCCCCGGACCTACAAAACAAGTAACCTGGATACCGGATCTAGCGTAAGCAATAAGATCTATGATTTGACCGCACTGAGCGGCGTTCCAAGAGACAGTTGGAAGTGGCGACACCATGTGACAGAAGAAAGAACGCGGCTCAGTGCGGCCAAATAGACGCGACGAAAATGAATACAAATAAAAAATACATTTTCACAAACTACAGGCCGTATTTTTTATGTCATGCCACTTTGGCAACTCGAAAATGGTAAATTATACGAAATTGGCTAAATTAGACAGGAGTTGCCTATTTTGGTAATCAATGAAAGGATGCTTCAGAATCGAAAATATCACGAACCATATTTTCTTCGCGCTTGTGCTTTAATTTTTAAGAATATGGAAATGTGTTCAGGAAACTTCCGTCTCTGTTTTAAATTCGCTTCGATGCGACGTTTCATTCTTCATTTACCGTTTTCGAGATGGTAATCGTGGTACGACACTGTCCGCCTGTGAAACGTGGAATAAAAATCTCGAAAACTCTCCCATTGAAACAACATTTCTAGACCGGTAGCGCCTCTATCGCTATCCGCCCCGCCCAGAAATTCAATTGTTTCAGAAGTGGGACTCGTCCGCTGAAACAACCGAATGTTTCAGAAGTGGGATTCGTCCGCTGAAACAACCGAATGTTTCAGAAGTGGGATTCGTCCGTTGGAGCAACCGAAGCGCGCGACCACCGTCGACTTACGAGGCGAGCAAGGCCATCAGCTTGCCGGCAGACTCCGGATCGGACCGGATGGGCGGTGACGTCACCATGGCCGGCTCGCATGGCCGCCGGTCGGTCACGTGCGACGCCTGCAACGCCCCGAAGACGCGGACGCCACGCGCCGCGTGCTCGGCCAGCGTCTCGGCGGATCTCTCTGACGTCACCGGCGCCACGTACAGCGGCGCGTTCACCTGCGCGTCCAGAGGAGGGAGGGGTCACGGAGGGGGGCCCCGTGAAGATGGGGGCAGAGGGGGGTTTCAAGGGATTTGGCAGGTTCATTGTTTTTTTGCAATGAAACTTGCAACTAGACAATATTACTTGATGTTTGAAAATGGAATAAAACAGACAATCAACAGACCCATATGAGAAAAACTTAACAACTAACGTCATAACGACTCCAGAAATGTGGCGACATCGATCGCTCGTTTGAAAGAGGTTTTGAAATTCAACGATTTTGAACAATGCATAGACAAATCCATGGATACTTGAATGTCGAATATTCGATACTAGTCCAATCGTCCATTGCATATAGTCATAACTACTTTTTCGTTCAGGTGTCTAAATAAAATGTTTTATTAAAATCTTTTATAATAATACATATCAAAGATTATTCGTGATCATAGATCATGTCTTTATCGTATCATTGAAGATTAACACATTATTATATAAAATCTTTATGGATAATTATTAACATCATAAACGTACCACAACCTCAGTTACTCATAATATATTAGTTATCATAATATACGTCAGCATAATACTTTAGATACAACTCAAACACTCAGTTAAAAATCACTTCGATATTCGCTATAATTCACAATACTAGCTTTCATTCTAAACTGACTGTCCGCAACACTGCGGTCCTTTATACCGGGTGTTTCACAGTGGATGGAACATTAGAAGTATCTGGAGAACAGAAAGACAGATCATTTCGAAAATTTGTGGGCGTCGATAATCAAACTTGCTCTATCCTCCTAAAATATTTTCATCAATACAGTGTTGCCGCACCTATCGAAAAGTAGCAACAACTCTGTTATTTCAAATAGAACACCCTGTATTTTATTTCATTTTTAGATTTTTACTGGAGAGCTGATTTCGGCGATACTTGGGGTGTATTGAGAAAGATTACAGAGATATAGGGTGTGAAAAATCGATATTTTTCAAGTTAAGGAATTTTTTGTGTCGAAACTATTCATTTCTACTCAAAACGGCTTACATGTCCCTATCTTAACTTTTCATTTACTATCTACTGACATTCAATAGAAACAAATAGAGGGTGATGCAAAATTCAATATTCTGAACCACCCGTATTTGTTTCAATTAAATATCAATCGATAGTAAATGGAAAGTTGAGATAGGGACATGTAAGCCGTTTTGAGCAAGAATGGATAGTTTCGGCACAAAAAATTCCCAAATTTGAAAAATCTCGATTTTGCACACCATATATCTCTGTAATCTTTCGCGCTATACCCCAAGTATGATGTATCGACGAAATAAGCTCTTCAGGAAGAATCTGAAAATGAAATAAAATACAGGGTGTTCCATTCGAAATAACAAAGTTGTTACAACTTTTTGATAGAAGCGGCAACGCCGCAACTCTGAAAGTATTTTAGATCGATAGAACAAAACTGATTACCCACGAAACCAAATTTTCATATTAATCCTAAGTCCTGTTCTCCAGAAACGTTTAACCTACCATCGACCGTGAGTCACCCTGTATAGGTACAAAACATCTATTCTAGTATAATCCTGAATATTCAATAAAGTTCTATGAAATACCGTTCATTTTCGAGACACTGCGACGGTTATGAGTCATATGCTATTGTCCTCTAATTAGGTACGTCGGCGACCGATGTTATCGCGAGGCCATAAATCACAGCCAGTCGCGCGCCGTCCAGATAATGACTTACGGTATCCCCGGAACACAGCACAGTCCGTAACAATACGATAAAGCTATGATTGCAACTCGATTATTAGCGATTTAACAACGTCTCGGACATTGCGGTTGACTCGGCTGTCGCCTCGTAACCTAGCAATGTCCTCGACTATTATAAGTCGCATAATAATCTCGTTACATTATTAGCTATAATCTTCAATGATACGAGGAAAGATTTAACGACTGGCAGCTTATTAGAGTAATTGACTTTGCAAGAACTATACTATGAATGACATATCCAAAGAGAGATTGATATGACGCTTGTTGTTATCTTGTTGACCGCCTCAATAAACCTGCCAGAAATCTCCGAGAACAAGTAGTGGCACATCTTCAAGGGGCCATCTTCAAACCAAACCGCAAGTCACAGAGAAAGCGCAAGCGAGGGTCGACAAAAGCGGCGCCCAACACGAGTAACAGCCGGAAAAACGAAAACTTACTGTGCCAGGCAATTCATCAAGCATTCGGGCGTGCCGGGATCGGGCCTAAGTGGGGGGCTGAGCACTCGGCCCGCCGAGTGCTGAAAGCACTCGTGCTTGCCGCCAAGGTCGTACGTGCCTAGGGCGGCGGCCAATGTTTCGCCGTATATGCGGCCGCCGGTCTCTCTCGCTTCTGCGACCTTTCGGGCAGCGGATCTACTCATCACATGCACTACGTACAACGGACAGTCTACCTATGAAACCGAGTAGTCGAAAAAAAAATAAAGAAATCAAAATGATAGCTAACATTCTCAACAAAGGTGGCGCCAACGTAAAAAGTTAGGTTAACCGGCATTTCTGAAAAATCCTAATGGCAGTTTGTTTCTGTGACAACTGAAAAATCCGTAGCGACCTATGTCACGTGAACAAGCATTGGAGGGAATTGGAAAAAAAACTGTGAGGTGCCAAAAAATATTGAATTTAGCAAGGATAAATAATGCATTCTTGTGCGCGTTGTAATAATAAATGTTTGTTGGTTTACTTTTATATTTACGGGATGAGAACATTGAATAAGCTCATGTGCATCAAAATACTACACCTAGTGACAAGTCTAAATCGTCATATCATAATCAATCTCGCGCAAAATGTTTATTCCATAAATATTTGATTAATTTTTACCCCAACTTATGTGCTTTCTTCAATCTGGTTCGAAATTGTATTCCAACCACATTTTTTCAATAAAATGTATTGATCTCTTGTCAAGTTGTCAAGACACTACAGACAGGAAAACAGCTGCTGCGGCTGCCAAATCATAAAACTTCTAAATACAAAAACTCCCCTGCTTACAATGCTTTGTCTCTCTATAACAAATTGCCGACTGAGATAAAAAATTCTCAAAGTGACAACATTTTTTGTAATAGAGTTAAATGTTTACTGATTGACAAGTGCTACTATACTTTGCAAGAGTATATGAATGATACTTTCTGATTATTTATTGAATTTTATGTACTTCTTTTATAATTCTGTATGTAGAGCTGTGATGTTGAATTTTTATTATTTCTACTGTGACTGGTGTTTTCATCTGTACATTTTATCTATACTTTTTTTTTAACTTTACTTATATATTTAAATACCTATTTCCTGACTTACCATATGTACATATTGTACCAAAGTGGTTAATAAAAAAAATTATAAATAAATATTATTTAATTCCCGCCAATTCTGAGGTCACGTTATAAAAGTCGCAACGGATGTTTAACAAATTTGGTTTCCATATGTAGCCAAATTTATTACTGACGCTGCATATATGTGGTATTTCTCGATATATCTCGTGAACCGTGATCGACATCTTGTCATTTGTCTTGTTTTCACAAGCTAAAATAATAAGTATAAAAAATGGCATTCCAAAAAATAACTGCAAGTAATAATAAGGATTGATTAAAATAAATAATACATCAACAATAGTGACATATATCAAATGCAAAAGGTTGCAACTCTTTCAAATATGTATATTCAAGTATGTAGATTCAATAATCATACAATTATCGAATTTCATAATTTCCCAGAATATGCAGAGAATAAAAGCTGTGAAGCGAAATGTTCTGAAATCAATTCATGTAGGTTTCAGCAAAACAATCAAAATCATTTTGTTCAACTTATTCACTGAGAAATGGAATAACATAACCATAATTCATCGGATTCACATAATATGCATGTTTGGGTTGACAAACTCATAAATAAAAACCGATTGATGCTCTGAAACCTACATTTTCAAGTCAGTTACACTTTGAGAAGAACACTGGATGACTGACAAGTATATAATGCCTACTTGATGCAATTATTGTGCAAGAGAAGTTTGTGGGAAATTGCATGCGATCAAGAAAAAAATGCACTTGGGTACTCGCCAAGTTACTTTTCATTAGATCCATAAAGATATCAAAGAAAAAAAAAGGGTAATTCCTTTCCTTTTTTCAAATTCCCATACGAGGTGTGGCTATAAAATAACAAGACTGATGCTACTACAGGGTACAAAATACGCATGCGCCGAGGTCGTACAAAAGCGAACCAAGTGACCTTCAACTATTCCACAGTTAAAATCTACATTAAAATGAGCAATATTTCAGACCGCCGAATCTGTGAAACAAAATACGTCAATAACGAATTCACAAAAGAAGATTTCCAAGTTCAGTGAAGTATTGACTGTCACATCAGAATAGTCAGATGTTCATTTAAATTTAGTATCGACTGATTATTCCAAACCCCTGTATATTTCTTGCTTCAAATTTCAACACAATCAATCATCCGATAATAAAACCGAAATCAACAGGAAAACTCAAGGGTATCATATAACAAGTGTGGAAAGTGACATATTTCACACGAGTAGTCGATTTGGATATAACAGTTTATTTACATATTCTCGGAATAATTGAAAACGCCTTCGACAATTCCAGGTGCGAATTACTGGGTTATTTTTGCGTGTACAAACAATATCATTGATATTTAACACCACGCACCTACTCAAATATGAAAGCTATTTCAAATTTCGCAGTAATCACGCAAAATACAGGAGTTAACAGAGAAATGTATGCTAGTGCGTTCATTTCAAATGTAAAGTGCAAACACCTGTGGTGCAAGTTGTGAATGAAGATGCGTCACCAGCAGCCATCATCATCATCAGCCATGTAGTAGAAAGAGTTCCGGTCGCGATGAGTCCCTAATTTAGAAGTTATGTTTCATTGACACATTGAAATTAGTAACGAACTCTCCTTATGATGCGAAAAGAAGCAGAAACTCTAATAAATATGAATATTCAACCGGAAAGAAGAAATACATTGTTATTTATTGATGGTTGAAGTTGTGATATCGAATATCCAGAGTGGTGCTAATTAAAAACATAAACTTTCATGTTATAGGAATACAAACATTTAAAATCAAAAGTTTCAAAGTAGTATCAGTCTCGTTACTTGTTAGCCCCACCTCGCATCGCTAACTTTGAATTAGATCCCATTCAGTATCCAAGGATGGTAAACTAGAGAAGGATGGTTTATTGCCATAAGACGCAATGTTGGCACATCGAACGACGCGATCGTGACGTCACTGGCGGCCCTCAAGCTTTGTTTACATTTATGTTTCGATATTCATACTGTGGATTGTGGCTATACAAATTGTTTTTTTTTAAACAGAGTTCTTCAATAATTGTAGGTATAATCAAATTACTCAGTAAGAAGATTTAGTAGTGTGGATAAATATTAATAAATTATTACATCACCTCCATTGAAAAGTGTGTAGTGTTTATGAAATTGTTCAATTTCATATACCATCTGATAACCAGTATGCCAGGTAGCAGATTTGCTATTTTTGGGCAAAAACCAAGAGGATTCCAGTATTATTTACCAAATATTTCGGCACTGATTTTGTTTGAGATACTTATTTGAAAAGGTGGATGAGTTGTAAACATGGGTAGATGAAAATGTGTTATGAAAAAGGAGTACCTATTCTCATTATTTTATGATGTTCAATGTAATCAGATTCAGGAATTTTGTATACTTCGAGCTATAATGAGGATATAAAAACCTGCAAATAAAGAAACAACCTGGATTGCATCTATAGTAGAGTCCAATGTATAAATGAAGAGAATAGTCAGCTAATGAGAAAATCGAAATTGATGTCAATATATTTATATTCCTATTATGTATAATGTAGGTACCTATAAATTAAATTAAAGAATGTATTTTATTTTCACCATTTACTGATAATTGTAAAACTTGATAAAATAGGTAGGTATATCCATTTCAATTCAAACTATGAACTTTCAATAACCTGTGCATTAAATAATATATATGTACAAATACATTACATGCACCATTCATCAGTACCTATGAATTCTTCATTGAAATTTCTCTATTTTCAATACGAAATTGTTTTCAAGGTAGGTATTAGGTACTTACCTATTTATGGAATAGGTATATTCCCTGTTTTGTAAACGTTAACTTATCTCAAGTATTATTTTCTGAGTGGAAATTCAGGAATTTTTCAGGAGTTTTTGTTCACAAAAATTACTAATATTTGAAGCCATATGATACCAATAACCATCAATAATCAATATGTATCGATTATAAAAAGGTACATCACAGTAAAATTACTTTTAATGCCCATTTAGTGATATTCAGCATTAATAATTTTGAATTCAGGGCCGTTGACTACGTCATCGCGCGCCTTCGGAAGCCACGCCTTTTGGCCGAAAAAATCGCTTGAATGAACCATCCTTCTCTAGTTTACCATCCTTGTTCAGTATCATTGTTTTCCTTGACACCCAATAAACCCCCCCCCTAACTAATGAATGCACGAACATCTCCGCGCATACCTGCTTGGCGATGACGCACGCCCTATTGACAGCTTCAGCTTCGAGCTCCTCCGGCCGGGACATCTCGTGGCCCTCGGGGCCTGTGATGCCTCTGGCCAGCAGCCGCTCGGCGTTCTTGGCGATCACAGCGCCGTTCTCGGCATGAACCTGAGCGAGGGCGCCCAACTAGGGGTGCAAATAGTATATTACATAGATACCGTATGTTCAAGGGTGAGTTCTCTGTGTTTCAACTCAGACGCTTGCGTGACTATGGAACGCCGTTTTACTTTTTAATGCAGAAAGACTGCATGTATTGAGAAAAATAGTTGACATGTATTGAAAAAAATACTAATGGTAAAAATTATAATTGGAGAAACATTTCGGGTCGAATTTCTTTTTTACAATTAATTAGTTGAATCACAAAATGCATTATGAATTTTTGCGACCACTTCGTTATCGACCCCTAATTTATGCAATACATGAAATAAATCAATTTTAACAACACATTGATTGTAGCATTACATTTATCTTATTCTTCTTCTGTTTGTTTTCAACTCTCAACACTGTCAGTGTCAGTACTGTCAACTGACAGTTGTCAATCAATTTTCGAATTTGAAAATAATTATTTATAAATTGTACAGACTTCTTTGGCACCAAATCCTAAATTTCTACTTCAGGATTGTGTAAAAAATTGAAAATCATGTTGAAAATAGAAAAACCTAGTGCTCCAAACATTTACGTTTGTAGTAAGCACTTCCTAGATGTGGATTTCTCAAGCAAATGCCAAATTGAAGGTTATGTCTCCTGTCAGGTTAAATCAAATATCTGGTTTATCTGTAGTTGTGTTTCATTGTTTGTAATGAAGACCTTAATTTCACTTCAGGACCATCAAGAAGAATTGAACCAAGAGATGGGCTCGAAAAGAATGCAATTCCTTCAATAAACATCTGGAAGTCAACACATGGAAACTTCAAGAGTGAGCGCAATGTAGGCTGAATGAAATCAAATATTTATTCAGTATGAATAAGCCATGAATTCTTCATCCAATTCATCAATTGAAATAAATGAATTTGAATGACTGTAGTAGACCACAAGGTTTCAAACTTCCCAAGTTATTCTTGGTACATACTCATCTATATAGAATAAGTATTGATATTATGAACTATCATTATTCATTATGTTGTAAAAATTTATGAAAATAATAACTTGTGTTGCCTATTTAAGATATCTCAATTTCAGCAGATGCACCTTCTTATCCCAGAAAATAAAGTTAATTGATTAAAAATCTTGGATTTTATTTCTCTAATCATCTATTTTTTGGGCTAGAATAAAATTATTACAGCTTTACAGATAAATTCACACTTCCACTCATAAATTTTCCATGGAATTATTTTAATTTCACATGAGCTGCCCTAGAGCTGAAGTTTGTGAACAGGAGTTAATATGTGTTTGACATGTCCTACAAAGTATGATGTGACCAGCTTTGAATAATGCTTCTCGAGCTTTTAAGGGTTTCTTCTTATCTCCAATATATTCTGGATACTCTTCTCAAATCTTGGACATTCTGGAAATATAAAGAGAAATCGTTGAAATACGAATACCTCAGTGGCCCCATTGATTTTGCAGAGGTGGTTTGAAAAGCTTATAAAAACATAATAAATCAATAAAACTCATATAAAATACCTGTTTCGCGTTCTAATCTCATATCTTATTTTCTTGAAGTTCTTGGTTATCTGACTCCTCTCGGTGTCAATTCCACCAGTTCAGGTGTGGGTGCACTCAATATTTTTATTTTATTCCTTAAGGATATGGGTGGTATTTAGGATTGATGTTAAACATAAAATCCTTTCTATAGGTTGTTATAACATTGAGGGATATCTATGATATCACAAAACTACAACATAGATTAAATTAAATACAACAAAAATTACAAACATCCATGCATATAATCTTCACATTTCAAATTTCTAATCTCATATAAATGATAAACAAACAATAGCACCATTTCAAATATTTTGGATTGATTGTCAAACTTTTGACATTTCTCCCGCGTCATCTGTTTTCGCGATTTTCGCGATCTTATCTTTTTCTTCTTCTCGAGCAATTGGAGACTATAATATCTTTTTAATTTTTACAATACACGAAGTGTTGATGTATTGAAAAAATGATTTGACAAATCATTTGAAATTTCGAGCAACAATTATTTCAATGCATTGATGATGTGTAACGTGATAATATCAATTTTAGCAATGCATCAAAAGTCATGTATTGCAAAAATAGATTTTTACAGCACATTGCTAGTAATGCATTGTTTAAATTGAAATTTTTGCAATGCATTAATCGTCGTTCATTGTAAAAATACTCAAAATATACTTCTAGTTGAAATTCACAATTTTTGCAATGCATTGCTCGTAATGTATTGAAAAAATGGCAATTTTTACAATACATTGAGACTATGCATTGCAAAAATTGCTATTTTTGATAGTAATGTATCGTATAAATAGATTTTTTTCAATACATGCAGTCATTGTGCATTAAAAAGTAAAACGGCATTCCATACGTGACAGTGTTGATGAGAACAAACAATGCAACTTGTATACTTCGGTCTTGTGCAAGCAACTTTGCGATATGGTTTAGGCTTTTGGGGCTCATCATCTTAGTTGTATAAGGCATTTATAATGCAGAATAAAATCCTAAGATGTATGAGAATGTTCCTCTAGACACATATTTTCAAGAAATACAGCTTCCTTACTCTGCCAAGCTTATATATCTCACAGTTGGTAGACTTTGTTGAAGACAAAGAGCTCCAACTCAACAGAAATGGCGATTATCACTTTTATTATACTAGAAAAGCTAATGAATTACGTCTGCCATACTCAACGTTAACGGTAGGTCAACATGGTAAGTGCATTGACAAAATAAGAACAATAATTCCAAATGTAGATAACCTAGAGGAATTAAAAACCAAAACTAAAGAATTTTAATGTAAACATAGCTTTTATTTATTAACTGAATTTTTGGTTATAAAAATGAATAGATTATCCTTTATTTAGTTAGTTATTAAGTAAACTGCTCTATTAAGTTAATCCAATCTAGGTATGGTATAAATGTATGATTATGCGGTGAATAATCGTCACAATCCCACACTCATCTCAATCTGTGACTAGTATAATAAAGTAGAAACATCTGTTTGCTAACTGTTGGTTACAACACTTTTGTATTGCTTTAAAAGATGGATAAATATATTGTTTCTTTCTTTCTCTCTTTAGTGTGGAAAGTGACATGTATTTCACACGAGTAGTCGTTTAGCACGAACCGCATAGCGGAGAGTGCGGAAGCGTAACGAGTGCAGGAAATTCATTTACCATCGATTACTTTCTTTTCCTACAACCACAAATATTTTTGTTACTTCGCGGGAAGTCATTTCAAAGATGAAACTCTATAGGAATTCTCTTTGGCTCCGCCCACTATCTCTGGCCTGACCTAGCGTTTAGTCTTCGGTCCGACCTGACGACTTTCGTAACTAATGACGCTATATGTCCGACTTTTCTCATTCGATAAGGATATAGAGAAGAAGGGACAATTCTGGTGATGTGGAAAATATGTGATAGCGTGAACGAATATCCAATTCAGCGAGAATAACAGTTCAAGAGGTGCTAGAGCAACACTTGTTGTGATTCAAATGGAAATCACTACTAGCTCTGTTTGCCAAAGAGGCAAAGCGGCGCCTGGGGGATTTTTGCAAGTTCACCACCGCGCTCTCACCTTCTGGCAGTGCTCGAACGCGGTGTACAGCTCGCCGTCGTCCAACCGGAAGTCGTACGCCATGAACATCTTGAAGGAGTTGACGCCGTGATCCTTGCACAACGTCTCCATGTCCCTTTGCACTGCTGGCGACCACGTGGGCAGGCACACGTGCAGCGCGTAGTCGCAGCACACTTTGCCGTCCGCCTTTTGCCGGTACTCGTGGTAGGCGTCCAACAGGGATTCGCCCTCCTTGGGGAACACGAAGTCGACTGGAAGGAGCGGGGATAATCAAAAGGTCGCTCCACATACCATTTTAGAGCGCCAAACGCCTCGAAAAACGGTTAGAAACGAAGTTGGTGGAAAATCGGAGGTAAAAAGCTGTGACATGTCCAGAAGTGTCACCTACCATCTCCTGAACAAGAATCCACTTATCGTCGAAAAATCATCCTGAAAGTTTGGGGGTAGGGGTTGGTTTTGGAAAAAACTCATCCAGTTCAATAGTTTCAATTTTGATTCGATCTTATGTGACGCTGTTGGGAGTTGCATTGGTTTTGCAAATGTTATAAAGGTGTTTTTATGAGGAGGAAACTCACTAATCATGGTGGTGCCTCCGGCGATGGCGGCCTTCGTTCCCGTGTAGAAGTCATCCACGGACCTGGTGCCCATGAACTCAAAGTCGAAGTGCGTGTGTGGGTCGATCCCTCCCGGCAAAATGTAGTTCCCTCTGGCGTCGATGACGCGGGTGCCTCCGGGTATGATGAGGTTCCTGAGGGAGAGGATGGAATAATTAGAATGAAAATTTCGCACGGTAAATATCATAGAAATAAGACAAACAGTCAATCTCGGCAACTTAGTATTTTATTTTACAGTTTATATACAGCCGTCCGGTCAACTAACCACTTCCATTCACAATATTTACATTGTGTATGCTTGCCTGGCGTCTAGACCAATGAGAAGCGTGGTCGAACCTTCCATATCTCTTCAACGCTGTGACTTCAATAATATTTCGGTGTGAAATTGTCTTACTCTAGCTTCAATTAACAACTGTAGATTTTTTCTTCGACACGAATATTTTGAAAAAACAATTTACAGTAATAATTGAAGCTCTAGTGGTATTATGAGTGATTAGATGATGAAAAAACATCCCAAGTTCAAGACATGGCGACAAATGAAATCACTTCTACGAGGAGGCAATAGTAATAGTAATTTTATTCAGTTAAAGTTTGCACAGATGTATACAGATGTGTATTTGAATTTTCCTTATAAGTATAATTATATAAACATATTAGTAGAAAATTATGATTGAATATCTGTTCAGTAGGTAATTAATAACTCATGAATGTACAATATTATATAAATCAAAACATGAATTCAGTATTAATCAATATGTATGATCAGAGAAATATGAACAGAAGAAGCCACCTAAGCCGGGCTTGTGAATCTTCTTCTGAGTAGTATCTATATACCATTAATATACATATTGAAAATAATAAATGTTAGTGAATCTGATTTCAAACCTATATCAGAAGTACGAAGAGAGAGAAAACGAATATTATCAAAATATTGATATTAAAAATTAATGACGAAATGAATGTGGTCTTATACTTGATTAATAATTTTTAGAAAAGATTGCGGGTGAGTTTTCACATAATGTTTTATACGTTTTTTTCGTGATTTAAGACTTCGGATATTCCTTATGTCAATAGGAAGCATATTATAAAGTTTTGGGCCAAGAAAGGTTATGAATTTTTGATTGTGGGTGAGTCTGAAGCAGGGTATTGGAAGAGCCTGCATGGCGGTTCTACGTGTATCATAGGCAAGCATATCTGTTGAACGTGGCGTATTTGTCATCCATATAAGCAATTGATAAATATATTATTTTTGTAAATTGAATTCTTATTCTGACTCCTCAATCAAAAGTTGTGTAGAAAACCGTTTATTTTTTCTAAGAATTATTTTTAGTAAAGTTTTTTGTATTATCTCCAAATTGTGCATAGATGTTTTGAAAGTTCCACCCCAAACAACAAGGCAGTATCGCAATAAAGACTCGACGAGTGCATTGTATACAGTTAAAAGCGTTTTTTTGTTCAAAATGTTCCTTAGCTCATAAAAATGGATTAGTTTACAAAGTATTTTAACTGTGTAGCTGATGTGAACATCCCATCGTATGTAACGGTCTACAAAAATACCTAGGTATTTAATTGAATTTGTCATCATTATTGCCTGACAAGAACATGGGAGCAAGTCAGTGCAATTATGTGAGTGAAGGAAAAGTTCATTTGGGATGTCAAGGTCTCTGGATGTTGAGGAAAAGGCAAGAAATTTTGTTTTAGAAATATTGAGACTCAGGAGACTACTACTGAGCCAATTATATATTATTTTCATACCAATTTCTGCGTTATGGTAATTTTCTGCCCAGGTATTTCCGATAAATGTGACTGCAGTGTCATCAGAAAACAAATGATTCAGATATAGAATAAATAATATTGGCCCCAAAACTGTCCCCTGTGGGACACCCATTGTTATTGGTAAGGGGTTACTCAGTGTTCTTTTGATTTTGACATTTTGTGTCCTATTAGTCAAGTAATCTTTCAACAAATCCAAAGTAACACCTCTGATTCCAATGAAATCAAGGCGTTCAAATAGGAGCGTGTGGTCAACGGTATCAAACGCTTTCGCTAAATCCAAGAATACTGTAAGATACACATTACACACACACACATTCCCAATTTCATTTCTTAGAATGCCTGAATGACAATTTTCAAATTGTAGCATGTTTCTACAGGGTGTCCCTTTTTCGATGTCCTAAAGATTTGCGGTTTTCGCAAACGTCAGCTACTTTTATTATGTGAAACTGTGGTACCGCGAACAGAGATGGATAGAATATGGATTTGTGAATTGATTCACTTCTTATCCTAGGCC
This sequence comes from Chrysomela aeneicollis, assembly GCA_029955515.1. NCBI lineage: Eukaryota > Metazoa > Arthropoda > Insecta > Coleoptera > Chrysomelidae > Chrysomela > Chrysomela aeneicollis. The sequence continues at coordinate 17,268,090 of JARUHQ010000010.1, forward strand.
TGGTCCCAAAACTCTTGTCTAACGTGACATTGCGTGGGTGAAACTCACAAAGTTTAGCCGTTTAGAGGTTACTGCAGATGTCAATACAAAGGTTTGAATATTTGATTCTGAATGACTTTTCCATTTTCCAATGAGTTTGATGCGAATATATATAGAACACAATTTTTCAAATATCTTTCGACAGTTGCTCCCCTTTTGTTGTATATGAGAACCCCACGTAATGGGTATAACCGAAATTGAAAATATTGCATTTTTCAGCTATCTTTCAACTTATAGGAAAGATAAATACTGTCACATATACATTTTTTCACGGAGAATCCAGTGCCGTATTCATATATCTGAAAGGAGATGTAATTATTAAGCTTCAACCCAATTTTTTTTAAATAGAACGCTCTGTATATTTTTGAATATTTGAAACATGAATACTTAGAGCTTTTTATAAATGCATATTATACTTATACGATAATTTGTGTATTAGTTATGTATTTAGATAATTTGCAGTTTTTATAGCTAGTCAAGAAAAATATTTGCATTTGTGTTTCAATACAGGTTGTTCCATTTATAAAAACATAACTTTGGGTTTTATCTGAATGACAGTTCATTTCAAGAAATCTGACTACGACACTGGATTCTACATAGAAAACGGTATAAAATACTGATTGTGTGACTCTGCATAAATGTTGTGAGTGAGAAGAATATGTATTCAATAATAAAGAGATTTATGGTAGAAGAAGACAGTTTTTTTGCGATCGACCCTAATTCGAAACATGTATGGAGTGTGTGAATTAGCTGAAATGTCATCGACTCATACCTGCCCATCTGCTTGATGATGCCATCTTCGATATACACGTCCGAGTCGAAAACATCCTCTTCTGTCACCACTTTACCATTTTTGATGAGCAGGCGGTTTTGAGAACTCTGAAATTGAAAGAAAATCCCGAAAGATAGGTTGATTATGAATCAGGAACATACAATCATTCCAAAAATGGAATACGGATATCTGATTTGAAAAATATATTATTCTTTGTAACCTCTGAAATCTGCACGCCACTGTATTTTAAATTGAATGAAGAATCTCGTGAGAACGAATTATTGTGAATTGATAATGAAATAATCAAATAATTAACAAATATCGTGTTCACACACTACGGACTACACTTCGTTTTTTTGTTTGGAACTCTTTGTCGGATATACAGATTGCTTTTCACACATGGGCATTCATATTAAGCAGGCTTTAAAACAAATAATATATATATTCACCTCGATATTCACGAAAATATGGAAAATTTCTCGGATTCACATATAACCTGAAAAAATTAGATGACAAGTTTCAACGTTTTTTCCTTACGAAGACATGTGCCCCTAAAGGTCGCCGCTGGTAATTGGTTTTTCTTTAATAAATTTTATAGTAGATAATATAATTTAATGAAAATTTAATACGAAGAAGACTCTAGAAAGAATCCCTCAAAATAGTGCCCTTGAAACATAATTAATAGGTTGATTAGTTTATCAGGGTGGACTAAGTTTTATACTGGGATAATGCTAAAATTTTTACCACCCTGTATAACAAACCTATGGAGATAAACTTCAGTAGCTTGAATCTTGAACTGAAAAGGGTTTTCTTTTTTTTATCGATAAATCAAACTGTTTTCGAGAAAAAGAATAACTAACAATGTTTTATTTTTAATAAAAAGGACCATGATTTTAGACAACAAAGTGCGATTAACCAAAAGTATTACATCAAGTTTTTCAATTCGAAAAAACAATATCAAAAAAATACGACTCAATAATTTCGTTAAGATATTTCGTTTTCCTCGTATATTCAAATATTTCCTTTCATTGTTCATTGAAATTGACAACTTTTCTATAATTCAACAAATTTCGTATCTTTCACCGTTTTAAAGATGAAAGTTCTTATGAAACCCTATATAATTATTGCATTTTTATTTTTTCCTCGTTTCTTTCGTAACTGATTTTTCGACCATTATCATCAGAAGTTTTGAATTATTTGTTTGCATGATTGTGCAAATAATTCGATGAATAATAAAGAATTCCATAGTTCTTCAGAATGGTTTGTAATTTTTCAATAAGGATGTTCCCTTCAACCTAGCAAAATGGGTTTTTTTGGTGGAAATGAATAAATATATTTCCGCAATGATAAAATATATTCATAAAATTCTACTGAGCTCTCTAGAATGTTTCATAACGTATGTAAAACTAGCCACTGAAATGTTTGCTACATAATATGAGGTGTGTATATAATCTTTGTTATGAGTTTTTATTTATGGTGTCAACCGTTATTTTTCATTTTTACTTAGCTTCGATATCCAATCGAACCTATCAATTCAAATCATGAAGGTGATTACATTCATTATCTATTCAAATGTTACTCATTGACCCATTTAATTGACGGTACATAAGTAAATCACGCATTAGGAGTATGTACTGATTGGTTAATCCACCCGTATGCCTAATAAAATTAGAGGTTCAGGATGTTATCTAATCTCTTTCAATGAAAGCGCACAAGCTGCATTCTTGTTTGTTCAAAGGGCCATAAATTAGGTACACAAATAACATGAGCTACATATAAATTGTATGGGTACTTAAAGTTCATTTTGAATACTATCGATATGAGAAACTGTGCTATTAATAATTATATAAGTCTTATGCTTCGAAGAATGAGACCAATCCTGAGCTTTGATCTTCTCAAGTCACCGATAATTCTCCGGAAAGGATACTTCAAAAGAAGTATTTTGGTGCGTAAGCCTTCTTTGAAAAATTATATCAGTTCCATGTTCTTTCATTAACCTCTCTCATTTGGAAATGCATTATAGGAAACAATCACTTAAACATTTAACATTGATTGCTACCAAATTTTTTTATTAAAAAAATCATGCTAATACTTACTAAACCCCTACAAAGGATTACCATATTACATCCCCACTTTTGATAGTTACATAATAAATTTTGTTGTTTTTATTCCACGCAATGCAATGCATTGTTGGTATTTGTACGTTTCCTTCGTTTTTATTCTATATATCTTGTACCGAGGGGTAGTTCACTCTGTCCAATAGGTGTACACTCAGTGTCCAATCCGTCCAATCTTGGTCCATTCCGTCCAATCTCGGTCCATTCCGTCCAATCTCGGTCCATTCCGTCCAATCTCGGTCCATTCCGTCCAATCCCAGTCCATTTTGTCCAATCTTGCGTCAATATGTCCAATCTTGGAAAAAATTTCTCGATATCTTTCAATATTTCTATTGAATTGTTGACAAATGAATAGTATCAATTTCACTTTTGCATCGCGTCTTTCCATAAAAACACAAATCTTCACAAACGAATCTTCTTCATTATGTATGGAGTCGCCGCCCGCTTGTACTTGCCAGCATTTTTGGTACTCTTCAAAAAAAGCTAGTTCATAATTTTGTATAGGTACATATGTTACAAATTTGCGTCCCTAACAAAAAATCTTTATATATAATGATGGGCCGATTGCTATAATTTCTCACACAGATCATTCACAAAATGTCGGTCGCCTAGGGCCTAGAGGCCTAGAGGATGAATACTCCTGAACATCGAATAATCCCTATAACGTGGACAGTCACAGAATCATTCACAAAACTTTAAACACATCTAATTAAAACAATCGACGTTATGTTATTTACTTTTGATGGATCCAAAGAGGTTGGATATACTCAAACATCTCGAATCTTCAATTACATACTTGTATCGTGACGAAGACTCGGTGCCGGAATTCTCCACGAACCAGTACAAATATATTTTTGTAGTGGTCTTGCTGTTTTTGAATTGAAATGTTCGAGAAAACATTCCCAATATTTATATAAAATTTATTAGAATACCATATGATTTTCTGAATTGATATATTGAATGAAGTATTTTGTTTTTTGAGTTTTGAATTTATTACACCAGCTTCGAGACCAGCTTCTATTACAAATTACAAAAATTTGAAACATAAATATGTTAAGAAATGTGACAAACTCTCATTTATCGAGTTTCGAATGTATTACAGTGCCCCCATTTTCAAATAGGTATGGGCGAGTATGGGTTATTTTGATCACAAAAATTAGAAATTTGCAATGGGACATAGTAATGAATTCTTTGAAGAGATTATTTTTATTCCTAAAAAATGTGACGAATTGTTTTTTTCAAGTTTTGAATTTGAGTGCCCCACAATTTGAAAATTTCATTTGAAATAATGACAATTAATTTGAAGTTATTACCTGACTGCTAGGTGGATTAACTATGAGAATAAACTTTTGTAGTTTCATCTGTGTGAAGTGAGATGATCCCTGCTCGGATCCCTGCGATGAACTTTATTTATGTTATGATTTTGATTTTTCGTGTACTCTCCAGAATAAACTTCACAGGTATATTCTCCTACTAACTCAATTTTATGTTTTCAGGTTATTGACATTTGGGTCTTTCATTTCGATAATCTAGTTCTCTTTTCGAGTCTCTTTTCAACCATTTTGAATATTTTTAATTATTTATATAGTTTTCAGCTCGGTTTTCAGTATAACTCTTCTTTTCTAAGAATTCAAATCTTCATACCTATTAAGACATTAGAAGTACAAAACTCTACTTCAAGACTCCACACGATTATTTTAAATGTTTTGTCTGGAATATTAGATTCGGATTCAAATATATTTTCGAATTTTTTCAAACCTTATCACGATGACCATATGCACTGAATTCTAGGAATTCGAAACTATCATTTTGTTTGCTATTCACAACACATAGAATTGTAGCAATAAATCGAGACGAGTGCGAATCTTACGAAAAATTCCCGTGATAGAGAATAATTCATGAATTAGTGATTAGTCTCATACGATATCTCATCAAAACAAGTCGATTCTGGTCCATTTCCGTCGATTCTTGTCCAATCCTTGTCCATTATGTCCAATCATTGTCAATTCTGTCCAATAATTGTCCATTCTGTCCAATCCGTCCAATCCTGTCCAATCCCGGACAATCCGTCCAATCCCGGCCAATCCCGTCCAATCCAGGCCAATTATGTGAAATATCGTCCAATCTTGTCCAATCTTGTCCAATCTGGTCCAATCCGTCCAATCCTGTCCAATCTCATCAAATGCAATCTTAGTGTACGTTTTTTGGTCGAGTGAACCACCCCTCGTCTTGTACCTATGCATCCTATGACCTGATATAATAATTGTGAAAATGCATCAAAACATTGAAAAAAAGCGTCTTCCTGTCCAAAGACAGACAATTTTATCAATTTTACCATTTGTTCGGTATTATACTCATTTTTCTATCTATGATTTGTCTTATTAACGTTTCGTCTAATAGGATTGGCGATTCTATGAATGAATGTACGGAATGTTCATTTCTAGCTCAATAAATTTATGGATGTGACTCATTCCTCCGGTATAAGCTTATCTGTATCGATTTTGACGGAGTCGCAAGATTTCTATGGCGGCAAAATAAGTAGGTACATCTCTGATGGGAATTTTACAAAATTCAGGAAACACTACATAATTAAAATACGTGTACGAATCAAGTGTTATAATAAAATTGCACCAAATCTGTATGAGAATTTTTTTAAACATTTTTTAGAGATATAACGGTAACGGTTAGGCAATTCACCCTGTACCAACTCACTGTCAGCATGTAAGATGTGCGATATTTCAAACACTCGTTACGTGAATAAAAAAGTATATGTCATTTGATTCAAAATGCAGGCGGCTCATCGCCAGAGGAAGTGCCTATTTATTTTGGATTAAGTGAGACTAATTAGGAATGCAATGTGTTGCATATCACAAATAAGAATCCATATGTTTTGAATAATAATTGGGACTCTAATTGGGATTGAAACATAATATATTGATGATCGAGTGAATAAATACTTAATTGAATAGGTATTGCTTTGAATTTTTGAACATCCTGTTGGTAAAAGCGGGTAAAAGCTTAAAATAACTATTTCATGCAACATTGTCTACTGTCACTAGATGGTAGATATTCTTTCATAAATAAGGGTTCAAACGGCCCCCTGGAAAACAAGAGAGCAGCGACATATATAGGGTGTTTTTTGAATGAACATCGTAAGTATTCCTATTCGATTTTATATTTTAAAATCCTATCAAATTGTCAATAATTGTGACACCGCGTTTTCATTTGAGAGTATAGTATTATGTTGGGCACAATAAAAACATCATACCTAAGTAGAGTAGGTAAAACTTGCCAAACCTCAATTCCCATTATCTGTTATTATAGGTCTTATTTACTTTTGTTATTATTTTTCATATCTTCTATCTTCTAATAAATTATCTAGTTTTACAAAATTGTGCAATCTCTATGACCTAATATCAACATCAACAAACCAGCGACGGATCTAGGATTTATCTGAGGGGGAGGGGTTCCGAAATACACAGCTATGATTTTCGAAAAAAATACTTCAATGTAGAACATGGGGGATACGAGTTCGCATTTCGTCAGGGGGGGAACCTCATTCGCCCACCCCCCTAAATCCGCCCCTGCAACTAACTATAAAATAAATATTCAATATAAAAAAAATCAAACATAGTCAAGTTAAATAATGAAATCCGGAGTGAAATCCAATATGTGTGTTCCTTGAAAAATCACTTCCACATGTCACTGCTCCCTAGTTTTTAAAGAGGACATCTTCTCCTTAAAAAAAGGATAGAAAAGCGTACCTTACTCATAAAAAAAATTAAGCCTACTATTAGTAGCCCAATTTCAATATTAAATGATATTTTATCACTTGGGAAATTCTACCCTCTCTTCTTCTACCCTTAGGTTTGAAGAATTTCGGTGCAACCAATAAAAATAAAGATGCTATTCTAAATCTATGTTGCTGCTAGGCTAGGAATAGCCACAATTTCGATCGAAATAGGACCAAATCAAAAGATACACCACCCAAACCACCCCTCTGGTACTCACCTGCAAATGAATTGGAACTTTCTTCACGGGGTTACTCATATTTCCTAGCATTAAAGATTAATTACTGCCCAAAACCCGCAACAACAACGTATTTATTCACTTGCTTCAACCACACGTACGTATACCTTAAACTTTCCACAAATATAAATAGTTCTTCAAACTGAGCTTCAAAAATACCTCGACCTGACTTTTCAAGCTTCAAGGACCAACCCCACTTTACCCTCAGTGATGATAAACGTCAATAAAACATAAAACATAAATGACAACACAGAACTCAATGCACAGAGTGGGACAGAACCATGACAGAACACGGCTTGAATCATATGAAAAACGCAGTGGCTATTTAGACGATGCTCGGGAGCCGTAAGAAAAAGTATTATAGTCCAGGAAAAGAATGAAAGATATTGACTAATGAATTCCCTTCCTATCCTGTCCTGGTCCCAAATCTCTTGATTTCGCCTATTTCGATAAAAGCGTCTAGCGTGACATTTTTCGGGCTCACTTTCATTCATATATAGTAAAAAAAAAATTTTCATCCCATCAGAAATCGATAGTGATGTGATTTCTTCTTAGATTCTGATTATTTCATATCGAAGTGTCGATATGATCATATCCCTTCAAGTTGAATCTACACAGTGATATCGAGTATTATGCAATATAGAGAATTGTATTTCATTTCTGATCCATTTTTTGTGAAGTTCAGTGGATGCGTGTTATTAAGATTTTTGAAAAAATCGATAAAACTGATGTGATATCATTTTCATACCAATTTCTACTGAGAATGTTCTACTGGTAGTAGCTCACGTGATATGATGAATAATGAGGTACATAAGACTCGTTTGTGTTTAGTTATAAATAAAATCATAGTTTTTACGCAGTATCTAACTCCAGAACGGCTGATTTTTTTTCCATTGTCATTCGATAAGTGAAGTAAGTGCAAGCATATATTAAACATTGACCACATGAGAGCCTTATCTAATTTCTACTCGATTACTGATTGAAATACCCTTCATATTTTTCCTAAATGACTCTGGAGATGACTTGTTGTGCAAGGGCAACATTGGATTCAGTAAAAATATTTAAAAAAAATAAAACAAGAACGCTTTAATGAATAAGTTATTATATATTACATACAATATGTATTGAGATAGAAGCTGCATATGGTTATGGATGATGAAATACGTTATCTCTTCTTCTGCAGACTTTGTCCAACAAATTAGTACTGGAATTCTGAATAAATGATTTGCGCAATTGAGGATTATTTTATTTCTTCTTCATATAATGCTGAACATTGATCTACATATAATATAAAAATATAATAAAATAATGTACCTACTGAGTCAATATAGAGAATAAAAGCATCATGGCAATAATTCAAACAAAAACACTCGCCCTCTACCTATTCTTATAATAGGTATATAATTTGTATAATATCTAAACAAAAATCGGAACAAACTGACATATAACGATCTTGAATCACTTGTTATTGGTTCTGTTTGCCATCGTATTGTTTATTGAACTCCATTATAATCCCTTGGGTATCGAAAACGTCCTTATCCGGAAATTCCAACTTCTCGTTTTTGATCCTCGCCTCATCATTCTCATTCTCCTTGGTCAACTCTTGGGCGGCTAGATTTTTGGCTCGCCTTTTCTCTCGCATCCTGCCACTCTTTGAAAGGGAAAATCTCCTGTTCATCATGATGCTAATATCATCCTGCTGCTGTTGGTTTTTGGTCGGTTCTTTGTTCTTGTCGGATTGCTCAACACTCTCGAAGTTTTTCGTTTTTTTAACTTTGCCTCCGCCAAAGATGTTAGAAACAATGTTGAACATTGTTTTTGCACGATTTCTATTTTTGTTGAGATTCTGATACGGGTAGCCGCCTACTCGACATCAGACTGTTTGATTGTTGAATCTAGACTTTATCAAGGTAGATAATTATCAGCATCCCTGATAAAAATTGTGCATGAATATTTTGTAGAGATAAGACGTGATTTGGTACGGAATTGAATATTCGTATCAGTGTTGTGTTTAATCGCAACACTTGAATTATGGAATCCTGAATGGATTATCGGCATCACCTATAATAATATCAAGATTCAGAACATTGTCAACATCTCATCTATGAGATCCACTTTCATTGGAAATGGATAGGTGAGGAAATATGATTATTCGGATGATAATTGAGTATTATAATTTATAATAAACGATGTGAAGAGTCTTAGAATTCGCAAGGGTCACACCACACCTTTATTGGTGTTTCATTACATAGTCTGATATTTTCATAAAAAAACCCATGCTCATCATCAAACTTTGATAGATAACATTGTGATAATGGGTCTTGAAGTATTTAAAAATATGAACGAATTCAACTTTAACATATACAATCTGCAATACATTTGAAGTTGTTTGAAGTTGTATTAATGACTCGCGTCTCGCCCTGTACTTATACCTTAGAATTTAAAACTAATAGTTTTGTCAGATATTTCCCTATGAAATTCTACGATCATAGCCTTGAGTAGTGATAATCGAGGATCATGGGCAGATTCTGATATAAAACCGAAGTCCATTATTAATCAAATACTCGATATAACATGCCTCTTCTTGAGTCTAAACTGATGAAACCTCTATGTCTTCGAAATATTGATTGGCATTACCGGGGCAACATTGGATTCAAAATACAAACAATAAATTCCATCCGAAACTATTCGTTTAAAACGATTTTATTTGATGAAATTGTATAATGAGCAGGGGGTGAGTTTAATTGTTCTCTATTAATGTTGATACAAGTTGTATCTTATTCATTATAGCAAATGGATACGCATTATAGTCCTTTTTGTCTTGAAATTGGAATGTATTGAAAAATAATTCGAATATTTCACAAAATCAAAATAAAGCAAAACAGATGTGTGAATAAAGTACCTAATCATTATAATTTTTTTTTCACAGGAAACTCAACACTTCAAGATGGCTCGACGCGTATTCAGAACAAATCTCTGGACTAACAACTTTACCAGGAAACGTTGTCCTTTCAGATATAAACGGTGATGGAAATTACTGTTTGGTTATCACAGATATAAAATTTGAAAACAAAGGTCGCAGTAAGATGAAAGTTTATAAAGGAACATCGATTACTGATATAATCTTACCAGATACACCGAACTCTTTGATAACATTTTACACCGATCAACTAGAACCAAGAATTCCAGGTGAGCAATTTCGTTATATAGTTCCATCAATTGCTTGGCAAATGTAGCTTGGCCACTTGAGTTTATTTGGGACTGAAAACAGTTCCTCAAACATCCGACAGCAGAAATTCTCTATGATATGAATGATGGAAATGATTATCGTAAGTTATATTTGGAAAGGAACTCGGGAGTAGAAAGAAAAATCCATAGTCCAATAATTCTGAAAATGATATTATTTTTGTTTGTAGCTGTAGCAGTAGCATGTTGTTCAAGCTTATTTATCCACAAAAACAATAAGCCATATTTCAAATTCCAACTGCCATATTCTTCGGTTTCGACACTAGAAGACGAATGTTGGAAGCAAGTTTCTGAAACTGATAATATATCAGATGAACTTATAAACAAAGTGAGAAAGGAGCTTTCGGTTATTCCTTATGACACATTAAGCAACAAGTATGCAACAAAAATATCTAATCAATAAACTTGTTTCAAATATTAACATTTCTATATATTATACCCATCATTTTGCAGGTCACAAGAATTACTGAGCATCTCCGATAAGTTGAAAATAGAATCTATATTGCGTACCTATGATTCAAAAAATAATTTCAAAGAATCCCCGATAACATGCATGACCACGTTGAAGAAGAAGTCAGATGACAAATACGAGGTATCATGTCCTGTTCTGGCCAATGAGGCTGGAAATATATATATTTTAGATCCACAAACATTTACCATAATCCATCAGGTAGGTAGGTATGGAGAATCATCAACTAGAGTATGTATGTATTATTCAGTTTTTTATTTGTATACTTGCGATTTATTTGGGTTGACATCATTTGATAATGTTGATATTGTATCTTCAGGCAAATGCCTGCAGAACTAAAGTAACTCCATTCATAATGAGAGCTGTGGGCATATTCAACGTTGAATTTCGAATTTTGGTGGCCTGTAGAGAAGGTTACATATGTCTCTTACGGAAAGGCTGGCTCGAAGGAAAGTTCATTATTCAAATGACCTGTGATATCGTAGATTTTGTTGTTATTCCTGATGACAATTTTATAGCTGTCGCTACGACAGACAAAACGCTGAATTGCTTCACCAAACGAGTGAGTAAAATAATAATTGTTCCTTCAGTAATTCCGAAAAAAAAATTCGCACCATCTTGCAGGGTCATAAACTATGGTCAGTGAAGATGTCAAATGCAATCATTTGCTTGTGTTTAGTAACTCTTTCGCATATAAGGATGAATGTTATAGCCGTTGGTTTGAAGAATGGTGCGATTCAACTTTATCAGGGAAGGAAATGTGTTGATCAAATGAGTGTACCTGATTCTCCTTCAGTTCTTGCTTTTGGTCAACTTGGACAAGAAGAAAATGTGCTTGTTATCATTACTATAGGTAAGAATATTTCGATAAAGCGTTAAAATTAATACTCTGTATACATTCGATAAATCTTCCTGAATGAGAGATCATGGATTATTCAGCAGGAAAAACCCTTGAGATATAATACTACAACCCCCTCAAACTTGAAACCATCATGGAGCTCAAAGGTGATGAATATAATTATGATTTTCTACAGGTGCCCAACAAATTAGTAATAATAGTATTGCTATTGACTGAACTATAAACTATGCCCTTGCTATAGAGACGAGAGTCGTACATACATACACGTCCATTGATTTTTTGACAGTGACTTTGATTCAGTTGATTGTGACAAGTGACGTCAATAACAGTTCTTTTGTGAATTGTGATAAATAGAAAAAATAAATAAACACAATATTTTTATCAATTTTATCATTATTAAATAGTTACTAGCAAAATTGCCACAAATTGATGCTGTTGATTGATACATCAAGGGTAATAACAAATGGAACATAGCAATTCAAATATGTTCAACTTTGTTCATATTTATTTTCTTCATCCATTATCCATTTAATTTTAAAATTTTATCAGTATTTTGAGTATAATAAAAAACCTTTCTTTAAAAACAAGTCTGGAAGATGGATATGAACCAAGAAGTTCTGGAAAGGCATGGTAGCTGCTTACTACTAAGGTCTGCCAGTCAAAATTCCCTGGATGAAAGCTCTCAGAAACACATTTCACAAATACACCCCCACACCAAGGAACGGCCGCCCTACAAGAACCACCTCCACACACAGAAGGCTTTTGATGTCATGAATGTAATGAGAAAACAAAAATTACTTTGTGATGTAGTACTTGTAGCAAATACAGTGGAAGTCCCTGCACATAAAATGGTGCTGGCCTCTTGTTCCCCATACTTTTATGCCATGTTTTCAAGTTTTGAGGAAAGCAGACAGGACAGGATAGTCCTCCAAGAGGTAGATCACCAAGCTCTGTTGCTGCTTATTGAATATGTGTACACATCTGAAGTACATGTTACTGAAGATAATGTTCAGATATTGTTGCCTGCTGCTAACTTATTGCAACTCACAGATGTGAGAGATGCTTGCTGTGATTTTCTACAAACACAACTACACCCAACAAACTGTTTGGGAATCAGAGCTTTTGCTGACTTGCATGGGTGCTTAGAACTTTTATCTCATGCTGAGGCATATATTGAGCTTCATTTCCCTGAAGTGGTGGAATGTGAAGAATTCCTGACCCTGTCCCACCAGCAAGTCTCCAAGCTGATTTGTAGTGATAGGCTAACAGTCCCATCAGAAGAGAAAGTGTTTGAGTGTGTCATTGCTTGGGTTCAACATGACTTGGAATTTCGTCACAAGTACTTGTCCTCTCTCATGGAACATGTACGTTTGCCACTGATGTCTCAAGACTACCTAGTCCAACATGTTGAAGAAGAACCCCTCTTGAAGGCAGACCTCCAATGCAAAGATTATCTGATAGAAGCCCTCAAGTACCACTTGCTAAAAGGGGACTCTAAGACTTCTTTTAGAACACCAAGAACCAAGCCTAGGCAACCAGTTGGATTGCCCAAAGTTCTACTGGTGGTTGGTGGGCAAGCTCCCAAAGCCATAAGGAGTGTGGAAACTTATGATTTCAAAGAAGAAAGGTGGTACCAACTAGCAGAGATGCCAACTAGAAGATGTAGGGCAGGCCTTGCTGTTCTAGGTGGTAAAGTATTTGCAGTTGGAGGATTCAATGGATCTCTCAGAGTCAAGACTGTTGATATTTATGATGCAGCAACTGATATTTGGACTAGTGGTGAGAGTATGGAAGCAAGAAGGTCTACATTGGGAGTGGCAGTGCTGAATAATTGTATATATGCTGTTGGTGGATTTGATGGGTCTACAGGGCTTAATTCAGCTGAAATGTATGACATAACAACAGGTAAGTGATGAGCAAAATATCCATCATTCTATTCAGAAGAATAACTACCTATTTATTCCAAACAAGAGAGTAATCATAAACATATTTAATTAATTAACTAACCTAGTAAATTCAATAAACTTTTGCAATGTTTCACTGAAAAAAAAGTGACCTGAAATCTCCTTTGGTTTCTGGATGGGAAATACTTGGCAATTTTTTTTTTAGCTTGTCTGCTCTTGTCAGCAAATAAATTCATCAGTTTGAACACTTCAATTTTCATTTGATTTTCTTTATCTTTCACATTTTGACTTTTTTTGTTGAAGTATATAATACAGAATTCCTTTAATTGTTCAATCTAGATTACCCTGTGTGTAAGAGATTCAAGAGCTTGAAGATAAGATATTTTTATCCATGGCTACTTATACATATTTTTTTTCAATTGGATCGGACCTTAATAACAAAACTCGTCCTCCATGTTGAAATCGCCATCTTGGAGCCACCGCCACCATCATGAATTTGAATTTCGACAAAAAAATCATAATTTCAGAATCCGAAAACAGCCACATTCTATTTTTGAATTAAATTGGGTCATAATCACAAATCTCTTCCGCCATTTTGTTTTTTCTTAAAGAAAATGCATTGTCACCGGACAATTAAAAGTGAGTCAAATTAATTTACATATTTCTCTCCATTCTGCTGAAAACGAAAGTAAACATATCATTTCGGTAACAAAAAATGTCATGTAAAAATAAAATAAGGTTAACACTCTCAATGAGTAAATCTTCAGACGTCTCTTCGACGCTTTCAAATATCAACACAAAGTTGACGTTTTCCGAGGAATGTCATTAAGTGACAGTATTGCCGCTCGGGCGCGGAAATAATGTCATTGAGTGACAGCATATTTGCGCTCGCATCCGTCGTTGTTGAAAACAAACTTCATCATTCTGTTGCATAATCGAAAATAATAGTGACAGTGAAGTTAGATGAAGAATATTATGAAATGTAAGTTAATTGAACGAAATATCGACTTTTCTTGTTTAGAAACTGTTTGTATAAAAAATATTGTGTATTTCGAGCGCAGTGTATTGCCGCTCTCGAAAGATAATCGCGCTCTCTCGCTAACTGTCTTTCGAGCGGCAATCCTCCACTTTGAGCTCTAAATACACAAACAGCTATTATTGAACCACTATCAACTTTGTTTTTTTTTTGGAAGGTCATTAAAATTATCTCTCGAAATATTAATATTTTTTTGTGATTATTATTTTTATTTCTCGTAATATTTCACAGATCTTTCATTGCTTACGCTAGATCCGGCATCCTGTAGTATTTTTTTGGTATAGAGGGGTCTGCAAGAAAGTAGGTACTATGATCACGTGGTACAACACATATACATATATGGACAAAAATAAAAACGACTAATCAATGGCTTAGTACTTTCAACCCCCTATGGGTTTTACCAATGGAAATTGCTATAACCCAAGACTGAACAGGACAGGACAGTTTGACACAGAACCCAGATCACGATTCCTGCCGTCTTTCAACTCAAGTCTATTACACGCCAAGTCAAACTAGGTGGCGTTAAGGCGCCAAATTAAAATAAAAGTAGGGCTATGACTTTGAAAATGAAAATTGGTGTTTCAAAACTCAAGGAGATTTCATTACAATGTTTGTCAGTTACTCG
Source organism: Chrysomela aeneicollis (assembly GCA_029955515.1). Lineage (NCBI taxonomy): Eukaryota > Metazoa > Arthropoda > Insecta > Coleoptera > Chrysomelidae > Chrysomela > Chrysomela aeneicollis. Next base: position 17,283,186 of record JARUHQ010000010.1, read on the forward strand.
GTTAGTTAGTTGAGTAGTCAGTCACAAGCTCAGCCAGACAAAAGCCGGTAACAAACAAAACACCCTTTCCCGCCGGCCGACAGGCAAATGGCGCACGATCTGCCCGATGTCGACGCGTCGCAGCAGCGTCGGCGTCGGCGTCCTGTGCGGCCAGCTGTACGCCGTCGGCGGCTACGACGGCGCGTCGCGCCAGTGCCTGAGCAGCGTCGAGTGCTACGCCGCCGAGACGGACGCCTGGACGCCGGTGCCCGACATGGGTTCGAGGCGCAGCGGCGCCGGCGTCGGGGTGCTCGACGGCGTCCTATACGCCGTCGGCGGGCACGACGGGCCGCTAGTGCGCAAGGTGAGGCGGGTTGGAATTTTTAACGCCCTAGGGCGGTATGCGCGGGCGTTTTGGATCATTAGATTTATACGAATGAAAGTGTCATTAGTCATTACCATGAAACAAAAAATCTAAAATTCATGAGCTGATACTTGCGGATATGCTTTTTGTTTGTAAGTATGATTTTGGGAATGTGAAAAACAAGGGTTTATTCTTTGATTTATGATCTGGCAACGCTATCAGGTGTTCTCTGTCCTGAACACCTAACTAACTACTACGATAACAACCATATTTATACGTAATTACACAGTTATAACAATATTTGTACCTGTAGGGATTAAAGAATGTTTATCCTCTTTTTATTGCGGTAAATAACAAAAAATGAAATGACTATCTAATTAAGCTATTTCTAGGAAAACAAATTCAACAAAGGAGAAATATTCAAATCTAATTGGTCATTAAGCAAAAGATTTGAATTCTTGAGTCTATTAATTTCGAGTGTTTCTAAATAGTTAAGTTTCACTCCTTTGTTTTCATCATGTAATATTTTGAATACTTCATCAAAATAGTGATTTTCTTCTAAAAGGTGGTTGGAATATGTTGAATTTGTTTTCCTGTTTACATAACTCATGTGGTGCTCATGGATGCGATTTCTCAAAGTTCTATTATTTCCATCAAGAGTTATTAATCAAGTTTTTCCTTTTAACAAAAACACCGACCGAAATTACAAAACATTGACCTATTTTGGACAAGCAACCAAGAAAGTAGCTTCATTTTTGCATAAACATGACACTAACATTGCTTATAGAACAAATAATACTTTGGTAAAGTTTATCAAAAATAATAAAGACATAGTTCCTAAATATGAAAAATCAGGAGTATATAGACTGAATTGTGGAACTTGCCCGAAGGTATACATTGGTCAGACTGGGAGAACTTTCAAAAATCGCATCCATGAGCACCACATGAGTTATGTGAATAGGAAAACAAATTCAACATATTCCAACCACCTTTTAGAAGAAAATCACGATTTTGATGAAGTATTCAAAATATTACATGTTGAAAACAAAGGAGTGAAACTTAACTATTTAGAAACACTCGAAATTAATAGACTCAAAAATTCAAATCTTTTGCTTAATGACCAATTAGATTTGAATAATTCTCCTTTGTTGAATTTGTTTTCCTAAAAATAGATTAATTAGATATTCATTTTATTTTTGTTATATACCGCAATATAGAGGAGGATACAGGTACAAATATTGTTATAACTGTGTAATTAGGTATAAATATAGTTGTTATCGTAGTAGTTAGTTTAGTGTACTTATACCTGATGAAGCTACAGTGTTAGCGAAACATGTTGTGAAAAATATATATATAAATATATTTATCGTGAAAATCTTATCGTTTTTCGTTTGTTTACAATAACTATGGATTTTCATCAAGTAACGGCCAAGTCAATTGAAAAAAAAAAATCCTGAACACCTGACAGCAATGCCAGATTAGATAGTAGATTTCACGAATTGGTATTGGTCAGTAGATGAACCAGGGGGGAGCTCACCTCGAGGTGACCTTCATGTGACACTTGACAGCTGTCACCTATCAACCGATGGGCTCACGACAGTTGACAGCTGTCACGCGTCACATGACGGTCACCTCGAGGTGAGCTCCCCCCTGGTTCATCTACTACACATTCGACTCCGGCCAGTCGGTCGAAGTGTACGACCCGTCGAAGCGCCAGTGGCGCCCCGTCGGCGACATGTCCTTCTGCCGTCGCAACGCCGGCGTCGTCGCCGTCGGCGGGCTGCTGTACGTGGTGGGCGGCGACGACGGCTCGAGCAACCTCGCCTCCGTCGAGGTGTACAACCCGAAGACCGACAGCTGGGCAGTGCTGCCGAGCTGCATGGGCGTCGGCCGCAGCTACGCAGGCGTCGCCGTCGTCGACAAGCCGATGTGAAGGTGGGCCGGCGCTGGCGGCGGTGCAGGTGAGGATTGTACAGGGTGGGTAACAGAGGTTTGGAAGCGGTCGGGGAAAACCTGCAGCAAAGGGAACTCGCACCGATTTCGATGAAATTTTCACAGAAGCTTCCTAACATGAATATAAAACCATACAAATGAAAATTTTTCTGCGGAAACACTTCAAACTATTTTTTTTTTTTGGAAAAGTTTAGAAAATTTTTATCACTTTCAGTCCTAAGAATGTGCTTGAAATTTCAGTTACATTGTCAGTGGGGAATATGTAAGTTATACCAAAACATTAATATTGAGTCCCGAAATGGATTTTACAGGAAATTTCATGATGAAAAACTTCAAAAACTGTTATTTTCGCATTTTTATTCAAGCATAAATGTGCAAAAATATCAATTCGCAATATCAATCAACTGTCAAGTCACAAATGGAGAAAGCAACGTTGCCACGTTTAAAAAAAACATATGCGCTCATTTCTTGATAAGTGCAACTCGTGTTTATGAGACTACTAACCTGAATGTACTAACCTATCAGTGACGGCCTAGATCACTATTTTCAGTAAATTTTTGAAGAAGGAAAATTTGTTGAAAAAAGAAGGATGCTGAACGGGAAATTTCAACGCGTTGTATTTATTTGTTGAGACTACTTACCTGAACGTACTAACCTGTCAATGACGGCCTAGATCTCTATTTTCAGTAAATTTAATAAGAAAAAAGAAATGTCTGCTGAGGGGGAAATTCGAAGGCGCAATCACGCTATATTACCTGGCCTCAACATACTAACCTATCAATTGAGGGCAGATAACTATTTCCGTTGCTTTTTTAAAGAAGGAACATTACATTTTAAAATCTGAACACAATCAAAAAATTGTAGAATCTGTGAATTTTTCAAAACTTGGCAGCGTTGTCCCCTATATGTCATGACGTGAGTACCGTGACATTTGACATTGCACATCACCTGATACTTGGAATATGGAATATAATGAATAAAAATTCGAAAATAATTCACTTTGAAGCTTTTACTGGTAATGTTTTTATTGAAATTGTTTTTTGAGACTCGATTTTAACGTTTTGGTATAACTAACATATCCCCCACTGACAATGTAAGTACATGAATCAAGCACATTCATAGGACTGAAAAGTGATACAATTTTCCAAACTTTTCCAAAAAAGAAATAGTTTGGAGTGTTTCCGCGGAAAAATTTTCATTTGTATGGTTTTATATTCATGTTAGGAAGCTTCTGTGAAAATTTCATAGAAATCGGTGCCAGTTCCCTTTGCTGCAGATTTACCGCGGTCGGGTATCTCGAATACCGCTCAAGCGATTTTCATGAAATTTTTTGTACTCAAGTATGTAGCGAAACGTCGGTTTTCGCGCTATCGCGGACGCAGACCACCGTTGTGTTTTGGCAACGTGGCATGATTTCAAGCCTATTAGTCAGAGGATATGAGAACGTAGGTCACCAGGATGACATAAGGTAAAATTGGTGGTTGCCTACCTAGTAGATTCCATCTATTCATAAATATCTGTTCGCACTACGGGCATGCGAACGGCGAAGCACCGGCCTCATGCCTGAGTAGTAGTTCTTTGAAACGTGAGAGTGAGCGTCTTGGCACATCCTCTGTTTTCTATAATTGCTAAAATAAGTGCCGTTGGTTCTATGGCAGTTTCCCTCGTTGGACAACGCCGGTGCCTGTATCTATTTTAGGTAGGTGAGGACTGGTCATTTATATAGGTATCACGAGATTACGATCTAGTCCCAGATATCGTCGATAGATATCGTCCAATAACAACTATATGGATAACACCTATTCTTCTCTTCACGCAAAAATGAAGCCAGTTTTGGAAAAACAAAAGACTGTCTGGCTTGCTAATGATGAATTGTGGGCATGCGCGGGTTTTGACGAGTTGAAGTCCACTGACGTTTTCGGAATTTCAAAGGTTAGGTATATTTGTTAACCCAAATTATGTAAAAGAGCGTTAATATAGTTATTAACGTACTTACTGATTGTTTAAAGAAGTGATTAGTGCGTGATAACAGTGATTGATCAAAAATTAGCCCACGAATCTTGTTCCGATGACTTTATCGTCACAGGTTTCTATGCAAATCGCAAGTATCGCTTTGTAGATCACATCCATTTCTGCATTTATCATCAACTACTATTCAATATCGTCCAACAATCCATCAATGAATATTTGAAAAATATATGTCATGATGAAATAAAAACATTGAATTGAAGGTTACGTGACACATTTGGTTGATTTTTAATAATCATCATACGTTTGTCGCTCACTAGAAAGCTACTCTCCTCCATGATGAAAACGCATGTCGATTCTTAATTCAAACTTGCGCATGCGCATATTCGCGATTGGTCCCGCAGACTGTCATTTGTTTTATTTTTTGGCTTCAGCTCTGGTATCCATGTTACCTATATAGTTATTATTAGATAGGTATATGTCTAGTCCCCGATTTTGGGGTTAGGGTAGCGGCCTTCTGCCGGTAAACTTTGTTGGGTAAATTGCTCCAAATAATCGTTGTATCTATTTTAGTTGTATGTATGGTAACCCTGTGTGACCTGCTGTCTGTTGTATTCAACGAATTGAATAAACATCCACATTGCCAGCTGGTGGTTTCTCTGAACCTGTTGAACCAACACCAAAAAACCCCACGAAAACGAAGAGTCTCAGTTCAAGTACCTGCGGAATTATACCGGATCCGATGTTATAAGAGGAAACTTTTTTTTTTTCAAATCGGAACACTAAATTTGATTGCAATATTAGATTTTCCTGGAAAGCTGATTTCATCGTACTATCACATTCGGGGTCTAGCAGGAAGATAAAGGTTGTGAAAAATCGAGATTTTTCAACTTTAGGAGTTTTTTTGTGTCGGAACTTTTCATTATTGGTCAAAACGACTATACAAGTCCCTATTCTACCTTATGATTAACCATCTAATGACTTTTACTTATATAACAAACAGGGTAGTTTAGAACCCTGAACCACCCTGTTTGTTTCAATTATTGATGCCATTGAGGAAGAATATTAGCACAATCCTGATTCACGAGATGCGTTGGAAGTTGATGATTACTCTTTGTCAAAGCAAAGTATACTTCATGTATTCTAATATCATCGGATATGTTTCAAACGACAATATTTGTTTACATAATTATAAATTAAATTTTTCCTATGAATATGAGATTTACGAATTTTGGACATTTTGATTTGAATTTCGCGCTCGATTTCGCGCATGCGCCTTCAATCAACGTTGCCAATTAGAAAAGGATAGATATATATTTAAATCAGCTTCACTTTGCTAACATTGTCTCTTATGGCGTATGGTCAATATTGTAGTTAATAGATATATGATCACCACATCATCAGCCGCCCTTCCAGGTGCGCTCTCGGATGAAAACACCGACACGGAGGGCGCCGTCGGCTACGACGTCCGGCGGTCGCAGTCCCCCTACCGGGACAACATCTACGAGACCATCTGCAGCGAGCCGCCGCTGGCCAGCCACGGCGCCGACGACGCCATCTACGAGACGGTCGAGGACGTGGGGCGGCTCCGAGGGCGGCGGCGGCCGCCCGACACGCAGTCCCAGCAGGGGGAGCCGCCCTGCGACGCGGACGCCGACAGGCCGGGCTGCAGCGGCGCCTACGGCCGTATCGGCAACGCTTACGGCCGTATCGACGTCATAGGTTGGTAGACACCGTGTTTTGCGATCAGAATTTTACAGAATTAAATCCCAAATTTTTCAACCTCAACGGTATTCCACCACTTTTGTGCGACCCTACCGACTGCGCCAGTTCTGTGTTGGCATCAACAACGCGTACGGACGTATCGACGTTATAGGTTGGTAGACATCGTGTTTTGCGATCTGAATTTTACAGAATTGAATCCCAAATTTTTCAACCTCAACGGTATTCCACCACTTTTGTGCGACCCTACCGACTGCGCCAGTTCTGTGTTGGCATCAACAACGCGTACGGACGTATCGACGTCATAGGTTGGTAGACATCGTGTTTTGCGATCTGAATTTTACAGAATTGAATCCCAAATTTTTCAACAAATTATTCCACCACTTTTGTGCGACCCTACCGACTGCGCCATTTCTGTGTTGGCATACAACATCGCGTAAGGCCGTATCGACGTCATAGGTTGGTAGACACCGTGGGCTGCGAACGAAATCTTACTGAATTAAATTCCAAATTCCTCAACCTTAGCGATATTCCACCACTTTTGGGAGAAAGAAATCTCAATTTCGGAAATAATATCAATTCCAATGTAATATTTCCTGATTCCTGAATTCGTCGGCCAAATCAAAGTGATTATTTCATAATACAACTGTACGTGAAAATACACGACCCTGAACGACAACCTCAACTGTTGAAGTCACTCTACAAAACAGATATACAGAATATACCACAAGTGAAAATATCAGTAAACCACAATCTCCAAGTATCCACTGTAGAATGTTGTGTCCATTGACACAAATTACAAATACGAACATAATTTAGTCCTTCGAGCCGGATTTGTTGATGAATTAATGATTATTTATCCATCTTAATCATCAAAGCAGTTTTTTTTTCTTTAAACAAGTTTTTCTATCATTGGACATATTTTCTAGTCGAAACGCGCTGCACAGCTATGTCATATCCGGCTCGAAGCACCAAATCACGTCACCAAAAATTCCCACCAATCGAGTTTCGAGTGTTTCACCTCTGTGCACAGGCCACGGCATCGGCCGGATCGAGCGCCATCTGTCGTCCTCTTGCGGCTCCATCGACAGCAACCACTACGCCTTGGAGGGCCTCTACGGCGCCGGTGACCGCTCTGGCGGCCGCATCAGCCAGGTGTCGGTGCAGTGGCTGCTGGCCAACAAGTGGCTCCCCCTGTGGATAGCCAACACCGAGACGGGGCGCGACTACCGTATCGTCGACTTCCTGATCGCGCAGGGTTTGGAGAGGGCCGAGGAGGAGGAGCGGGAGGAGGAGGAGACGGCGGAAGAACGGCCGCCGGAGGGGGCTTGAAGCGATTTTTTTTTTCACATCGACCGTGTCGGTAGTCTTGTAATGTGTATTTCTTTGGTCGGTTGAGGTTCAACGGTACTTTTGTTGTCGGTACCGGTTTGTAAAACCGTCCTACCGACTGCGCCAATTGCGGATTCGCAGATGGAGTGACTTTAAACGATAAGTGAACTACATGAACTTTATTCAGAGCGGTCTCGAATGGAGTGAGGCTGTCCAATAAGTATTTACAAACGGTTTTATATAAATGATATGCTGAGTCGACAGTCTCTGACTAAGGCGATGCATCAATGAGGCTGATTGTAGAGACGTAATCCAAATGGGGTGTGCCAGAATAACGTTTGCATACATTTTTATTATGCAAACAGTAAATTTTAAATAGATTGATTCATGAAATGCTCAAAAACAATTGGGAAATCACTCGGAATCATGCGTCAAAACAGAGATGGAATCAATATTAACTGGTGTATTTACTTCCTATCCTGGCTTGTTTCCAATCTCTTGATGCTTATATGAACGTGACAACGCTAAATTCAGCCTGGTTTCCAACCAGAATTATAGGCTACTGCAGATATTAAAGTAAATGTATGAGTCTTATTTCAATCATTGTCAGAACAAACTTAAATAATATGAAACAAATGAATATCAGACGTGGTTTTCTCGTATTATAAAATGAAATTTATGAATTCTATTGGATGCCACTCATCATCAAGGCTGAATTGTTGAGACCACTTCTCTAGTTCATCAATTTCGCGTCACAATGACCAAATATAGTACAGACTTTTTCAGAAGGCGAAGTAGACCCGGCACTATGCAGTTTTCTTTATGTCTGGAATTTTGAGATTGATATTTTTAGTTCGAATCGTAGTTTCTGTATGATTCCTACTAGAGCTGAATCGTCATTCAGTTCAATTGAATCTGGAAACCAACTTCAACCATGCAGTTGATGTGAGAAAAAAAGTTGGGTTATGTGCTGCCGGAAATCAATCCTCGAGTGTTGAAGACATTTATGATTGTTATGATTATCAGTTTCTCCCGTGTTATATGTCCTATTAACTGTCAATTTACCGAGAGGTTTTAGGATACGAAAGTTTCCTGTTGTGTTGAACATTTTCAATAACGAAACGTAGTATGTCTTAGGAATGAAAATGTTATCAAATTTTAAACATAGTGGTATATAATAATGCGTTGAAAATCTATGATCCTATTTATGTCTTTAATCTAGACAAATGTTGTGCATGTAGGTTAGTTTGAACTAATCTTTGAATGGAGTTCATGACGGCTCAAAGTGAAGAAAACTATTTTATTTATTTCTTACATGGGATGTTGAACTATTGTGGGGGTTTACAAGTTATGAACAATGAGGCTGTTATTATTATTATTATTATTATTTTTTATGTGAATTACCATTTTATTTCGTATGAAGCATTCGCTACCTGAGCATTATTTTTTGATTTGTCGATGTAGTGGAATATGATTGATTTAATGAAAATATTTCTCCTTCGTGTATATTTATTAAATATTATATTATGAATTTTTAAATATTTGTCTCAACAGTTGTAATATGAATGTCATTATGAACACTTGACATTGACACTCTACATTTTTATACACCTTTTACCCAATGAACGTTTGATTTTGTTACCAACATATGGGGTTTAAAAATGCATTTTCAATTGTTGATAATGTCGATATCAAGAAAAGAAAATGCACAAAGTGGAAGACGTAATAATCTAGTTTCCACTTCCAACTAATGCTATCAAAATGGATAGTTCTATTAAATTTGATTACTGTGATTTTCAATATTATTTTCATTTGGGATTGCCAGAAAATATCCATTACTCGATTTATTTATTGATAAGGCTGGAAATCGTTTTATAGATTTTAGTTGATAAGTGTTAGATAACGTGATGAACCCTAGATATTTAATTTGTAAAAAAAACAAATGAAATACATCGTATTGAAGTTGCTTAATTTTTTTTTACTTTTTATACTTGATATAACAGGTTCGAGGCACGTATGAAAATCGGCATATTAATAAAATCTATACATTTTTTTCCGACACAATCTTTCAAGTTTAAAAACTTGTCCATAATTATGTGAATTGCATAGCAAAAAATTAAATTACAGACATGGACTTCGTTTGTATAAAATCTGTTTTTTCTCGTGGATCTTGAAAAATCCGCTAGTGGCTATTGATTTTTCATCACATGCACGGCTTTCGGGTTGTTCAAGGTCAAACTTATTCATGAAAAAACTGGTGCGCGACAGTAACAGCTAACACACCAAGAATGTCTGCAGCATAGATGTGTGAACAATGAAAAATTCGCATGTTAAAAATTAGAATGAAATGAAAAATTATAATGCACACATTTTCAGTAGTTTTAACCCTCTAGTTTCGTTATTTCGCACCGACATGTTGTCTTCTCATCCCTTGGAACATAAACTTGAATATCTGCACTTGAAAAATCCAATTCAACAGAGTTCACCAAAGTGGTAAAAACATGAGATACCCCATCAAACATTAAAACAATGGACAGTTTACTGATCACCTTATTCAAGTCTCTGAAGAACAAATTTTCGTTTTCTTTGTAGCCGGTACTGTTATATTCAGAATTTTGAAACGGACAGCCGACTTCAATTCAAACGTCACCGAAAATGTTCCTCTACTACAGAGCAAATCCTTACCGCTACCAAAACGAAGCAAACTATTTTTGGAGCAGAGCGTGAGAGAACGAAACAATTTTATCGGTATGTATGATACAAAAGACCAGAAAACTGTTATTTTTCGAAACGAAAAGTTCAAATTTTCATCGATTATTCCAATTTCAGATATACACCAAACGTTCCAGCAAGATTTGATAAGATTGAGGCTGCAGGCTGCTAGAGATCTACTGCAACAATGTACCAATCGAACCGATTCGGTGAATCAGAAAGAACATGTGAAGCTGTCCGCACAGGTAAAAACACCGCCACGATGGTATTTTGAGGAGAAATCAGAAGGAATAAGGAGAATGGAGGAGTGGAAGAAGATGGGCGAGAATTTTGGGATTCATAGGAAACTATACAGGAAATTAATAATAGGATTCGGATGGTGGTGCCCTCTCGTATTAAACGCTTCCAATATTTCTTGTTGCTTTTGACTTCAAATATATGAACTTCTTTGCAGGTGTTAGGTTTGGGCCCAAAATTCACAGTGACTTTTACATTGGAAAATATGGAAACAAATTCAGCACTGAAGGGAATAGTTATGATTTTACATGTCAAACCCACAATTTACGAATGTTCACCGAACACAATACTAGTGAGTATAAGTTTCAAACTATTTTAGGCTATAATAAATCAAAACTTTGTAAACTTTCATCAATTTACAACTGTTTGTTAAAAAACAATTAAATTATAATGAATGTTGAAATGGTAATGCAAAGTAATGAGAAAGCCAGTCATTATTCTTTTTTAACGTTTTCGAGAACTTTAGGAATTGTGCAATCTCCGTTCTGTTGCGATTCTACATCTATTGTCATTTCTTTCTACTACCTACCTAGTTTTGGGTAAACCTGTAGAAATAAATAGACGTGTCAATTGTCAAATAAGGTGTCTTATGGCACCTGAAAAAAACTTCGATAACGTCAACATTACTGACGTAATGTCAGATATTGAAGGCGGTTCGTTTTTGAATGAAGTCAGTATAGATAAAATCATTTATTTGAAAAATTATATTATTTAACCTTCTTCTTCTGTAAAATCTTCACCAATTTTCCCTAGGTTTTGTAACGATCGATTTCATTAGTGATAAAAAATGATTTGGCTCAGCGATTCATCCCTATAAAGTTTGCTTAATTTTTTCAATCGATTGCTGAAATTTTTGCTTTTTTATACAATTTATATTTGTTAGCTTAACTTTGGACTGTCACAACCAATTCGAAAACACGCAGATTTTGACTGGAATTGTTTTTTTTTTCATCCCATTGACGATTAACATTGGGCTGATGAAACTTCATCAACACGCAGTTTACAAGAGCTGATTTCCTCGACATGCTCCAAATTTTTAATTTGTTCAAATAAAAAAATATATCTAGTTTTTTCAGAGAAACAGATTCAATAACAGCGCCAGAAATAAATAGTTATGGAATTAGTAACAATTCTCTTGTGATTCGGCCCACATTAGTTGAACAGAACGTGTCTTTAAAAATTGTGGCGTTTTGAAGGGGAATATCAGAACCCTCGAATTTTCAAAATTTTACTTTTTGATTAGTGATTGTTCAAAATCGTTACCTTAGTCTTTATTATAGGTACCTTTGCTGCAACCAGGCTTTTCCCATAAAATCAAAGTGATGGTAGAGGAAAAAAATGCAAACGCAACAAATGTACCGAGAACTTCAGAAGACAGCACAATACGCGTATTCATCACAAGAAAAAGCCAAACTAAGCCAATACTAGCAGCTACAGTAAATATGCCACTGTCTGAAAATATTTTGTTTTGAATTATATCATTCTAGATGAATTACATTAAATGTTTGTTGACAAAGCGCGGTACATTTACTATTTTTGTGCACATTCCATTACCCAACTTCTCGCTTTAGCATCTAATCAATGGAATTATCCAGGAAAGTAGTTCTTCTTCTCGTTGTCTACTAGTCATTCAAACTGCTTGGTATTATCAATTGACAAGTTCAGCCAGCGTTGAGAGAAAAGATTGCAACTTAAAATGTTGATTGGTACGTAAAAAAATGAAGAAGACTAATATCACAATTATAATTTGTTTGGAATTATTCAATAATCATTTTAAGCTCACAACATATTCGATATAATCGGAATAACGAAAATACCATAAGAAAAACAAACCAATTATACAGGTTATATTAAGTCTTCTTCTTTTTTAGTCCCAATCATAGCATTTTCATTATTAAAAGTTGCAATCTTGACGACAAAGACAACACTAGGGCACACATATATTTTCTCTCTCTCAACGCTGGCTGAACTTGTCAATTGGATAAGACGTGTTACGTAATTTTGTTTTTCTTTGAAATATTTCAAGCAGTTTCGAAATTATTGATTTCTTTCAAATTCAACAACCTGTATTTTTGTAACTTGACGTTTCTGAACCTAGGTTATTAATCTATCATTAATTTCTCATATAGAATCCCAACCTCAAAAATTCGCAAATTATAACTATGTCGCAAGGAAACGACTGATTTGCCTTCGTTCATTCTTGTGCAAAAAAATTTTTGAAAACGCCCTAGTCACAAACTTTCAGAACCAATCAAATTTGCACTGGGGTGCAGAGAACGTGGTGAATGGAGGGAAAAATAAAACACCAAGATAGCAACGACATTTCTTTCAGTAAGTACAGAGACTCGGGAAAACAACAGGAAAACACTCACCTAGGCCGGCAGGTCCCGCCTAAGGAAAAAAAATTGCGGGAAACCTGCCGGCTGCAATGACCATAACCTCACGCACACCTGAGCTAACAAAACCAAACACATACCCACACCCAGACGACGTTCAGATCTTGAGATCTCTTCCGTCTTCTTCCATTTTTCTACGCTCTGAGGTGCTTAGGAAGATGACTTCAACAAAAACATTTTCGGTCTTCAAGAGAGTTGCAAAATTATTCCCAAATCTCTTGATCTTCACGATTTTCTTTTTTCTTTGATCATTGACGAATTATTTCGAATTCTTCTCATGCGAGCTGAGTTTATTCACGATTTCAATTTCTTAAAGAACTTCAAGTTCATCCGATACCTCTTGATAAACCTTTCCAAAAACAAAAAAGCAATATTAGTTTCATATTGTACATTTATTTAATGCTAAATTAATGACACACCATCAAAATCAATCAATAACCTGAAATATTCTAATGAAATCATTTGGTGAAATGTTACAATAGAAAATTGTTCAAACTTTGCCATGTCCATGACATGAACGATGAAACGCGTCTAACGGTACAAAAAGAAGAGTTTATGTTTCCTTCAAAAACATTGGAGAACGTTGGAATAAACTCAAATTGTCAAATCTAAAGATCTCTCCATTTTAAATGAAGTCCGTCCAAGTTTAGTAACGACCTGAAATTAATATTGTAAACAGGAATTAAAATAATGAATCAAAATAAAACTGAATTCACAAAATACCACGGGAAAAGAAATGATCATTTCAAACATCAAGTAAACATGGACGTATAAACATCAAAATATTTTCACAGAATTTTGAAATTAAATATCTGAGAAGGGCAGTGCAAAGTTCAGTCTTCATGATGAGGCCGAAAACTGTTTCTAATTATAGGAACTCCAATTGGAAAATCCTGAAAAATTTATTTCTTATCGACAGAGCATTCATTAATTTTCAGAATAATTTTTCCATCTCAGTCCGTTAAAAAGCAGGACAAATCAGAGGACGATTAATTTAGAATGGGCAATCTCTGAACTACAGAATATGTAGTGAACATCAAAAAATGACGATTCATTCAAACATGCTGCTGGGTGTTCAAAGGGATAAATTCAGAGGTTTCAACAGTAGCTTTCGAGTTATTATTGTTATAATTTGCCAGAGAACTCACATCAAAACGTACACAGAAAAATATCTCATCATTTATATAAACTCTACAATTTGAAGAAAGATTCTCATCTCCTCTCTCAATACCATTCTATGAACTTGCACAATATTCAATAGAATAAACGTTCAATGCGAGTCATTTTTGTTTATACGTCCATGTAGAAAACTTTTGCGAAAAATCGCTGGTCTTCACTTATAATTCAACTATTTTTTGATCTGCCTGTAAAGATAGGAAAACTGTTATTGTGAGTTCATCAGAACTCAACTACCATTATTTTCTTCAAATCAATTTGTCGAGTTGTGTCATAAAAACATGGGACCGGTAAAACAAAAAAAGTTCAGACTACTTACGTGGTGAATAACTCCTTGATCTAGAATACCGCCTCCTTCGGCTGCTGCTGTAATATGGGGAAGGTGATCTACGGCGACGAGAAGATCGACCCCCCTCATAATAATAATCACTGGAGTAGAAAAATTTTTTTTAACAACATTGCTAGCACGGAGACGAAAGAAAATTCAAATGGTATGCCAAGTTCCTATGCTTGCCGGCTTGCAACTCTCTTGATGAAGCCTATTTTGATAAACATGATGACATTTGGGTGAGCCTCGCCAGGTTTAGCTCGGTTTCCAACCAAATTTACAGGTAGCAAAATAATATGGCCGTGTTTGAAGGTACTGATCAATTATTTATATTCTATGTGAATGACCTTTGATTATTGCTAAAAAAAGTTTTGATAAAACCACCAGATGTCGTGTCTACATCGTCAATTTCCCAATTCAGTTCTGAACGGCCTGTTGATTATAATTTGGAAGTGTTTTATTTGAATAAATCTTGAAAATAATTGAATAAAAATAGAGCATCACTGTCTTCAGAAAAAAAAAGTTCTGCGGAATTTTATCTATTAATACAGATTACATACAATATTTATCGAGAAAATCTCCAGAGAACCATCACTGTGTCAATTGACAAGTTCAGCCAGCGTTGAAAGAGAAAAAATATGTCTGCCCTAGTGTTGTCTTTGTCAAGATTGCAACTTTAAATAATGAAAATGCTATGATTGGGGCTAAAAAAGAAGACCCATATAACCTGTATAAATGGTTTGTTTTTCTTGTAGTATTTTTGTTATTTCGATTATTTTGTGAGCATTGCAAGCTTACAACAATTGTTGAATAATTCCAAACACATTATAATTGTGATATTTCTTCTTCTCTGTTTTACGTCCCAATCATGACATTTTCATAATTTTAAGTTGCAATCTTGATTACTAAGACAACACTAGGGCAGACATCCTTTCTCTCCCAACGCTGGCTGAACTTGTCAATTCTAGGTTGGTTAGCAAGGTCAATCAAATAATTGCAAATTGTTCAACCAAATTTTAGATATGGACATACTTCAATGAGTTTATTTCTTCTGATGTATTGTCATTTCTGAAATCTATAATCTATGAGAATTATTTAATAGGAAGGGTGAATAAAAAAATAGTAATATCAAATCTACTTACTCTCTATCACTTCTGCGCCTGCTGTCATATCTGTCCCTCTCTCGACTGCAAAAAAAAATTCACGTAAAGATTTATATTGTTATATTTTGGGAAATGTATGTGTTCAAATTATTAAAGAAAATGTAGGAGAAAGCCTTTCGCTATAGTTTCAAACTTCACCACCATAGCGCATATTTTCCTCAAATAGTTTACCAAAACTTTGTAATTACCTTCGCCATTGGATTGGAGAAGAAATGAGTTGTTTTGGGGTATTTCTTGTCATAAACTTGGCAGTTTGTAATGGTTAAAAGAAACTTACTATGTGGGTTTTCCCATATAAATACCAGGTGTGGGTGTATGAGGCCTTTCTGTGATCGAGAAATCCACTCTTATACTCTTGCCGTTGATTTTCATCCCGGTGCACTGGTCCTTCGCTACTTTGGCGTCTTCCGAACTCTCAAAATATACAAACGCAAAACCCCTAGACCGCCCAGTCTGAAAAAAATTCACCGATTATGTTATTGTTTCGAAATGTACATAATCTGTATAAGGTAACTCGGTAACTTTATGAAATACGAAAAATAGGAGAAACATTCTCGAACCCTTTACATTTACGGCAAAGCAACCAGAAGACAATTTCTTTTTTAGTTCATTAATTTGTGTATCAAACCTCAAGTTACTGTCAATAAATATACCGAGGAATTTCGTTACAGGCTTATCAATCGTCTGATAACCTAAAGTTACCTGATCCAAATCCCACTAAAATGTGACCAAATTTGTTTTAGAAAGATTAAGTGACAACATATTCGATTCACACCAATTTTTTATTCTTTCTAAAGTAGCCGGATCTCTATTACGCCAAAATATCGTGGTGTCATCCGCGAATAAGGTGGATATTCCTGATATATCCAATTCAGCCAGATCGTTAACATACAGCAAGAATAGAATTGGACCCAAAACTGACCCTTGAGGCACACCGTGGACAATTTTTCCACTATCGGAAGTATTGTTGTTCAAAGATATTTTTTGGCTTTTACCAGTAAGATAAGATCTGAGCCATTCTAAGGTTGTTCCCCAAAATCCATAATGAAAAAGATTTCATGACACACACAATCAAATGCTTGAGAAAGATCCAGTATTACTGCCACTTCCTTCTCGTTAAGAGTTGTGTAGATGTGTTTTCGAGTAAACGGAAAATGAATCAGCCTGTATAAACTTTTTCAACTATTTTTTGACACCCGGCATAAACAAACCCCGACCCCGGGGGTTAACGAATTGACTCACCTTGGCATCGATGACAACCTGCACGCGCTCCAACGGCCCGTACTTTGACATCAGATGGTACAGCTCGTCCTCAGTAGTGTAGACGCTGAGGCCGAAGATGCCGATGCACCGCGACGGCTTCGGGTTGTCCCTCGTGCCGAGATGGCGCTTGCGGCTCGACATCGGGCTGTGCGAGTACGAGCGCCCTCTGTAGCCGCCGCCACCGCCACCAGAACGAGACCGGCTGCGCGACCGCTTCGAAGACTTGTTGCGGCGCGAGTGCGACCGGCTGCGCGACCTGCGCACAAAGCGATAGTTCTCGTTTGACACATTGTGCTTCGTTGAGTCGATAAAAAGGCCTACCCAAACCCATATATCTAATAATAACTATATAGGTAACATGGATACCAGAGCTGAAGCCGAGAAATAAAACAAATGACAGTCTGCGGGACAAATCGCGAATATGCGCAAGTATGAATTAAGAATCGACATTCGTTTTCATCATGGAGGAGAGTAGCTTTCTAGTGAGCGACAAACGTATGATAATTATTAAAAATCAATCAAATGTGTCAGATAACTTTCAATTCAATGTTTTTATTTCATCATGACATATATTTTTCAAATATTCAATCATTGATGGATTGTTTGACGATATTGAATGATAGTTGATGATAAATGCAGAAATGGATGTGATCTACAAAGTGATACTTGCGATTTGCATAGAAACCTGTGACGATAAAGTAATCGGAACAAGATTCGTGGGCTAATTTTTGATCAATCACTGTTATCACTCACTAATTACTTATGTAAACAATCAGAAAGTACAATAATAACTAAATTAACGCTCTTTTACATCATTTGGGTCAACAAATATAACTAACCTATGAAATTCTAAAAACGTCAGTGGATATCATCTCGTCAAAACCCGCGCATGAGCACTATTCATCATTAGCAAGCCAGACAGTCATTTGTTTTTCCAAAACTGGCTTCACTTTCGCGTGTAGAGAATAATAGGTGTTATCCATATAGTTGTTATTATATATATGCCGAAACCACATATTAGAAAACCTTACCGATGTGACAGTCAGACAGAGCGAATGAAATTAGAGGGAGATGTCGAAAGCGCAAAATTTAAAAGTCCAGTCAGGCGCTAAAATTGTTCATCAATCATTTTTCTTGTATATTTTCATTTTTAACGATTCACGATCCAGCATTTCGGATGGGTACTTATGTTCTCACTATGTATAACATTCTTTCCATAACGGTATAAATCGATGTTGCTCTCTAGATATATGAACAAACTGATTGAGGAAGATGAGGCTCTGTTTTCACGCTCTACTTTTTTGTCACTCGCCCAGTCCCTTCATCTTTCCAAACGAACCCAAAACTATCTACATATGAAGGTGTCAATTCAAGTAACTAGAAATATTGCGCAACTCAGATTATGCAATGAATTCATGTTAAAATTTACCTACCTATGCCTAACGTACCGCAAAAACCCGAAGGAAATCTGTTCAGTATGTAATCAGCTTGAGCTAGAAACTATTAATCACCTCTTATTTGATTGTCCTATTTACACTTCAATGCGACCTAGTAATACACCTTGTTTAGAAAACGTGAACAACCTGATCTGCACGCTCAATAATATTACACCCTCCGCAGCAAAAGCAATCTCCACACATATCTGCAATATTCTGAAACTAAGATATTTTATCATAAACGAATAAAAAAATGTTCACCTATGTCACTATCTTTTTACCTTACTTTCATGCTCAATGTTTCTGCGAGTGCTTTCATATGTTTACATCACACTCGCAACCTAATTTTCAAACATCCTTATAGGATAAGGTTTTTGTTGATTATTATGTACCTATCTTTTAGTTCACTCGTTACCGAATTTCTTGTTTATAAAACTGTATGTTTTGTGTAAACAATTAATTGATTGAACATTCTTTCCATAAACTATAATTCAAAAGGGAAAATAATGAAAGTTTTTCGGATCATCACAGCACAAATTGAACAACCTGTGATAATAGGTATATATCTTCATTGTCTTGAATATGAATCAGGTACAATAATATGTTTATTGGCAATCATTACTATCCGGCAACTGCGATGCGCAAAATTTAAAGGTCTGAGGTCAATGAAAACTGATGTCGGTACATCAAACAAAATGGGCAGAGTGTCTCATCTGTAAGATTCTCTAATTTGTGCCCAAGCCAACGCGAAACATTCGCAGCGATAGCAAAACTATCGCATGCGAAATTATCGCGGACTTCCAGTGCTGAAGCCTTTGAACATGTAAAAAGTGAAGAAGAAAAAAAAAAAAAGGATGAAACCCATTGGAAAAGAAAAAGAAAATAAAAATGAAAGAAAAAATAATTTACGGGCGATCTGAAGTAGGGAAGTGGAAGGGTTTTTAACGGAAAAAACGGGTTATCTCCATTTTCGGCAAAGCTACAAGTCCTATGGAGAAAAGTTAAACAACAAAGTTGTAGGTAATAAAAAGATCTACAACTTTTGTATCCACACTTTTTCCACATTCTTCTTGAAAACTTTTTCAAAAATAATTTTCAATGTTATTACTCAAATGTGAAAACAGCGTTGGTGCAATGTGAACCAAACATTGGGAAATAATTTTCAATGTCATTACTCAAATATGAAGAAAGGGTGAGTGCTTTTGACCTATATTTTAATATTACTACAATACTTGGCATTCAAAGAGCTCAAGACAACTTATGTAAAACACTCACTCCATTTGCACAATTGCATTAAAATTAATTTTTAAATGTTTACTTCATATTGCTATTTGAATGTGTTATTTAGACTACAAATAGCTGTATACTTCAAAATTTTGATTCAATGAGGAATCCAATTTTCCCACTAAAAACATGTTTTGAATATTCAAATTTAGTAAAAAAATTCAATACATATGAATGTAAATTTTAGCCTAACCTTGATATTGGTGTATGAGAAAGTTGTGTGATGAATGAGCATTTCATGAATTATCATTGCAAGTATTATATCACTATTAGGATAATTATCTCCATAACATGGATAAACATTAATGAGTAAATTTTTACCTTTTATCTTCACGGTCACCTCCCCTACGTCTCTCCCTATCACCATCTCTATATACTTTCCTTGAACGGCTGGGACTTCTGTAGATATAAAAAACACAATATTGAATTAGTGATACCAATCATGGAACTGAATCAATACAGCCATTCAAAATGAAACAGGAATAACACAAGAAATAGCTATCATGCCAATCATTGTTAGGGATATCACTGCAAAAACTACATGGAATTGTATACAGAACCTAACTGGAATCAATGAATCAGCATAACTGATTCTCACCTAAAAATAATTTCTTTTCAATTATTCTTGCATGAATTCAACTCCAGATTATGTTTGTATTTCATCCACTCTGGTCTTGTCATGGTACAAATAGACACCAATCCTTCCAATGCAATGACTCAGTTGTTGATAACTGTTTGTTCAATAGTTCAGTACCTCATAGTTTCTAAATAGTTATTGATCATACCTAGAATAGCTTTTGCCTTTATGGTTTCTAGGGGAGTCTCGCCGTTCATGATCAATCATCTTGTCTTCTCCAGGTACTCCGGGTGAACCGCTTCCCTGTTGAATAAAGTCTTGGATAAAATTACGAATTCTTTATTTCGGTAATCTAAATAATAACGCATTACGTTATTTGCCGGTTGCACATGGCGCCTACTGAAAATATTGGATTACACAATGAACAATCACATTTTTGCAATATCATTACTATTTCCTTTGTTTACTCACCTCTCTGCTACTCATGGTATACAACAAGAACTTGGAAATACAAAATCGACTATGAGTACTTATTTTTTGAACAAATTTATTCACCACAACGCCAAGCAAGAAGCACAAGATACAAATGACAAACGAAAACTGGAAAAGTTGTGTTGAATCACAGAACCACAGAATGATTCTGTGACAGAACGATAACTGACGGAAACAAACACGAATATAAAATGCACTTGATTTACAAGGATGGTAAACTTTTACACCAGGGTACTCTGTGACGTCGGTGCGTGTCATCAGGTCCGCACTGTTGCCAGATCTAGTATTACTAAATCCAACTTTGAAACACCCCATATATCAGGTATTGGATTCTTAGGTTTCTGTCATAACACTTCTAGGTAGGTATTCTATCTCTCTGACATAAAATATAATTTCTAATTTTCTTTGGATAAAAACAGCATTCCTCATATACAGGGTGTGATATTTTTCTGGCCAGTGGGTACTGACCGAAAACTACAATAACTACTGTTACAACGGCTTCCTAAAGAGAGGTGGTATCATAAATGTTGACGTACCTAAAGGAACTACATCTTTTGTATAATTTGTTTTTCGACGTTCGCTATAGCTCTAGACCAAATTCAAACTCGTTGATGATGATTTCCTTCAGTTTCCTTTTCACCTCATCTGATAGTATTCAGAATCAATCAAGCTCAAATAAATATAGTGATCGCAAATAAGGAAATTGAATTTTTTTGTGGAGATTCTCAATAAACAGGATTATTGTTGCTCAGCAAAACGCAGCAAGGAAATTTGCAGCTATATGAAAATGAAACAAAGTTCAGTTTGTCCTCGTGATTATTTTTTTTTTAATAATTTAATCATGGTTTAACAGTAAGCGAACAGTAGCGAAAAGATTTAAGTTCCTTTTACTTCATTTCATTTGGTTCGCTGTGCGGTTTTTTATTTTCATTTTTATTCGTATTCGAAAAGAAAATATATCATTTAAAACTGAGGAATATATTATATCTTAGGCTTCAAAAATTGGCTCGATTGGGAATAAAAGTAATTAAAATAAGAAAAAAAAAAATTGTTGAATTGGAATTTCGCGCGTCGCTGTATAATTTTTTTAGTTGAGACATCCTGTATGAGTCCATTCGAGACTTGAAAATGTGTGAAATATATTTCTGTTGAATTGTTCGTATATAAGAGTATCAAAAACTTTCAAATATAAACAGAGGGTGTTTCAGTTTGATTCTGCCTACTTCAATGGAGCATATCATAGTGCTATACTGAGACGAGAAAAAAGTCCTTCAAACAAATGTATGAATTCGCTCAGTTTCGCTATATAAGGTGTTGAAGTTTGAAAATATAATCAATTTAATCAATTATTTTCATAAAAAAGTGGTTGCCACTGCTTTTTTCGGTGCCTCTCAATATTTTTTTAGGTTCTACAATAAAAAATCAACTTTTTTCATCTGTTGAGTTATCGACGAATCTCGTTTTAAAAAAAAATTATTCGTATGTAACGATCCTGAAATCTGTGCGTAATGAAGAATAAAAACGATACGAAACTACCAGTTCAGTAACGAGACGTATTCATATTGAAATAAGGCAGAAAGCAAACTGAAACACCCTGTATATAAGTCGCTAAATTAAGATATTCAAAAATTTCCTTATTGATGCTAACCCCCTCTGTACCTATATATGACCTCAAGACTTGATAGGAATTCATGAAGAGTCGATGATGCACTCGATACGACCGAGAGATAACAGTAGGTACATTAGCAAATGATTACAGCATCAATCAGATGCAGCTCAGTCCGTCCTGCTTATATTTATATCGCCTCATTCATCTTTTGGTATCCAGTCAGTGTTGTCACTCGTGCCTATAGCTTACCACGCAACTTGTGTCTTGTCTCTAGTCGCGGTTTATTGGAGCATCAGTGATATTTTAATTCACCTTTTGCCATGTCGGAGCCTTACGTTTTCAGTTCCGTTCTCAATCAGCCCGATCGAGTACCGAATAAGATTTCGGGATGCACTTGGAAGAGAGACGCTGATAGAGCTGCCACAGTTCATACTGTCGTGAATTGGTGAGTGAGGACTGTGCTTCTTTCTCCAGGCACAGTTTTTTATGCCATGCTCGCGAGAGAAACACCTTTTAGAAAATATTGTCATTCACAAAGATGTCCATGTGATGTAACATTTCAACACCAATGCGATATCCCGTCTATATGTCTATGCGATGTAGTTTAGATGTCACAAAGTCACAAGGATACATCACAATCAGGACAAAATTTGTGCGAGTGCAAACATTATAAGTGATTATAGTAGATATTGTCGCGTGCAATGAAATATCAAATAATAATCAATCAATATTCGAAGCAAACTAATTTTATTCTGGCTGAAACTAAAACTATTTTTTGCGACATATATTGTTTGCGCGTATGAATACACAACTTTTTTCTAATCCAACCCTCCCTTCATCTCTAACCGTTACCGAGTTCCCCATGTTGGACATCCTGTACAAAATGTCACAAAAAATTTACTACTAATTGCGTCGATTTGAACGTTTATGTTTGTCATGATCACAGATATGAGTGCAATGAAAATGTTATTACACACTATGGTGCAATAAAGTTTTGTTTTTTGCATGAGCGTAGAAATAATATTGAATAGTGTAATCATCTATTCTATAATATTTTTCAAAAGCAAACGAAAATAAATATACAGGGTCATTCAAATTCGACGCATTATTATTGCGATCTTCAAAAACCCTAGAGATATGAAGGAGTTCAATGTTTTTTTCTCGAATGGGGCATTGCAAAATTCAATATATTTCTGAGCAGTCGTTTTGGAAATATTCAAAATAAAATATCAATTCTTTTTTTTTATTATCAATATACCTAGTATACCGAATATCTGAAGAAAATTACAAATGTGTTCTATGATAAAATGGTTATAGAATACATCTATCATGATTGCTGATAAATCTGAGAGATAAGATGAAACATTAATAACACCAAAATTAGTTTGCCAAGGTCAACTTTCGATAAAAGTCAAAAAAAAAAACGTGATTTTTTTCAAATTCACGTTACTTTCAATTCAAATCATTGTTTCACAAAAATATAATATTACACAGGGTGTTAATTTGAAAACTAATTATACCACTCCAATAATTTGGAAAGCACAAAAACTGAAAATTTGCCGAGAAACTTCGTCAATTTTTCTTCAAAGGGGGAACTTTTTTTGACAACATGATGCCGTCTTTATCTATTCACCCCCTTTAGCTATCAGCAACCCCAACTTGAAAATCTTGAATGGAAGTACCCCACTTGCGATACACACGTCATTTTGAAGCTCCTGTCATTGCAAATGTAACGGAGTGTAAAAAGGGTTGCTGATATAAGGGGATGAATAGATCAAGACGGCATGTTGCCAAAAAGTTCCTCCTTCAAACAAAAATTGACGTGTCCTTGCAAATTTCTGCTTTCCAAATTATTTGGGACGGTATAAGTTTTCGGTAATTTTGCACTTATCATGCGATCTATATTTTGATGAAAATTTTTGTTGGTACTTACTTATTTTGACCTGAAAAACACGAATTTCATAATATTATCGTGAACATATCTCTAGTTTTCGAGATAATCGATGCGAAAGTTCGAAATTTCACCTTCTTTGTACGGCAACTTTTGGGCAAGTATTGTATCTTCTTAGATCCCAGGACATATTACATGCATTTACCATGGTTAATTATTATTTTTGTGTAAGAAAAACATCACTAACAACAATTTTCATCAAAATATAGATCGCATGATAAGTGCAAAAAGTTTTCAAATAAACACAAATGTGAAAAATATCTTAACGAATTTACAATTTACGATTCATAACTGTATGAAAAAGTGTTTATTCCATAAATGAAACTTGATATGGAGAAAATATGAGGAAAACACTTCGTATATTTTCTAAACATCGATTGACAGGAATGCAGCAAAACCCAAAATTCTGCCGGACTCCCTGGCTGCTATTGGAAACACCCCAATGATCAGATTAAACAGAATACCTCAATCTCTTGGACTGGAATGTGAAGTATGTGAGTAGGTATCTAATAAATACGAGTTTTGTTCATCAAAACACTTGTTAAATCAACGAATGAAAATTTCAAACGTGGAAAGTTATGTACCTAATCCAATTTCGATGTTTTTCAATGATCATCAGATGCAAAGAAAGACTTTGATATAATTAATAACCTGATATAAAAGGTGTACTTATACTTTCATCAACATGTTATCTGAATTTTGAGAATTCGGAGTAGTTTTTCCTGATGAAGTTCACCTCCGACGATACGTGAGAATTAAATAATTTTCCTTTCAGTGGTCAAATGTGAATTTCTGAACCCGGGCGGTTCAGTGAAAGACCGAATGGCCCTCAGAATCCTGGAAGATGCAGAGAAAGCAGGAGTTCTCAAACCGGGAACCACTGTCATCGAGCCTTCTTCGGGAAACACTGGTATCGGATTGGCCATGGCATGTGCCATCAAGGGTAAGAGATAATATACGACATACCTAGTCCGACCTCAATATACAGGGTGCGGCACCGAAAACGAAACAGATCGAATATCTTATAGACACATGTGTTGTGAAAAAAATGCAAAAACACGTCGATTTGTAAACCAAGGGGGACATCTTTCTACCATAACCTCAACTGTCATACCTCTCTCTCCTCCCCTTGGTCACTATCACCCATACAATTTAAATAGGGAAAGTACTAAGTGTGACACATCACTGAAAAGGTAATTTGAAAAGGAATTCAGCCATGTGAGTGTTCGCTTCGTAACTTTTCATTTTGGCGCCCTCTTGCGGAAAAAAAAATTTATTCAAAGGTACGAATGTCGTCAAATAACCACAGACCACCTACTCCAGAAATGCTCCAAAACCTCAGACGTTTCGAGACTAACTTATACTCATGTATGGCAGTTAATGAAGAACACTTTGAGCAGCTATTGTGAATTATTGTAGTTTGGAATGATTGGAGTAAAATTTATGCAAGCCTTTCCAATTTTTAAGTTCATACACTGTTCATACACTGTCATTTGAGGTTATGGTAGAAAGATGTCCCCCTTGGTTTACAAATCGACGTGTTTTTGCATTTTTTTCACAACACATGTGTCTATAAGATATTCGATCTGTTTCGTTTTCGGTGCCGCACCCTGTATATTTCACATTAGCAAAACGACATGTGGAAGAGAACATGATCCATTTTTCATCCAGGTTTTGTATAGGACGCGTGCGTTTCGATTTTGAATATTTGGAGTATTCTTTATCACACCATATACAACGTCTTATTGAATCGATTTGAAACATGCATCAAGAAGCGGCTTTATACAGGGTCACTCACGGTCGATGGTACCTTAGACGTTTACGGAGAACGGGACGTAGGATTATTCTGAAAATTTGGTTTATTGGGTAATCAGTTTTGTTCTATCGATCTAAAATACTTTCAGCGTTGCGGCGTTGCTGCTTCTATCAAAAAGTAGCAACAACTTTGTTATTTCAAATGGAACACCCTGTATTTTATTTCATTTTTAGATTCTTCCTGTAGAGCTGATTTCGTAGATCCATCATACTTGGGGTATAGCGCGAAATATTACAGAGATATAGGGTGTGAAAAATCGAGATTTTTCAACTTTACAAATTTTTTTGCCGAACTAATCATTTCTGCTCAAAACGGCTTACATGTCCCTATCTTAACTTTTCATTTACTATCTACTGACATTTAATAGAAACAAATAGAGGGTGATGCAAAACTCAAAATTTTGAACCACCCGTATTTGTTTCAATTAAATATCAATCGATAGTAAATGGAAAGTTGAGATATGGACATGTGAGCCGTTTTGAGCAAGAATGGATAGTTTCAGCACAAATATGTAATATTTCGCGCTATACCCCAAGTATGATAGATCTACGAAATCAGCTCTTCAGGAAGAATCTAAAAATAAAATAAAATACAGGGTGTTCCATTTGACATAACAAAGTTGTTGCTACTTTTTGATAGAAGCGGCAACGCCGGAAGTATTTTAGATCGATAGAACAAAACTGATTACCCAATAAACCAAATTTTCAGAATAATCCTACGTCCCGTTCTCCGTAAACGTCTAAGGTACCATCGACCGTGAGTGACCCTGTATATATCTTAAATATATAATGATTTGCTTGTCCAAACATGTCGGTGTTCACGATTTGAGAACACTATCGAATTATGAGAAGGCTTTGACTGAGAAACACAAACTGATGCTTATTGACATTTATTTGGATGGCAGCCGTTTTTCATTGAGTGTATCATATGCATACATAAAATAGTATATTATGCAATGAGCACAAAATGATGCCCATTTTGCACGAGTATGAAATTTGCAGCACGAGCCGAAGGCAAATGCTGCAATTCATACGAGTGCAAAATGGCCATTTTGTTGCGAGTTGCATACTATACTTTTTCTATGACAACATATCATACATTGCAAAAACATACTCTTCGACGTTTCCGGTAATAAATTAAGTGTTGTTACGTTCGCTGCTTCTATAATGTTTTAAGGTGTCAAATCTAAGTCGATATCACTATCAGTTTCCATTTTGATGAATAGTTTTTATCAAGGTGGATATAGGATGGTGAAACAACTTCCTATTAACAAGCACTAGAATAAACTGTAGACCTTTGCCTACTTGATTTCATACCGTAGTAATATTTCCTGAAGTTATCAGAGATGGCGACATACGCCTTGTGTCGGTAAAACAGAATCTGTGCATCTGTCACCTTTTTATCAGTTTCATCTATTCTAGATGAAAAATGACTGAGAAGAGTCAATATATCGATAATTATTCCAGATTCACTGAAAATATTGTGTTTTGATGTCATTTCAACTCATGTCTGTCAGATGCGAACCACAGAAATACATGAGCAACAGAAATCTTCATCGATAATCGATCTCACCGCCATCTTCATTCAAGTCGTGGAAATATTAGTACCTTCTCAAACGGTCTACAAGTTTTTCGCAGAAACAATTGAAGAGCTGTTTCACCATCCTATATCCACTTTGGTTTTTATAGAAAAGAACTATGAAATTACTCGTTACTTAACATTTCAACAATTTGTCGCTGGATGTCATAATTTGACAAGTCGCGTAGTCGTCGTGATTTTAGAGTGAACCTAGACCTAACACGAAATATTTCATTTCGCATTTGTTGCTTAGCAACTTGCCTAGCAACCGATGCAAAAATGAAATTCTGTACAAAATGTGCTTGTTTATGATTGAAGTTACAGTTATAAAATGAACATTTATCGAGGTTGTCATAGAAAAACATTATTCAAATTTTCATATTTTAATTATACCAAAAGATCAGAAAATAACCAAAATTCGAACAACGTTCTTAATCGAGGAAGCGCATTCTTGGGTCATGTTACTTGTACCAGTGTTACACGGCTTTGAATTCCCACTAAGAATTTTTGAACAAAAAAAATATCTTTCCTACGATGATGACTCTCATCTCTTCCCACCCACCGTTTCATTGAATAAGCCCGTAAAGACCGAGCGTTATTTCTATTAGGTTACAGGTGTATTGTTGTTATCGCTGAAAAAATCTCCTACGAAAAGGAATACGTCATGAGGGCTCTCGGAACAGAAGTAGTGAGAACACCAGGAACCGCCAACTCCTTCTCACGTGATGGAATGTTTGGAACGGTGCATCGATTAAAAAATGAGATTCCAAATTCGGTTATTCTCGATCAGGTGAGTTGAAGAACTCAAAGCACACTATCTAGCCCGCCTAACTATTTGAATTTGGCGCCATACCTGTGTCGAACTGCCACAGAACAATAATACGTAAAACCAGATTTCACGTTGGTGCACTACGGAGTTTGCGCAGTAAGCGACGTACAGCTTTGCTGCGAGATTTGATTTGCTTTTAATTTTTGTTGGGACTGTCTTTTACTCAAAGCATTCAGTGATTTCTTGCAATCGATATGTAAGTTTTTTTCAGTTTTCCAATCCTTCGAACCCCCTTACTCATTATGATACGACTGCTGAGGAAATCTACGATCAATGTGATGGAAAAGTTGATATGATCGTAAGTATAACTTCATATTATCAATCGATTCCGTGATATATCTCTGAAGCCTCCCGAAATAACGACCCAAAATATGAATGCATGAATATATAGGTGTATATGCATGTTGATACAGTTTTGAAAATCTTCTGGTTGCCCTCCTAGTATGGAGGGTTTAGCGCCATATAAAGGAGTATCCATGCAGTATCCTCCTTGTTTTCATAAAGGTACTTTAGTTTTGGTAGAATATGAAGACGTCGATCACGATTACTGCTGAAGTAGCTCTAGTATTATGGATTCGATCCGTGGTAAAGTTCTTTCCGTCTTGGATTGAATCCGTGGCCTATATCTTTGCATACTGATTCAAGAAGTGTTGGGTATATCTGGTAATAATCCTCCAGGAGTACCTGAAGAGTCAGTCTTCGGACCGATTATTTTCCCAATGTATATCAATGACATTACTAAACTAGATAGTAGAAAATTCATATTATTATTCGGATACAACTATCCATATTATTCGGTTACAATATACAACTATATTCCCTGGTTGATTCTATAATAAAATAACAGCTAGCCACGTTATCCATCTCTTAACTAAATGTTGCTATCGGTATTGGTTTCCTCCAATTTCCTCTTCTCGAATGATCCGCCCTTATTCAGCCACTGACTTTATTCAGAATGTATTCCTCAGTTCCGATCGATGTTTCGCCAGCCTGGTTAGTTTAATCCAAGGTGGATATAGGATGGTGAAACAGCTCTTCAATTGTTTCTGCGAAAAACCGTTTGAGAAGGTACTGATATTTCCACGACTTGAAAGAAGATGGCGGTAAGATCGATTATCGAAGAAGATTTCTTTCCGTTGCCTACGTATTTCTGTGGTTCACATCTGACAGACGTGACTTGAAACGACATTAAAACAATAAATTTTCAATAAATCTTGAATGAATATTGATATTTTGACTCTTCTCAATCATTTTTCATCTAGAACAGATGAAACTGATAAAAGTATGACAGATGCACAGTTTCTGTTTTACCTACACAAGGTATGTCGCCATCTCTGTTAATTTCAGGAAATATTACTACGGTATGAAATCAAGTAGGCAAAGGTCTACAGTTTATTCTAGTGATTGTTAATAGGAAGCTGTTTCACCATCCTATATACACCTTGATCTCATGGTAACAACTCGAACTTCTCGAAGTGGTATCGTTTTTGTTTTGTTTTCATATTTTTGCTGTTTGTGTCAATATGACATTTGTGTCTTTGCCACCAAACAATAACTGAAACGAGAAAAAAGATAAGATTCCACATGTATTTCACCAGAACATCTCTCGAGAAACTGCTGGAAGTACACACCTTCCACATCAGAAGCGAACATAAACAGAACAGCGGTTAAGTTTGTCTGTGAGTTATCCTTCAGAGAGTTCAGTGGTTATCCCACTACGAGTAGTTCACGAGTCACCGCTAGGTAGCGTATCATCTCGGGTGAACTCACAGGTGATGGGGGCAGGTACGGGAGGCACGGTGACAGGCCTGGGCAGGAAGTTCAAGGAGATCTCACCTGCGACGAAGATAGTGTGCGCAGATCCGTACGGCTCCGTGTACGGATACCCCGAGACCATCAACCAGACGGACATCACCTTCTGGGAGATTGAGGGCATGGGTTATGAATTCCTGCCCACCTGCCTGGATAGGAGCGTGGTCGACCACTGGGAGAAAGTTCTGGACGCTGACGCGCTGCCCATGGCCAGGAGGTTGATCAAAGATGAAGGGTTGTTGATCGGTAAGGGCGGCGATTGATTCCGGGGGAATTTGGGAGTGAAATGGGCAACAGATGATCTTCAATTGTTAATGAATATCTCATATTTTCAATTGAGGTGTGTTAATTTTACATTTTGATATAAATCGCAACTCCTGTAGACATCAGTGGTCTACTGACGGTGACGTTTTGAGATCGATAAAAATAAAAGGTGCTGTCATGTTCGTAGGTATATTATATGTTTTCACACGCGTATTGGCGAGATTTCAATAAAGTTCATTATTATTTTTTTTTCATTCATGTAATGTCACTAATGATTTATCTTACAAGAAAAAACAATCGAATCTTTTTCTTTTGGATAAATATTTTTATGAACTTGACGTTTTTCCATCAGTATTTCACTCGAAAAACTTACATAAATAAGATATTGTCTTGTGAAATTACAGATTGGCCAAATGTTTCGTGTACCAAGACATTTATCGGATATATAAAACTTGTTTTTACTGTTGACCAATATTATCAAAAATCATATGATTATTTATCTATACATTCATCAAGTTCCCGAATATTAACAAATGAAAATGGTCGATGAATTATCTACTGTCATGAATAAAACAAACACTCATCTATTAATAGCTCTGAGTCAAGGATGAGTTTTGTTATAGCTAATCTTTATGATGCGTCTTTCATCACTCCATTAATTTTGGAGAATATATAGAAATTTCCTCTTCTGTAATTTTACCAAGTCTTTCTAGAAGCCATATTTAGCAATTGTTAAACTACTTCACATGGAAACTATGTGTTCCATTCCATTTTGAATCATAGATCATCAGTTCTTATACATTCACCGATATCAAGGTGGATATAGGATGGTGAAACAGCTTCCTATTAACAAGCACTAGAATAAACTGTAGACCTTTGCCTACTTGATTTCATACCGTAGTAATATTTCCTGAAGTTATCAGAGATGGCGACATACCTTGTGTCGGTAAAACAGAAACTGTGCATCTGTCATCTTTTTATCAGTTCCATCTATTCTAGATGAAAAATGACTGAGAAGAGTCAAAATATCGATAATTATTCCAGATTCACTGAAAATATTGTGTTTTGATGTCATTTCAACTCATGTCTGTCAGATGCGAACCACAGAAATACGTAAGCAACGGAAATCTTCTTCGATAATCGATCTCACCGCCATCTTCATTCAAGTCATGGAAATATTAGTACCTTCTCAAACGGTCTACAAGTTTTTCGCAGAAACAATTGAAGAGCTGTTTCACCATCCTATATCCACCTTGACCGATATGTATACAGTAAAATCGTTATTATTTGATTGATTTAGCAAAACTTTTATTTGTTGAATAGGTATTTGAAAAGTCTATCCGACAATAGAGTGATTATATTCTTGGGCTGTTATTGTGGCCAACTGCGACCAATTTTTTAAAAAGTACTTTTAGAGATTTTTGTTCACAAAAAATGAGGATGCAGTCTACTGGTTCTTTACCTCTCGTAGTGATCTACTTTTGTGGAACATTTATTTGAAATGACGTTGTGAAAATTGTACAATGATTTTCAGAATAGGATAGTAATTTCATTTTTCTCCCTCTCAATGGAAAATCATCAAAAACAAAGTCTTGTCCTAAAATTCCAGGCGCAAGTTGTGGGGCCATATTGGTAGGGGCCTTAAGGGCAGCCAAGAAAATGAACCTCGGAAAGGGCCGCAAAGTCGTTGTCATCTTGCCAGACAGCATCAGAAACTACCTCACCAAATTCGTTTGCGATCAATGGATGGAACAAAGAGGTTTTCAAGAAGCAGTCAACACTGGAAACCACGCGTAAGTTATTTTTACGAGAGAAGAACCGGCCAAATGATTATAAACCCTTTTTTTATTTCAGTTGGTGGGACACGAATGTTTTGAAACTGCAGCTACCTCAGCTGCAGACTGCATCACCTACCACACCTTGTGAACAAGTTTTGAGCTCTATGCGCACATCAGGTTTTCATCAAGTTGCTGTTGTTGATGATAGAGGGTGAGTCCACTGAATTCAAATCTTGTCTGTTAATAAAATAATAAGTAGGTCGCATATCTTCACCTATGAATGAAATTACGGTATTTTATTTACTTTCCGAAATAATAGAACGAAACAAACAACTGAATAAATTTTTATTGGTAAATGTTTTCAATTATATAAAAAATCCAGAATAAGTAATAACCAACATTGCACCTATATTTTACAGACACACTACTGGTGTCACCACAATCCAGAATCTCACCAACAAACTCATTTCTGGAGAGCTCAAACCAAATGATGGTGTAGGCAATTGCATTGACAGGGTATACCCTAAAGCTCTCACATCAGCCAGCCTTGGACTAATTTCTAGAATATTGGAGAAAGATCCCTATGTTCTAGTTATTGACTCACAAGGTAAAACATTATTAGTATCATTAAAGAATAATTCATTTTATTGAAATAGTTCTATATAGCAATGCAATTATTGATCAATTTTAAATTGAAATAATTTTTCTTACCGTTTTCAGGTGTTGGAGCTGCCAGAGTAAACAAACCAGTAGGTGTTGTTACTGGAGTCGATCTTCTTAATTACACTGGGAAAAATTGAATTGATTCTCATAATTTCGAATTTCGATCACATTAAAGTGCAAAAACAATAATAATGATATACCTATACTGATGTTATGAATTTAATTAAAGTATCGTAAGGACGATTATAGTTGAATTATATTTGAAACTTGCCAGTGCCACTGAAAATAGCTTCTTCCTCATAAAAGCGAAAGACAACCATCCATCACGAGAGTCGAAGTCGAAATACGAAACTAAGGTTATGTCAAGTTATGTTATGTCTTCAGTCCATCTTCAGTCATATATATAATTCGCGAGAATCACGTACCAATAGATGGCGTTGATGAAATGTCAAATATTGAACTGAAGGCACTGACTGAAGGTGAACAACAATCATTTCTGAATGTATACCATGTAAATTGGTCATTTTGAAAGTGAAATTTTTGGCAATAAATAGTATTTTGGAGTGATTTTTATAGCAACATTGATTGATCAGAGTTCATACAACGCAAAAAAAGGTACTTCACAGAGTTTTATTGATTTATATCATATTCAGCAGTGTTTTTAACATTATATTCATATCATACATAAATAATCTACAAGATGAAAAGAGTTATTTTATTTGTTGATTACCAATTGCTTTCTACGTTTTTACTTAGAGTACAGCAGTGTCATAGTGACGAAAATGCCCAAGATTGAGTTGAGTATATCAGATATCTTTGAATATGTTGGTGATAGGATGAGACCCTTGAAAGAGGGTGAAGCTGTTTTTAAAGCTGGACATATAATTATGTGTGGGGTAGATGTGGAACAAACACACATAGTAAAGAGCTTATATGTTTGCAAACGGAAGCTCTAACTCAACCTCCACATGAAATCCAGATCATACCAATGGAAAATGAACCCATATTCTTCTCTTCACGCGAAAATGAAGCCAGTTATGGAAAAACAAAAGCACAGAGTACAGTAATCTTTGACAAAAGACTGTCTGGCTTGCTAATGATGAATTGTGCGCATGCGCGGGTTTTGTCGAGTTGAAATCCACTGACGTTTTCAGATTTTCATAGGTTATATAGGGATATTTGTTAACACAAATTATGTAAAAGAGCGTTAATATAGTAATACTTACTGATTGTTTAAAGAAGTGATTAGTGAGTGATATCAGTGATTGATCAAAAATTAGCCCACGAATCTTGTTCCGATGACTTTATCGTCACAGGTTTTTCTGCAAATCGCAAGTATCGCTTTGTAGATCACATCGATTTCTGCATCTATCATCAATTATTATCCAAAATCGTCCAACAATCCATCGATAAATGAGTATTTGAAAAATATATGTCATGATGAAATAATAACATCGAATTGAAGGTTATCTGACACATTCGATTGATTTTCAATAATTAACATACGTTTGTCGCTCACTACAAAGCTACTCTCCTCCATAATGAAAACGAATGTCGATTCTTAATTCGAACTTGCGCATGCGCATATTCGCGATTTGTCCCGCAGACTGTCATTTGTTTTATTTTTCGGCTTCAGCTCTGGTATCCATGTTACCTATATAGTTATTATTAGATATATTGATAATGGATATATTATTATGTCACAAAGTATAGGATATACTAGAACCTATACTCTTTGTATATGTCTTCAGTACGTTCATGTTTACATGCTGAGGCTGAGCCCACTGAACTCAAACAAATAACCCTTCCCCCGATTTCACAAAAAATTTCATTCACGTACGCCACTCTACGATCGGAAAGAAAGGCAGACAGCCTTGGCAGACGACTTCACACAGGTTATTTCTTATGGGTTTGAGGTTACGTATGTTATGTTTACAAATTTTTTCAAATATTCATCAATGCAATGTTGAATTCAAAGGCTTTGATATATTTCGCAAGTAAACGAGTGTGCGATAATTTACTGAAACAAAACGTACATACCCTGTGCTCCAAAACGTTTCAGTTTTCGTCAATTCTTAATACCCATGGTAATTTAAATTCTTCAATTGGAAATACTCTGGAATACCATGGAAGGTCAGTTAATCCTAATAAGCAATCAGCTAAAAATACAACTGCATCAGAGAATGCATTTCTGGTACGACTAAAATCAGATCCAGATACATTCGGGAGTCCACCAGCAGAAGAAATCCCCGATGAGGGTGATATTCAGGAGGAAAAGTATTTCACAGAACAGCCCCCATGTTCTCGAAAGCTTAGTACAAAAAAATATGCTGATTTAATAAAGGACCTCATAGGTAAGCGTAAAATCAAAGAGGCAATAGACTTAGTGGAAGTAAGAATGTTGAAAGAAGACAGAGTGAAACCTGAAAATTATATTTATAACTTGCTGTTAGGAGCTTGTGGTAGAGTAGGATACGCCAAAAAAGCCTTCATGTTATTCAATGACATGAAAAAGAGGGGTCTCCAAGTGACAGGAGGGACATACACTGCTCTATTCAATGCCTGTGCAAATAGCCCTTGGCCATCTGATGGTCTAACAAGAGCAAATCATTTGAGACAAAATATGCTTGAAAAAGGTTATGAACCCAATGACACCAATTACAATGCAATGATAAAAGCATTTGGACACTGTGGAGATCTTTCCACTGCTTTCTCACTTGTTGATGAAATGTCTTCCAAAAACATATCCATTGAAGATGATACCATCAACTTCCTGCTGCAGGCTTGTATAACTGATAAAGAAGCAGGGTTTAGGCATGCTTTGCTTGTGTGGAGGAAACTTGTTGACATGAAAATCAAACCTACTGCATACACCTATAACTTGATATTGAGGACTATAAGGGATTGTGGTTTGGGTGATATTGAGGTGACACAAGATGTTATTCATAAATTGGTTGGAAATAGGTGTCCTGGTTTGCCTGCTGAATTGCAGAACAAGGAATTGCTGGAATCTGGTGAGACTGATACTCAAATTCCAAATGAGGTAACATTTCATCAAGTATAAAAATTGATAAAATTCATAAAGCTATTCTAATTTTGTGCAATGTGTATGTTAAAAAAGTGCAAGTTAAAATTTCAATTCTATTCTTCAAGCTGCATTTATTTGTAGCACAACTTATACTATCAGCAGAGATTCCATATTTTTTTCCAAATATATCAACTGATTTCAGGATATCAATTCTATACAAATGGGTGACATAGATTCAACCAATCTAGATATTTCTACTGACATGATATCTAGACCAAATTTAATGGCACCTGTTCCCCGTTTGGGCAACATAATTTCATTGTCAGAAATTACCAAACCTGTTGATAGATTACTACTTGTTGGTGGGTGTAATGGCTTTTTGGAAAGTATGAATCAAAATGGTTGCAAGCCAGATATCAAAACTTTCACACAACTACTTGACTGTATTCCAAATTCACTTGCTGCTGAACAAGATCTTATGAATGCAATGAAGAAGTTAAAAGTGAAACCTGATGTTGATTTTTACAATATGCTCATAAAAAAGAGGAGTATGAGGTTGGATTATAAAAATGCAAAGGTAATTTGAAATTACGTCACAAAGCAGTCACCAGATAGCGTAGTGACGTCATATGTCGTCATATGACTGACTGGCTAAAGCAGTGACATGTGACACAGCGCCACCACTACGCCATCTGGTGACTGTTTCGTGAAGCTTTGTGCTTGAATTGTTATGTAGTTCTACTCACCAACCACCAGAAATTTTAATCAGGATACATAGTTTCAACTTATTTTCAGTCAGTTTTGAATTTACTCACTGAACGTGGATACAGACCAGATCTTATTACTTATGGAGTGTTGGCGTTGGGTTGTAAGACCAAAGAAGAGTGTGAACAGCTTATAGGAGAAATGAAGGGACATAGTTATAGGTATATGATATTTTCATTTATAAACAATTTTATATTCGAAAAAGAGTCTTTGGGAATGTACTAAAGTACTCATGATCATCCCTGTAACAATATTTTTGAAGTACCTATTTTTTGCATATTCCCAGTGAATTGAGACGTTAATGGTCCCTCCCTTTTCAGATTGAATTCTGAAATATTGGGCGCCATGCTGAAACAAGCATGCTTTCACGGAAATTTTAAATATGTCCTATACTTATTGGATCTCTGTTTGTCAGAATCTGTACGGCCCAACAAAAAATTCATGGAGATCTTGACAGAGTTCAAAAAGAAAAGCAAATATATGTCCAACAAAAAGGTAAAACCAGGAATTGATCGAAGATTTGACTAATAAACCATGATCTCTTTCATTTTTTTCAGATATTCAACCAAAGTCAAGAAAGCGAATATAGAACTTTCAAAACTCAATATAAAACTTGGATTGAAAAAATTGAAATGGATGATAGTGAAGATGTACACCCTTGGCAGCAATTCAGACAGAGTACAGATGGCCAATATAAATACAAACCAAAAGATACAGCTAGATTTAAGGCAAAACGCTCGTCTTTATTCAAAGTAAAAACATCCTTGAAACATAGATGGTGATTGTCTTTTGTAATTTGGAGAAAATGTCTAAGTAAAACAAATTGGTAAACAGTACCTTAAATGACTCATCACCACCACCCTGTCTATTCACTAATCTCACCTTCCACTTGTTTCATTAAACTTGTAAAAACGGTAAGATGGGTAGTGGAGGGAAGATAATGAAGTTGTGTTCTCAAAGAAATATGTGAATTAGCCAAAATGTCAGTGGTCAGTTAGCAAAAAATGTTATTCTTCTTGCATCCATGGACTTGAAAAAACCTATCACCATACACTAACGCGTAAATTTGGTTCAAACCTCAAACGTGTTCTTATAGTTGAAATGTAGGGATAAAATGTATTTGTTTTTTTTTAAGATTATCTGCAATGTTCAAAGAAGGACCGCTCTAAAACTGTCCAATTCAGCGAGACACTTCTTGTGACGTCACAAGACCTCCGATATGCATATTCCTATGTTGCCTGTTTCACTATTTTTCGGAAATTTTGAAGAAATTTTATTCAATTTAATGCCATGAA
The DNA here is from genome assembly GCA_029955515.1 of Chrysomela aeneicollis. Lineage (NCBI taxonomy): Eukaryota > Metazoa > Arthropoda > Insecta > Coleoptera > Chrysomelidae > Chrysomela > Chrysomela aeneicollis. Next base: position 17,321,016 of record JARUHQ010000010.1, read on the forward strand.
TAGAACAAACTTTCAGCATTTATCATATTTGAATGAAGATTTTGTGTTAGCATCTAGTTGATCTTGAATGATATGTGTATACTGAGTACTATGTCAATGGTTTTTCGACATGCTCATATTGTGAAGTAATATAATGATTAACGCTCGGCAACGCTGTGAAACATTCTCTAACGCGCACAGTGTGTTTGTGTTGGAAGTTAGGGAGGCTGTTTCGAGGATTATATTCAAAAAAGACGCAAAAATGTAATGCAGACTCATTTACTAACAAGAACTGGACTAGAAGAAGAACAAAAAAGAAATTATTGCGCGGTTGTACAGTAATTAGACATAAGACATTTTTCAGTGTCAAAATGTGTCAAATGTCAACGTAATAGTCTTCTTCTTCAAAGAAGAATAAACAGATACTATACAGATCTTTGCTACACTACGAATCAGAGTAACTGATACCTTCAATGTTGCCACAACAACAGTTTGAATAGTGAATGGGAATCTATACCACTAAAAATTTCCTACCACTTAATTTATCGTTCTGGAAGTTGTCGCCATAACCTCAAGTCCAGTTCTCAGTAGCTAATGAATAATATATAAAAATGTTTTTTCCTCGACCGCTATATTTCTGGATTCTGAGGTCAAAAGGAAAAGAAAATTCATTCGAAATGTCATACTGTATTATTTCTTGGTCAACAATAATAATATTACACCGCATGACACTTATTAAATCAAGGTTTCAACTGGTGAAGTTTCCTGTTGAGATCCTCAAACTTCAAGATCTTCCTGATGAAGAAATCCCCGTACCTGTGCGCTACCTTCGTATCAGCAATGTGGATCATGTCGTTGTCTATATAGAAATCCAGCTGAAACAAACAACATTTGTGAGCATTTTTTTACCACTTGGGCCTATTATTTCATCATTCGTAGTAAAATGATACGAGCATAAACTAGCGTCTCTAGAAATATTATCTTTCCCGATGACATTTCTCCATATATCCATTAACTTTTCATCTCGGGAAAACCCGAGAATGTTTTCAAATTACCACAAATTGTTTTGCATATTAGAATGGGTTAATAATGTATAGACAACGAATGATGCGACACTGAGTAACTCACCAGTGAAATGTTGTGTTCTGGTCACCACTTCCAATTTGTCTTTTACACATTTCACAGCGTTTCACCAACCTTCAAATTCGAATTGAACAGAATAAACGAGGTTTTTAAGTAGAATCTTATTGAAATTTTCAAACAAAACTGGAAAAATGCCGTTTTGAACCATCAAACAAAATTTGGCGTTCGGTTGATTATCGGCTGAACGAAATAAGCGGCATTGGCGCATTCACCAAAAGTACCGCAATCACAGAAAGACGTGCTATCTTCAAACCACTTATATTTAAATGAGGCACTGTATTATATGACGAAGATTGAATAAATAGCTTTTTTCGGCAACCGTCCGGAAAGTACGTACTTTCCAGACGATTTTTTTTTTGAGAAAGTGGCATTTTTCCGGCCTAGTCCGGGAAGTACGTACTTCCCGGACTAGGCCGGGAAGAATCACATCGTTGTTGTCATTGTAAATATGAAAATCTTGGTAGTATGGTGTTGATAAATGCAGTTGATCATTACCATAGCAGCAAAATAACGACTGCGAGCTATCTGGCATAAAATTAGCTAACATTTCAATTTTTGAAAGAAATGTGTTTCTTTGATTTGTTATTCTACACGGTTGCCGAAAAAATTGTGTACACAACACGCCCGAAAACAGTTTTTTTGGACTCGCAGATTTCCAGGACTCGCTACGCTCGACCTAGAATTTTGTCCACTCATCCAAAAAAACAGTATTTTCCGGACTTGTTACGTAAATTACTATTTTCGGCAACCGTCCGGAAAGTACGTACTTTCCAGACGATTTTTTTTTTGAGAAAGTGGCATTTTTCCGGCCTAGTCCGGGAAGTACGTACTTCCCGGACTAGGCCGGGAAGAATCACATCGTTGTTGTCATTGTAAATATGAAAATCTTGGTAGTATGGTGTTGATAAATGCAGTTGATCATTACCATAGCAGCAAAATAACGACTGCGAGCTATCTGGCATAAAATTAGCTAACATTTCAATTTTTGAAAGAAATGTGTTTCTTTGATTTGTTATTCTACACGGTTGCCGAAAAAATTGTGTACACAACACGCCCGAAAACAGTTTTTTTGGACTCGCAGATTTCCAGGACTCGCTACGCTCGTCCTAGAATTTTGTCCACTCATCCAAAAAAACAGTATTTTCCGGACTTGTTACGTAAATTACTATTTTCGGCAACCGTCCGGAAAGTACGTACTTTCCAGACGATTTTTTTTTGAGAAAGTGGCATTTTTCCTGTCTAGTCCGGGAAGTACGTACTTCCCGGACTAGGCCGGGAAAAATCACATCGTTGTTATCATTGTAAATATGAAAATCTTGGTAGTATGGTTTTGATAAATGCAGTTGATCATTATCATAGCAGCAAAATAACGACTGACAGCTATCTGACATAAAATTAGCTAACATTCAAAAATTATCAGATGAAAACAATCAATGTGAAACAGAAACTTTACCTTCTTGTTCTGACTTCAACAAAAGGCACTTAAATATACCAAGCATTTCAAACAAATTGAATCCATTCAATATTAACAATTGTTCTAATTTTAATATAAATATTAATATAAATAAGAATTGAAATGTTCGAAATTTTGTTCTAATATCGAAATGTGTTTCTTTGATTTGTTATTCTACACGGTTGCCGAAAAAATTGTGTGCGCAACACGCCCGAAAACAGTTTTTTTGGACTCGCAGACTTCCAGGACTCGCTACGCTCGTCCTAGAATTTTGTCCACTCATCCAAAAAACAGTATTTTCCGGACTTGTTACGTAAATTACTATTGATCTGACTCATATAAGTACCAACTGAAGGATATATATTTGGAAACCTCGAAAAAATGTGGTCTTGGGATGATTATCACTTTCCAATGTTACGATGTGGCAACCTCAGTGAGGGAAAACACATGAATGTGGATTTTCATGTTGGCTTCAGACAATTTGCGGCGTTACTATTCTAGTGAGTTTGTTGTTCAGAGGCGAAAAAAACCCACCTCAGAACCGCTCTGGAACTTCCCCTCCAATCCCGATGCCCCCTTCGACCACACCACATTCTTCATCTTGTGCTTGAAGCACAGCAGGTGGATGATCAGGCTCTGCATCTCCTTGTCCAGGTCCCGTTTTCCTTCAGACTTGCCGCTCTGAGACATGAACGTGGCCAGCTTGCTAAGAGGCAAGGTGGTGTAAAGCTTCAGGTAACTCCTGGAGAACAAAATATATAATAAAAAACAAAAAATGTATATATTTTCCTTCGGATAATACAGGTATTATATAGGAATAGTCAGGTTAAAATATTCAGATGACTCATAAGGAAAGAAATTCTCCGAAATTATAAAAACATTTTTCTAGCAAGAAAGATCATTTTCTACAACAGGTTAACAAAGTAACCTTTGACTCTTCCAAATCTCAACACAAACTTGACATTTTCCGATGAATGTCATAACGTGAAAGCACAGATTAGAGAACCTTACAGATGAGACAGTCAGACAGAGCGAATAAAATTAGAGTGAGATGTCGAAAGCGCTTAATTTAAAGGGCCAGTCATAGATTTGCGCAGGCGCTAAATTATTGATCGCGTGTTTTGTTTACATCGTTGTCATCATTTTGTTGGTTATGTTACAAATGTTTTCGTTTCACACGATTCACGGTCCAATATTTAGGATGTTCTCACAATGTGCAACATATTTTATTTTCCATAAACCATAATTCAATAGGAAATGTAATAAAGGTTTTGAGGATAATCACATCACGAGCAAAGATTATAAGATATATTATAATCTGAGATTACTGATGGCCTGTTTGCTAGTAATCCCAAGGTAGGTACTCATTTCTGGTACCTTACTCTTTCAAATGTAAGTAACAATGAAAATTGAATGCATGTTAGTTTTAGATCAGAGACTTCGTGTAGTGTGTGTGTTTTGAAAAGTGATCTGTTCCTGACTGTAGAATTGTGGTTTATACAAGAAACAAATGTTGAATTAACAATGAGTGAATCAAAGAGAGAAGGTGCACCTCCCAGTGGCAAACATTACTGTGTGTATAATGATTGCAAATCATTTTCAAATAAATTGGAGAATATATAATTACATTGTTTTCGAAACCTATATTGAGATACCTATTATTGACTTTAATCAAAATTTTCCATTTCCATTAGAATATTAACATTTTATGCTATATCAAATTTCAAGTTTCAAGATGAAAGTAACACTTTTTGTATTCCTACTCAAAGTTCGAGGTATTTTTCATAAAACTTATACCTACCTCACCAAACAATATATAAATTCGCTTTGTATTAATTTTTTTCTCAAATATATCTTCCTGATTTGCTTTTCAAATTCAGAATACTCTATGTAACATAAAAGATGTGCCATATTTTATGTATTTGTTTATACATTACATCGTCAGATAATTGAATAGTGTTTAATTTTTCCTGATGACAATGAATGGGCTAAAATTCGAAATATTCGAATTTCATATGGAACTTCATTCAGAATACATCGAGGAATCCATCTTATTCCTGATAGAAACTAATCTCTGAAGACAACTTGTTCATAATAAATCACTCAGAAGTAGGTAACCTTTTATATTGTTGTATAGTTGTATACCTATCATGCATTAAAATGGCAACATTGCACATCAGTAGTTCTAGCGGAGACAACGACAATCCGGCAACTGCAATGCGCCGAATTTAAAGGTCCGAGGTCAATGAAAACGGATGTCGGTACATCAAACAAAATTGGCGGAGTGTCTCATCTGTAAGGTTTTCTAATCTGTGGTGAAAGCCTTGCCGCTCGTGCGGAAATGATGTCAATTAGTGACAGCATATTTGCGCTTGCATCTATCATTGTTGAAAACGAACTAATCATTCTGTTGCATGATGGAAAATAACAGTGATAGTGAATCATCTAAAACATCTCCTGATGTAACAGAAAGTGCGAACATTGTGAATTTGAACCCTCTACTATAGAAATCCAGTAAAAGTATGAATTATGTTATTATAGATTGCTTGAATGCTAAAGAGATCAAAGTAAGCATTCTATACTTGTCGTATTTCTCAAAAATCACCAGTCCGTTGAATATAAAGCAAAATGAATTTCGACTATATCTTTTTGGTTCATAACGTTTTATAATTGTGGGAAAGATATAAGTTTTCAAGTAGCCTCAATAGCCAACGGGTTCAAAAAAGTTATTTTCTGTTAGATGTATGAAATTGTTCTTCTATTAGTTATTCAGAGATCACATCTCAGGATGCTTTCGACTTATTATCGGCTTGATTAATTTAGTTTTGGAAATACTCTCTTATAATTGTATAAACAATATGTTATTCTTTTTCTGCCACTCGATGGGTGTCTTTGAGAGAAGGTCATCTCACCTGATCGTCGGCAGCGTCTTCTGCTGCGTCACCTCGTCCATGAAGACGCCCGTCTGGTGCTGGATGGCCTCCTTGGAGTAGTCCCCGGGCACGGAGTCGGTGGGGGCCGGGTAAGGCGACAAAAACTTGGGGCACGCGAACACGAAGCAGTTCTCGAACTCCTGCAGGTCGCCGTACTGCATCTTGTACATCTTCTCGTGGTAGCTCTTCTCCCTGAAAAAGGCACCAGCAGGGCGTGAGAAATCGCCCGAAGGGCAAGGCCATCAACATTTTTCACAAACTACTAATTCAATCAGGTGACTCTGCATCAATGACATTTTTTCTACAGCCGGTTTCAAATTCCAACAAAAAGTTGAATCAACTCAAAAAAAAATGATTGTACCTGGCCATAATTCATAATTTCGTAATCAAAAATTACTCCATTTCAATATCTATTTCTAGTCTATAATAAACATTGGAAACCGAGATAAAATTTCTAAATATGATTCAGTTCCTATAAGCCAATCCAGAACACGTGATTAAAAATGGATGCCTTGAGGCATATACGAAGTGTTTAGTCTATTTGATTACATGTTTTTTGTGTTTATAGTTTGAGTTTCCTTTTTCAAAAGTGAATACAATGGCTTGTGATAATAAAAGTGATCATCTGTTATCGTTAGAGACTGAAGGACATTGCATTACGGTATAAGGAAAAAATAAGAGTTATTCAAGGCATCAATCCTATTCACTCTGATAGATCAGTTAAAGCAGCTGGTTTTCCTAAAATTTGAAACCACATTTCGCAACAAATACCTTCATGAAAAGTTATGTAACGTTTTACCTTTCAAAAAATGTTTAGCACATACTTTAACATACTTTAGTTTAGCTTCTGTGAGATCTTCCCTTTTGATTGCTTTCAACCATCTTTCTCTTGGGATTTTTGAGAGTTCATTCAATTCTGTTTTGTGTGCAAAATGTAGTACACTGGGGGTATATTGAAAAACTTCGCATCATCACGATTTCCTCAACTCCCACACTTAACAACACAACAAATATGTGGCATGTTTTTGTAGCTCTATCTTCAATTTTATGAGAAAATTCACAAATCACAATATAGTCTAAACACAGAATATTCAAAAATGAATGTATATATTCGTTCTGGAGTTAAAAGTTATTTCAAATTAAAATCACAAGGTTCAAATAGCTTGAGTTCTAATGCACTCAAACGGTTTGTATGCCTCAAGGTATCCATCTTGAATTTGATTTGACAGCGTCTTGGTTTAGTCCATTGATGTCAAAATATCCGACATTTGGACATCGATACCGGCAACTGTCAAAGCTTTTCTATATAGTACGTCATCAGAATGGTGGAGGAGCCGATACTCAATTTTTGGGAATATTTCTTCAAGTCAAATTTGATCTCAGGGGAATGAAATTTCACCAACTATAACGTGGAATAAAACTGAATTTCAAAAACTTTCCCATTATCGTTTCAAATTTGAATCATTCATCTCTGAAACTAAAGAAGAAGGAATTAAACTTGGTATCTACAGTGACAGTCAGAAAGTATGCATCATGGGACATTTCTCAAAAAAGGATTTTGACAAATATCGATATGTATGATCGCTTCTGGCTGGAATTCGAGCCTCATCATTGGGATATCGTAAACCGTAAGAGATACAATATCGGTTAAATTATGACAAAGTTGTGCAATTTGATGCCTAACAAAATGCCGTTCTGAAACTTGGAAAATTCCGAATACTTTCGGAGGAATCCGAAAAAATTAAAACCGTTTTTATTTTTTTCTGGCGTTATTTGAAGAAATCAATCGATATGAATAACACTTCATCATGGCCACTTTTTCTTCTCCACAAGATAGTGTTATCAAATTTGAAATCCGAAGTTTCGTTTTCTAGAAACCATCATCAACTTAATTTTTTCAAATACGGACCTAGATTTTTTATTTCATTTTTTGTTACCTTTCGATAGCCCAAGAACTATGAGCAATCACAAATTCTGATTTTCAAATGTTTCGATGACAAATATTGACAGTTTCTCTATTTTTTCAAGTATCCAATCCGAAACCATTTTTAAAATATTAATATTTATTAGTAATATAACTATGGAACGCACAGCACCTGAACACTAGCAATATTTTGATGAAACCCCTAACCCATCCACTGCCTCATTATTACGAAATTCGACTTCTGGAAAAATAACATCTATAATACCCAGTCAGTTGATGATATCCCAATAAAAAATAATCCAGCGGGGATAAATCGGGGCTCCTTGCAGGTCAGCGCAACAACCCCAACATCAATTGATTGGGTAATGTTTCATTTGCGAGTTTCAATCAAATGCTATGATAAATTTAGACCATATCACGTTTTTTCTTTAATTGGATGAACTGTCATGCATTGACGATTGGTTGTGACTTTTCATCGCTAAAATTAATGCCGTTTTTTTCAATTTCAGTAATTGTATTATATATTTTTTCTATTTTGGTTGTATAATGGAGTCATTGTGCAACGCGAATGCGTGTCGAAATACGCATTTTTTATTATTCATAGATTGGTACAATCGAATTGTCAAATGAAAGTCAGAAGAGTTAGGCCCAGTTTACTTCTGAGCGATTTGGATTTGGTGATATTAGCAGTGAAAAACTCAATGTTTTAATTGGTAAATTCAGAGTGTAATTTGATTTAAATTGACCAATAAAAACAATAACAATATTGAATTTTTCACCGCTAATATTGCAATAATCAAAATTACTCAACTGTAAACTGGGCTTTACGATTGTGCATCAGATTTTAATTATTTCAATGTCATCATTGTTACAAATCGAAGATGTTTCTGTTATTTATCGATATTAAATCCATTTTTTCTTCAAATCAATTCAAAAAAGAAAAAATTGCATATGGCACACGTTTTATAAGACACGTTGTCGCACTTGTTCAGTTCACTGAAGCACTACTAGCTTCGCTCGTCGTACTCCAAACAACGCGTGCGATAAAATAGCGTCTTATAAAACTTGTATCATAATATACTATTAAAAAAATAGAGAAACTGTAAATATTTTTCATCGAAACATTTGAAAATCAGAATTTTTGATCGCTCATAGTTTTTGGGCTATCGAAAGGTAACAAAAAATTAAATAAAAAATCCAGGTCCGTTTTAAAAAAAATTAAGTTGATGATGGTTTCTAGAAAACGAAACGTCGGATTTCAAATTTGATAACGCTATCTTGTGGAGGAGCAAAAGTGGCCATGATGAAGTGTTATTCATATCGATTGATTTCCACAAATAACGCCAGAAAAAAATAAAAACGTTATTTTTTCGGATATCTCCGAAAGAATCCGGAGTTTTCCAAGTTTCAGAACGGCATTTTGTTATTACGCAACTTTGCCATAATTTAACCGACCCTGTATCTCTTAGGGTTCGAATTCCAGCCACCCTGTACAGTGCATATCGTCCATTAATATTTGGCATGAAATAAAAAAAAAATAAAAAAGTTTTCGATGAATTTTCACCAACTATAACGTGGCATCAGGGTGGATATATGATGGTGAAACAGCTCTTCAATTGTTTCTGCGAAAAACTTGTAGACCGTTTGAGAAGGTACTAATATTTCCACGACTTGAATGAAGATGGCGGTGAGATCGATTATCGAAGAAGATTTCTGTTGCTCATGTATTTCTGTGTTTTGCATCTGACAGACATGAGTTGAAATGACACCAAAACACAATATTTTCAGTGAATCTGGAATAATTATCTATATTTTGACTCTTCTCAGTCATTTTTCCTCTAGAACAGATGAAAATGATAAAAAGATGACAGAATCACAGTTTCTGTTTTACCGACACAAGGTATGGCGCCATCTCTGTTAATTTCAGGAAATATTACTACGGTATGGAATCAAGTAGGCAAAGGTCTACAGTTTATTCTAGTGCTTGTTAATAGGAAGCTGTTTCACCATCCTATATCCACCTTGCGTGGCATAAAACTCTGAATTTCGGAAACCCCCCCCCCTCCTCGCAATCATTCTCACCTGAGCGTCTGCTGGATGGACTCATCGATGCACTGAGGGTGCAGCACAAGGCAGATGGCCAGCAGATGGTACATCTGGTCGGTCTGCTTGTTGATCTGGTCATGCTGGTAGGTCTTCGAAGCGAACAGCTGCTTCGTCCTTTGGATGTACAGCAGGATCGAAGAGAAGGTGCGGATGGCGTCCGAGTAGCGGCGCATCATCATGTACGCGAAGCCCACGTAGTAGGACGTGGAGATCTGGCAGGCGGGGATGTGGGCGTACTGGGACTTCTTGTGCACCTCGATGTTCTCCAACACCTAGGAAGAATGTTTTTGAAAATTCGTTTCATGATATTCGGTAGCGTCTACAAAAAACAAGAAATTGCAATTGTAACAGTTCGTTTAGAAGTCACGTCAAAACGTTCGTCGGATTATGCCGGCTGCTTATGTAGGAAGAATTTTATACGTTTGTTATGCTACCTGTACTGTTGATGATTCTGACAAGATTTTGATGGATAGATAGATCTTTATTCAATTAGGAGCCCTAATATACATATAAGAAAGGCATATTACAATATACAGAAATATAAATATATACTGACATAGAATAAAATGATTACTATAACATCAATTAGTAAACTATTACGAGTGAAATATTAAAAATACATGTGAATAAAAAATAGACTTAGAATAAAAAATAGTAGGATCATAACAACCGGCAATGTAAGTAAACTATAGACGCATGGAATGAAATGTTTAGGATAATACTAATAAGTACAGAGGTTCAAAGAATGCATTAAAAAAGTATAAACGTATATATATATATATATATATATATATAAAACTCTCATATGATAAATAATAAATTGTTATAATTGTTTCAAAACCATATTTGTAGTTACTTATTTTGGATGTATTCCTTTAATTTGGCTTTGAACTGAATCAGTGAGGTAGATAACTCAACAGAATCTGGTAATTTATTGAACTCCAAGAAACCTCTGAAAAATAGTGAATTCATCTACTACTACTACGATAGGAAGTGCTAGTAACGTATATATCATTTTTGACACATGAATATCCTTAATAAATGTTAGGTACTTCTGAAAGTAATCTGGTCCTAAATGGTTTATTATTTTGAATATGAAAATCATAGTGAAATAAAACAGTATGTTTTCCACTGAGAACCAGCTGAGGGTTGTTAACATCGATCTTATAGGGGTGAGGCGATTTGTTTTCAATATTATTCTCTTTCCACGATTTTGAAGCTTTTTGAGCATATTCAACTTATTGAGATTAAACAGATATACAATGGATTGAGTTATACACAGTGATTTTAGTCTCAGTTGATAAATGTTGAGATATCCGAGAAAAAAAAAAAAGCTTTTTCGGAATTTTTTTTTGATCTATGACGGTCGATTTCTACGGCATTAAGAATGATGAAAACAGTCCGTCAGGTTTTGATATTGATGAAACTACAAGAAGATATTAGAGAGGTGTGTGGAATTGGGGGTGTGGTTATTAATAAAATCCAGTTCAATAAGCTTGACAATGGACAAGAAGACTGATTTTGAAAATTTGTTTTATGATGTTTGGAAGTATCTACAGAAAATATCATATATCTTCAGGAAATGAAGGTTTTATTGAAAAAAATTGCAATTTAAATAGTTCATTAAAAATTCACGTCAAAACGCTCGCCGGATTAAGCCGGCTACTTTTGTAAGACGAATTTTATACGTTTGTTGTGCTACCTGTACTATTGATGATTCTGACAAGATTTTGATCTATGACTGTCGATTTCTACGGCATCAAGAATGATAAAACTGATTTTGAAAATTTGTTTTATGATGCTTGGAAGTATCTACAGAAAATATCGTATTTCTGCAGGAAATTAAGGTTTTTTTTTGGGAAAATTGCAATTGTAACAGTTCGTTTGAAATTCACGTCAAAACGTTCGTAGGATTATGTTAGTATTGATGAAACGACAAGAAGACATCAGAGATCTGTGTGGAATTGGGGTGTGGTTATTAATAGAATCCAGTTCAATAAGCTTGACAATGGACAAGAAGACTGATTTTTAACATTTGTTTTATGATTTTCAGAAGTTTCTACAAAAAATATAGTATATCTGCAGAAAATGAAGCTCATGTTGTAAAAAATTGCGATTTATTGTAACTATTCATTTAAAACTCACGGCAAAACACTCGCTTGATTATTGCGACTACTCGTCATTTCTATTTATCAACGGTGCCGATGCAATAATTCTGTTAATCTGTGTCTTAGATATGAGTTATGGAGTGTATAAAAAGTAGTGTGGTCCACTGGTCCCTCTGAGCGATGACACATAAGTTAATTGCGAAATGAATGATCGATTTTCTAAGACCATTTTCATCCGTACGTAGTGCATCCTGTACTATTGATGATTCTGACTCAATAATATGATTCGGAATGTGTCACACCGAGCTTTTCTCATAACGATAACAATTGATTCATAATATAGCATCAAAAATGATCAGTCAAGCTTTGATATTATTGAACCGACAAGATATCAAAGAGCTGTGTGGAATTGAGGCATGGTTATCAACAGAATCCAGTTCAACAAGCTCTTTTGTTTGAGAATTTTTGGCCTCGACATGCGGTCTCGGCAAAAAATTAACACTCTCATGTGCAATTAAAAAAACACTCGCGCATTCAGATTTCTTCGATGAGTTTTTCCATTTTCACGTACACAATATTGAAAAATTATTCGAATTTTTTGGTTTTAACGTGGGGAAAAATTATAGTTCATCAATAATATTGGTGGTAATAGATAGAACAGACCCCGAAAAGACACCGCCTTCCCTCGACTCACCTTGATGGCCTGGTAGTAGTCGCCGAGCAGCGAGTGCAGCCTCAGCAGCCCAATCAGCGAAAAGTAGCCCAGCATCTTGTAGAGCGAATGGCCGCCAAATTCGCCGGCTACGGAATCGGGATCGCCGCCGCTGGCGTACACCTCGAGCTGCTGTCGGATGTTGCTCTTGTCGACCAGCGAGTGCAGCACGTTGAGTACGCACAGCACGTTCCACACCTCCAATGAGAAATGGTATTTTTCGATTGAAAATTTCAAACCCAAGATTGTAGTCGAATGTTTGGTGAATCACGAGGCAAAAAACTACCACTTTCCTGGCTAATAAGTATATCGTTTATTTTCTGTTAATATAAAGATTCCAAGTTTCGAACATGTTTTTATTACCTTTCAATTCCACTTAATATAGGCTTATCTACTACTCTGAGCATTTTCTTACCACTTGGGCCAACCATTTCATCACTTATAGTAAAATGATGCGAGCAAACTGTAGCGTCACTAGAAATATTCTCTTTCCCGATCATATTTTTCCATATATACACTATCTTTTCATCTCGGGAAAACCCGAGAATGTTTTCAAATTACCAAAAATTGTTTTGCATATTAAGGTAGGTGAATAATGTTTATACAACGAATGAACCGACACTCACCAGTGGAATGTTGTGTTCTGGTCACCACTTTTAAATCGTATTTTACACATTCGACAGGGTTTCACCATCCTTTAAATTCGATTTGAACAGATTAAACATTGTTTTTATGTAAAATCCTATTCAAATTTTCACACAAAACTGGAAAAATGCCGCTTTATGAACCATCAAACAAAATTTGACGTGAAAACGAGACGTTTCGCGCCGATTATCGGTTGAACGAAATTAGCGGCGTTGGCGCATTCACCAAAAATGCCGTAACCTCCAAAAAGACCTGCTATCTACATTTCGAAAACTAACCTGATAACATTTAAGTGGGACTTAGAATAACTCTAGGATCTCAATTGATTACGAGTAAACCTGTTCCTAGGCATACACATTGACAGTACTTTGAAATTTGAGTCTCATATATCAGCTCTAAAAAAAAGGGTTGTTATGTCGTCAATGTTATTTCCCGTTAACTTGGGCTGTCAGCTTCACTAACTGCCTATTACTCGTTTATCGAAGCTCATTTACGGAATGGAATTCCATTCTGGGGAAATTGCAATCAAGCTTTGCTGCAAAGTTTATTCGTGCTACAGAAACGAGCTCTGAGATTTATATTCAAAGTCAAGATGCGAGAATCGTGCCGCCTGATTTTCTCCGGACACAAAATTTTGACACTAATAGAAATCTTCATTTCAGAGACGGTTGTTTATTACATAACTACAGAAAAAACTTGCTCCCCCAATTCCTACTTCATCCTTGACAAGGGAATCTCTGATTTTCAGAAGTAAGCAGGTGTACAATCATTTACCAACGAAAATCACAAGTATAAATGGTATGAAGCACTTCAAAAATAACGTTAAAAAACTTCTCAAAGGGAAATTTTTTTATACCTCAGGTTTAGAGGAATACTTTGCTTATAGGTTAAAGTAATTCCATGAGAAGTGAACTGTGGTATATTTTTCTTGTTTTTTATAAATGCAATACATATATATTGTTGGTAACCACGTCATTACGTAAATGTGTTTCGTCTTTTATATTATTATTTTATTTTATTCGAAAATTTATTTTTTACAGCAGGTATATATATATATATATATATATATATATATATATATACAGGGTGCGGCACCGAAAACGAAACAGATCGAATATCTTATAGACACATGTGTTGTGAAAAAAATGCAAAAACACGTCGATTTGTAAACCAAGGGGGACATCTTTCTACCATAACCTCAACTGTATCACCCATACAATTTAAATAGGGAAAGTACTAAGTGTGACACATATTTGAAAAGGTAATTTGAAAAGGAATTCAGCCATGTGAGTGTTCGCTTCGTAACTTTTCATTTTGGCGCCCTCTTGCGGAAAAAAAACTTTTTATTCAAAGGTACGAATGTCGTCAAATAACTCCAGAAATTCTCCAAAACCTCAGACGTTTCGAGACTAACTTATACTCATGTATGGCAGTTAATGGAGAACACTTTGAGCAGCTATTGTGAATTATTGTAGTTTGGAATGATTGGAGTAAAATTTATGCAAGCCTTTCCAATTTTTAAGTTCATACACTGTCATTTGAGGTTATGGTAGAAAGATGTCCCCCTTGGTTTACAAATCGACGTGTTTTTGCATTTTTTTCACAACACATGTGTCTATAAGATATTCGATCTGTTTCGTTTTCGGTGCCGCACCCTGTATATATATATATTGTTGTGTGTACTTCTATTTTGACGTTGTCGACGAAATGTAATCATTTTAGACAATAAAGCATATTTGATTGATATCTTTCAAGCGGCAATCGCATCTCTTTGCGCTCTAAATACACAACTAGCTATTCACCGCCCCTTACCTTGTTGTTGGAGTTGAGCTCCTTGAGCTCCTGCGGCTTTTTGCTCTGCAGGCGCGCGCGGTGCTGCGCAAACGACTGGAACTGGTAGACGAACTCGTCGATGAGCTCCCACAGCCAGAGGTCGGGCAGCTCGAGCGGCACCGGCTCCTCGGCGCTCAGGATGTAGTTGAAGAGGTCGCAGTAGTTGAAGAACGAGCTGAAGCGCTGCTCGAGCGTCGGACCGCCCTGGATGCGCGCGTAGATGTGCCGGTAGTACAGCTCCTTGTACAGGATCATGAACACCTAGGGGGGCAATCACTGAACTCGATACGCTGACTGGAAGACCAACAGGGTTGAATATTCTTGAGGACAATTGATTTCGCCATAGATAAGGAAACCTTTATTTGATAGGCCGACATACGTTTTCATTGAACTCGAAAAAGCTGGACTTTGTTATTCGAAACTCTAAAAATTTTAGAAACACAAGCACAATCATGAAACTCTATAATGCAATTGTCAGACCACACTTGGAATATGCGTCAATAATATGGTCACCCATGGCTAATTGTCACAGTGAATACATTGAGCGTGTACAAAAGAAATTTCTCAGATTTTTGTACCTAAAAGATAATAATACCTATCCATACCTCGTCTCTTACCAAAGTATGCTAGATGATTATAATTACCAGAAACTCTGTCATAGAAGAAAACAACACTCTGTGATCTTCATATATTATATATTAAATAACATAAAATACCAAAGATGTACACTCATAAATTCAATAAGTTTTCATGTTCCTAAAGTTAGTTTAAGATGTAGACATGATAGGTTATTTAGTGTGAAGTCCCCACTAGATAGTCCGTTAAATCAAATGCCGGAGCACTGTAATTGTTTGTATAGGTGTAACGATATCGACTTTTTCAACACAACCGTAGGAAATATTAGGAATCTTGTGTTGTTAAATATGTTTTAGGTTTGTTCCTTGACTTTAATTCTTAAGTTTTAAATTGTCAGTGTTTGAACTTTAGTTGACCACAATGTGTTTGTCTAGCTTTTTTTCTTGTCTTGTACTAATGTAGTGACTTTACTTGATTTTATTTCTGAACTAGTTACTTTTCGGTAGGTCCATATTAGTCTTAGTGCTTTCCTTCTCTGGCCAGTCTTATAATCTAATTACCTTTTGTAAGAATGGTGTTTTGTAAGACTCTAATTGAATAAATAAATAAATTGAATTTTGCGCATCGCAGTTGCATTGTCGTTCTGATTGGAAACCTAGTAGGCTGGAACTATAATAATTGTCTGTTCACTCAAGTCCCAAACATCTGCCAAGTTGAGGTCGCTATACTTTAGAGAAGTCGTTCGATGCTCATTTGTTTCAGTTATTTCTACATATTTGGTAAAACTTCGTTTATTGCACTCCTTTGAGTCCGGAAAAAATTGTTGGTGGAACTTGACCTCCTGATCACGAATCTGAAGTCAAAACGCGGCGGTCTCAAGTATTTTCGGAGATACGGCCCCATTTTTTCTCAAAAATGTACCATTTGACATCTCAAATTTCTGCTAATAAAAACACATCAAATTAATCCTTCTTTGAGCCAAAACATCATACATGCTCACATTCACTTGTTTCCAACACTTTTTTGCATAAAAAACTGTTGTTTTCACAAAAATTCGCCCTTCTTCAAAACGTGAACAAACCATATTTTTTCACTGATTTTCTGGTTATTTCTATTTGAGATGTTGGCAACATCTTACCATTAGCCAAACAATCACGTTGCCAACATCATAAATGCAAATTACCAGAAAATCAGTGTAAAAAGGTTGTTTTGTTTACATTTCAAAGAAGGGTGAATTTTATGAAAAATAATCGTTTTTTCTGCTGAGAAGTGTTGGAAACAAGTAAATACATGCGTGTATAGTGTTTTGGTTCAAAGAAGGGTGAATGTTGTGTATTCCTAATAGCAGAAATTTGACATGTCAAATGGTGCATTTTTGAGACAAAATGGGGCCGTATCTCCGAAAATACTTGAGACCGCCGCGTTTTGACTTCAGATTCGTGATCAGGAGGTCAAAATACGTAAGTTCCACCAAACATTTTTTCCGAACTCATAGGAGTGCGATAAACGAAGTTTTACCACATATTTTTACTAAATAGGTCCAATACAAGTTTTTAGAACAATAATAACGCATTCCGAGGTGAAGAAAAATTTTTGGAAGTACTCACGTATTAATTTGACCTTTTAAAGAAGAATCCTAAGTCAAAACGATTGTTTCGTAAATACACCATTTGACATCCTAAATTTATTCTACTAAAAACACTCGAATTCTCCTTTCTAGTATGAAAAATCAATATTTTTCTGAATAATGTGTCGTTCTTCGAAAACATGAGACTTAGATCTGTCAACTTGACGCTGTGCTAAAATGAGTGCGTGATTCAAAATGTATATAAAAACGTTAGGTTACGCCCGGTTTGACACTTCCAAGTTCAAAATAGTTCACGGTTAATATGAGAAGATGTCTCTGCCTCACAGAGATTGTAACGTCATTTTTTTCAGTTAACAGACAATTTTATACCGTCTACTAGGTGTTCATTTAGATCGACAATGGTCGTTGTTACCGCTGAAACTACTGATGTGCAATGTTGCCATTTAAGTAATGCATAATCAACACCAATATGAAAGGTTACCTACTTCTGAATGATTTATTATGAACAAGTTGTCATCACAAATTAGTGTCCTATCAGGAATAAGATGGATTCTGAATGGATTTTACGATGAAATTGGAATATTTTGAATGTAGCCCATTTATTGTCATCAAGAAAAATAACACGCGTCAATTATCTGATAAATATTAAGAAGGGGAACTTCAAAGTAAACTTAGAGTCGGTCGACCACACGTATACGTGACCACTTCGAGAAAATGGATGATTTTCACAATTTATCTAATAAATGATCAGAATGTAAATGCCTCAACTTGAAATATAGGTATATCAAAAATGGTGATATTCTCATCAATTAGAAAAAGTTTGACCAAAGTTTGATCAAAGTCAAATGTAAATGCCTCAACTTGAAATGTGATATAGCAGTATAGGTATATCAAAAATGGTGATATTCTCATCAATTAGAAAAAGTTTGATCAAAGTTTGATCAAAGTCAAATGTAAATGCCTCAACTTGAAATGTGATATAGCAGTATAGGTATATCAAAAATGGTGATATTCTCATCAATTAGAAAAAGTTTGATCAAAGTCAATAATATCACTCAATATAAGTTTTTTGTCCTTTTGAAAACACTATGTAATTTGATATTCCCCGATTTATTTGAAGATGATTTGCAATCGTTATATGCACAGTAATGATTGCCAATTAACATAAACATATTATTGTACCTGATTCACATTCCAGACAAAGAAGGTATCACATGATCTTCAATTTGCGCTGTGATCATCGAAACCTTTATTACTTCTCTTTTTGCATTATAGTTTATGGAAAATATGTTATACATTGTAAGAACATAAACCCATCCGAAATAATGGATCGTGAATCGTGTTAAACGAAAACATTTGTAACATATGATGATAACGATGCATTTGATGTAAACAAAACACGCGATCAATATTTTAGCGCCTGCGCACATCTATGACTGGACCTTTAAATTTTGCACTTTTGAAATCACTCTCTAATTTTATTCGCTCTATGTGACTGTCTCATCTGTAAGGTTTTCTAATCTGTGATTTCGCGGCTCAAAACACACGCTGCGTCAACTAGCGAGCGAGAGTTCTCAGCAATTTTTTGTGCTGTTGTCAAATTATCCACGTTGCGTAGAGTAGCGATGGCTTCGTATTCTAGATCTTCTGATGATAATGCTGATTTATTGTTTCTGGCGAACATTGACTTGCTGTGTAATAGAATTCGAATACAAAAGAAAAGCAAATATTCGTTGCATCCAATGATGAATGAGAGGAACGATATAGAATTTTTTAAACGTTATATAACGAACTGATTGAAGATACAGAAAAAAATTCAATATTACCAAAATGTCGAAAGACACATTTCAATAACTGCTATCAATAATAAGAGATCCATGCTCCAAATTCTTCCATATCAACTGGCAACACTGACAACAATAAAATATTTTTGAACCACCTCGCAAACTCTCACGTCTGTTTCGTCCCATATAAGAACACGTAATGATGTGCCGACTACAGTCGTACAAAAAGGTGTTTATAGGAATTCTGTGAGAACAATGTGAAAGTCTCGAAAGTGAACCCTTCAGGTGTGTGTGTTCGAAAAAACTGAAAATATACCAGGTGTCCATTTAAAAATCGAAAGTTTATGTTACTTCCGGTGAATCCGAAATTTGCGAGAAGTTGAGTTATTTGTCAAAAAATGCAGTTTTATCCTATAATCCCTGAAAACCAAATAGTTATAGGGGCGAGGCTCCTAAGGTGAACACCCGGTATTGGTCCGCACCTTTTGATGGAAAATTTGTGAAAAAAGGTAAAAATGTTTTGATATTTATACAGTTTTATAGCGAAACGATAAAACTTTCAGAGTTTTTGTAGTTTGTATGATGACAAAGGCTACATTTTAAAATTACATTGAAATGTACAGAATGTTCCATCAAATACATTTTGTTGAGTTGAATACTATTATTGAAATTTTTCATTACTATCAAGTTTCTACTAGCTATCAACAACCATTTGAAAGAAAATCACTTGGCTTTGTTTCATTCAGCATTCAACCAGATTGGGGTAGTAGAGCTTCTATGTTTTAATAGCTTCAAGGTTTGTGATGACCTACTTTCACCAAATCAGTCACCAGATATAAATTTTTGAGACTTTGAGGTAGCTGAAATGATGTAAATATCCTATTCTATTTTTGTTCATTTACCCTAATTATGTAATGAGGTACATCAGGGATGAAGATTCTTGAATTGTTTTCCAATAACCCATCAATAATTTATTACAAATCAATAACCACCTGATGAAAATAACACTCTCCATTCATTGAAAAGATCTAGTGAACAACTTACCCTTGAAGACAATTTCATTGTATAGAAATATGGAACAATACAAAAAGCAGTTGTTATCAAAAAGTGAGGAGAGGTTTGAAGAAAGACTAAAAATGTTTCTGAAAAAGGAAATGAAGGTAACATTCAAGATTACTTTAAATTTGTTTTAGTAAATGAATTCTTCATTTTGACTAATTAATAAAAAAGTAATATCAATAATGGATTTATTCTTCAGTCTAAACTGTGGAAGGTGAGGTAAAAGGTATAAATTTATGAGAGTTATGAAAAACATAATTCTTGCAACAATTTGACTTTTTTAAGGAATGGAATTATTGCAAATGCCTACTTACATGATCATTATCAACAAGTGCAGCAACTTCACTCTCTTCAGGCCATGGTCTCTTATCAAAATAATCCTCTGTGAGTTTTGGCCAAATATGTTCATATAGATCTTGCAGCTTGTAGACTAAACTCTCATTTACATTGTTACGAAAGTATACAAGGAAAGTCTTCACTTCTTCTGGCATCTTGTAGTGTGTTCTATTATACTCATCCATGGCTGGATCTCCTGTGTGGCCTCCATAATCATCATAATCCTAGAAGAACATTATAGAAGAAATAACTCATTTTCATTGGTAATTTGAAAGCAATAATCAAGTTAATATTCACATGTTTCTGACAATTATACAAGTGACTTTAATGTTATAATATTAGTATCCAATGAAGACAATCTCTGGGATGTACAAATTCCTATATGAATGTGTTCATATTTATAAATCACACACATAGATACCTATGGGTTTAGTTTCAGCAAATCAGGTAGGTATGACTACTCTTTTATTATATATATAATAATAATATATAGACTATTGGAATTATATGAAGATTTAGCTAAAGAAGCTGAAAGATCTTTCAACTTTGCAGGTTATCTACTGCATTTATTAGATTTTTCATCACTAGAATTACTCATATCAACTCACATATATTATTACTTCCAATAAAATTGGGATTTCAAATTGAATTGTACTGAGAAGATACTTTATGACAGCTATTAATTTCAGTGTTGAGGGAGTATATTCTCTTGGAATTTAGAAAAATAATATTAAAACAGATATTCCTGTGGCGCCTACTATTATCCGAAAATTCACTTTCATGCAACATGTCTTCAACCATTCAACTACACATAAGGGATGTGTTTCATCAAATGCATTAATCAAAACTAGATATATCTAAATTTCAATTGTTTTACCTGATCGTATTCATCATATCCTTTAGACATCTCGAAAAACAATTTGATTTTCCTAATTCAGTTTAAAAAATTATAAAAAGGTCCACAAACGCAAATTATAACCAAAAACTTTTCAATATTTCAATCCAAAAGACAAGACTGACGACAAGCTGACAAGACAAGACAGGTGACTACAAAAATGAGGTTGATAATAATGACAATTGACAATGAAAAATGCATAGAACGAACGTCATGTTGGACTGTCACCGTTTGTGTCACGAAATTCCTTTGTTCCAAACATAATTCCGCTAGGAATGCTAGGACGCTAGGATTTACGTATGATACAAGTTTGATAAGATGGTATTTTGTCGCACGCGTTGTTTGGACAACGACGAGCGAAGCGATGAGTACTCCAAGTGAACAAGTGCAATTTTTTCTATTTTGAATTGATTTCAAGAAAATCGATAAATAACAGAAACATCTTCGATTGGTAACAATGAAGACATTGAAATATTTAAAATCTGTCGCACAAGCGTAAAGCCCAGTTTACTGTTGAGCGATTTTGATTTTTGCGATCAATCAAGATCAAACGAACTTACCTAAGTGAAGTTCGATCTTAATTATATGAAGCGCCCACGAAGCGCCTCGTCCGAGAAGTGCCGAGATGATCACAATGTAGGACCTCTACTCTCCGCTAGGTGTCACCACAAATTGAAAGCTATAAACGCAAATTTTCCGTGGCCTCGTCCCCGCCGTCACTGACCGCCAACTTCATTATTTTAAAGTTCATATTCGCAACTATTAGGGTCAATAAAATATCTATTAGGATTTTTGCTTGGGATAGGGAGGGTGTGTATGGTGATCATCTCGGACGAGGCGCTTCATATAATTAAGATCGAACTTCACTTAGGTAAGTTCGTTTGATCTTATAATTATATTTCGCGCCTCGTCCTTCTAGATCACAATGTAGATGTTTAAAGAATTTAGTTGCGAACGAAATATTCTATTGAATTACAAAGAATATTTCATTATAGGAATATCCAGCACATATAGTAATACAAAAACCAAAGTGCATTTCGACTCAAATTTGTAGTATCTGGATTCTTATATTACTTAAAACTTAAAGCATTCGCAAACGAATCCCTGCTGCACAGTGGTCTGTTATTAAACAAACAACTTGTGTACTTATCTGTTTAACGACAAAAGTTGAATTATTCAATATTTCCTCCCAGGTATACAAATATATTCACTAGCGTCTCTAGAAATATTCTCTTTCACGATCATATTTTTCCATATATCCACTAACTTTTCATTTCGGGGATACCCCGAATATTTTCAAATCGCCACAAATTGTTTTGCATATAAAGATGGGTAAATAATGTTTACACAACTAATGATACGACACTGAGTAACTCACCAGTGAAATGTTGTGTTCTGGTCACCGCACTTAATAATGGATTTTCACACATTTCACAGAGTTTCACCATCCTTTCAATTCGAATTGAACAGAATAAACAATGTTATTGAGTAGAATCTAATTAAAATTTTCACAAAAACCTGGAAATATGCCGGTCAATGAACTATGAAATAAGATTTGATTTGACAACGAGACGTTTTGCGCTGTCACTGTCAGCGTTCGGTTGATGATCGGTTGAACGAAATAAGCGGCGTTTGCGCATTCACCAAAATACCTCAATCTCCAGAAATACGTGTATCTGGATTCTGGAAACTACTTATATTTAAATAAGGTACTGTCTTTCATGACGAAGATTGAATAAATATCTTTTGGTGCATTTATCTGATTCATATAAGTACCTACTGAAGGATATATATTTAGGAACTTGAATTAATGTGGTCATGGGATGATTATCACTTTAAAATGTAACGTTGTGGCAACCTCTGTTAGGGAAAAACATATGAATATTAATTTCATGTTGGCTTCAGACAATTTGGGGTGTTACTATTCTAGTGGGTTTGTTGTTCGGAGGCTGCAACCAATGAAAATGAAGATGCTATTCTGAAACTATATTTCTGCTAGGCATAGTCACAATTTCGATCGAAATAGGACCAAATCGGAAAATACACCATCCAAACCACCCCTCTGGTGCTCACTTGCAAATGAATTGGAACTTTCTTCTCGGGGTTACTCATATTTCCTAGCATTAAAGATTATATTACTGCTCGAAACCCGCAACTTATTTATTCACTTGCTTCAACCACACTCACACGTAGGTAAGCGATGTAAAGCTGGCACCCAAGTCAGAGATAAGTAATCTCTGGCCAAGGTAAGCAGTAGAAATTTGCCGAAAAGTTATAATTTGGCTGCTTGATAGTACATTTCTGATGTTGATCATTCCTGGTATCTATTTGATAATTTTCGATGATTATGGAAATAAAAAAAAATTACTCAATTAACTTTATTTTCTGAGAAAATTGAGTACTACTATACTCACTTATATTGAAATATCTTAAATAGGCAACAGAATTTATTATTTTTATATTCACAATATAATGATAGTCCATAATAACAATAATTATTTCATATAGAGTATGTACCAAGAATTCATGGCTTATTCATTTTGAATAAATATTTGATTTCATTAAGCCTACTCATGAAATTTTCATGTGATGACTTCTAGATGTTCACTGGTTCTTGGTTTAATTCTTGTTCTTGATGGTCCTGAAGTAAAATCAAAATTTTCATCACAAATAATTAAAAGAGACACAACTACAGATAAACCAGAAAGAAGACATACCTTCAATTTGGCATTTACTTGAGAAATTCACTTCTAGAAAGTTCTTACTACAAACGTAAATATTTGGGGTGATAGGTTTTCCTGTTTTTAAATTTTTTACAATACTGAAGTGGAAATTTAGGAATTTGTGCCAAAGGAACATAGATCTTATTGCTTACGCTAGATTCGGTATCCAGGTTATTTGTTTTGTAGGTCCGAGGGGGAGTGGGGTTGAAAGTACTAAGCCATTGATTGGTGTTGTTGACCATTGTCCCACGTGACCATAGTACCTACTTTCTTGCAGATCCCTCTAGACCAAAAAATTACTACAGGTTGCCGTATCTAGCGTAAGCAATAAGATCTATGCAAAGAAACAATGTCTTTATGATTAAAGTAGGAGGGATGGTGAGGTACTGAACAAATCATTTCCGATTTCGTCTTTACGAACTTCCTGTATGTTTCAATAATATCAGAAACCAGCTGATAAGCACGAAATAAGTCCAAGAACTATTCACAACATCACAACAATTCAAATTCATTGAAAATAATACAAAAGCCTATGGTATACAATGCTAAATTGCTTTATTGTTCACCTTCGGAAGGCTTCGAGAATTTGACACTAGAGGCCGCCCACTTTGTGACGTCAGCTGCAAGTAGTCTATTTTATTCATCACAAAAATAATGAATATAAACCATTTTTAAATACAAATATATATCAAGGTACTTGTTGGAAATGGTGTATAAAGAAAAATAATGATAATAATAACATATTTCCTCTAGTCTAGTCACCCTCGCTCAATGTAGATGTAGATACAGTTTATACCTCGGTTTGTTCTGTTAATTTCTTCCTCATACTTCAAAGTTTTTGAATACCTACTTTCACCAAATCATAGTCTACAGATTTTAATTTTGTAGTAGTTTTGACTCAACTGAAATGATGTGAATATCCCATTTTATTTTCATTCATTTACTGTAATCATGTAATAAGGTTCATCAAGGATGAAGATTCTTGAATTGTATTCCAAATGGCCCATTAATAATTGATTACAAATCAATAACCACCTGACATACATGGTTGAAAATAACACTATCATTCATTAAAAAGATCTCGTGAACAACTTAACCTTACAGACAATTTCATTGAATGAAAATATGGAACAATACAAAAAGCAGTTGCTATCAAAAAGTGAGGATATGAAAATTAAATTCAGAGAAGAAATTACAGACAGAAGTAGCAAAGTGAAGGAGAAGTTTGAAGAGAGACTAAAAGATATTTCTGAAAAAGGAAATGAAGGTAACATTAAAGAATACCTCAAACTTGACTTAGTAAATCAATTCTTCATATAACATATTGACTAACTACTTAATATAACAGTAATATGGATAATAGGGATTCATTCTATAGACTGAACTATCCAAATTGTACAAATTTATGTATAGTTATGAACAACATAATTCTTTTGAGTTTTCAATGAATGGAATTATTGCAAATGCCTACTTACATGATCATTATCAACAAGTGCAGCAACTTTACTCTCTTCAGGCCATGGCCTCTTATCAAAATAATCCTCTGTGAGTTTTGGCCAAATATGTTCATATAGATCTTGCAGCTTGTAGATTAGACTCTCATTTACATTGATACACAAGTAATACAAGGAAAGTCTTTACTTCTTCTGGCATCTCCCAGTGTATTCTATTATACTCATCCATGGCTGGATCTCCTGTGTGGTCTCCATAATCATCATAATTCTAGAAGAACATTATAGAAGAAATAACTCATTTTCATTGGTAATTTGAAAGCAATAATCAAGATAACATTGACATGTTCTTGTCAGTTATAAGTGACTTTAATGTTCATATTAGTTTCCATTAAAGACAGTCTCCTTTGGGATGTACAAATTCCTATATAAATGTGTTCATATTTATAAATCACACACATACAGATATGGGTTTAGTTCCAGCAAAGCATGTAGGTATGACTACTCTTTTATTATATATATAATAATAATATATAGACTATTGGAATGCCTTATTGAATACATCATTAATTAGCTAAAGAAGCTAGAAGGATCTTTCAACTTTTCCAGTTATCTACTACATATATTAGATTTTTCATTATGTGAATTATTCATACCAACTCACATATATATTATGATATTGAATGAAATAGGGATTTTAAATTGAATTGTACTGAGAAGATACTTTATAACAGCTATTAACTACAGGGAAAAGGGAGTACATCCTCCTGGTATCAAGAAAAATTATTAAAACAGATAATATTCCTATAGCGCCTAGTATTATTCGAAAGTTCACTTTCATGCAACATGTCTTCAACTACACATTTAGGAATATGTGTTTCATCTTTCATCAAATGCATTAATCAAAACAACTAGGTATAGGTAAAATAGTATTTTACCTCATCGTAATCATCATATCCTTTAGACATCTCGAATAGTGAAGAGATATTATAAAGATAAAGACTCCACAGTCCACACTCCAAAACCAAAAATTCAAAAATTTCCAAAATCCACAAACGTAAACGTAAATGACAGGTTGACACACGGTTGACATGTATAAAAATGAGGTTAACACGAATGACAATTGACACTCTCTTCAGTCTTCCACACGTCATAAGTCAGATAACTGTCACAACAATTTGCTGCGATTTTCGAAAAAGGAGAAAGTCAAAGTGTGAATTGAACAGTTTTTCAACGGTTGAGGGTATTTTATTCTTTCTAGGGTTTGATAGTACTTTTATCTAGATTTAAATTCATGACATGTGTAGGCTGTAAACACTTTTGAAAATACTCATCATTAGTTGTGTAATAATATTGAAAAAAAAAATTATAAACATTGCTGTTTCCTGCTGCCCAAGAAAACAGTATAACCAGAAAAGTATTATGTTTGAGGGTAATTTCTCGAATACAAGTCGAATATAAATATTTGATTTCACTTTCAATTGCAGTTTTAAGAAACTTATTGGGCAATGAGCCACTTCCCAATAAAGTCATAGAAACTAGGCCTGATTCACTCTCCTCCAGAGACGTATACTCACGTGAAGATGGTCTTGTACTATATCTACCTCCTATCAATTTGCAAAAGGGTGCTAAATCCAATTATGAAATAGTTCTACACAGACCAACAACAGAAACCTTACATCAAATTTTCAGGTATGGTTTCAATTTAGTGGCTGTTTATGAAACAATTCAGGTATATTTATTATTTCAGCTTATATCGGTCACCAAATCTAGAAGAAGCAGAAGCAAAATTCAGAACTCTCAAAGACAAAATTCCAGTATTCATAGAAGTATCCAAAGAGGTTAGGGATAGGGATGAAATCTTTGACATGGACTTCTTATCAAATACTATTTTGTAGATGTGCAACACAAATGGTTTACAAAAAATTTGCGATGCTCTAGATAAACATCCATCCTGGACATTAGCCCACCTTGCTGCAAATTTTGCATTGTATGATGCCTTCAGCAACACCAAGGTCAGTTCCTTCCTGAATAGCACTGACACAGACACAGGAATGTCTCCTCTCCAAGTAGCTATCTTCACACACAATTTGAAGACTGTTCAAATAATGGTGGCTGCTAATTGTTCTCTTGAACATCTAGATTATGATGCAAACTCAGTGTTTCACTATGCTGCCAGTACTACCAAAGATATCATTGTTGTGAGTAATAATTTTCATTATTTGGCATATGAATATCTCATCTAATTTTTCTTGTAGGCACTCACCCAAGGGTCTCCTCCAAGGTGCCTCAATGGCCTGAACAAGAATGGTCACACCCCCCTCCACATGGCATGCCTTGCTGATAAGCCTGATTGTGTCAAAGCTCTGATGGTGGCTGGTGCTGATGTTAACATAACAGCCTCAAAGAGCATAAACACAGGTCAATTGCAGGTATAAAAAATGTTCTGAATAAATAATATCATCACAACAAAGTGTAATCATCATTGGAATTATAGGATTTAGAAATAGGTGACATCACAGATGTGTAAATTTGGTTCAAACATGCGTTTAGTTGGGGTAAAAAGGTCAAATATCATGTATTTATGGTTTTTCCTAGAAGATTTTATGTATTGTTCTAATAATCGCTGTTCTAAAACCTTCCAATTCAGCGCGACATTCAAACAACATCATTATAGCCGCTTCTTGTGACATCACAAATCCTCTGATAGGTATATTCCTGTGTTGCCAGTTCCACTATTTTTCGGAACTTCTGAGGAAATAGTATACAATTTCATTTTATGAATGATTTATCATATTGAAATGGAGAATTTGTGTTTGATAGCTATTAATCTAGTCAATATCGGTTGTCAAATATTTGTATGCTGACTGCTATGTAATAAGAATTCTGCATACTCATGGCACGGTTTCCACAGTGTTCAAACAGAAACTCATCTTTAGAAATTTATTTTGGAAAACCTAATGTGAAAAAAAATTCTTCCACTCATCTCATCGTTCTTGAAGTAAGCTTAAATTAAAATTGGTAAAGACGTGATTTTTTTTTTCATTTTTGTGATACTTCTACTAATTCTCAACTTTTCATTTGCAATACATATAATTGGTGAAGAATCATATTGAGCCGAAATAATAGGTATCCAAAATAATTGGACCTTGTTGGAAAAATATCGGTCAATTGAGCGTTGTATCAAGCTCTGACGTCATTCGACCTGTCAATCGTCTGCCATGCGCAGGACCGCGTCGAACCCAGCTACGTGGGCAACTATCTGCAGAGCAACCCGAACACCCTGTACCTGAAGGACATGAAGAACGGCGGCACCCCCTTGCATTGGGCCAACTCCAGGCAGGTAGTCGAAGCCCTCATCGACCACAACTGTCACATAAACGCTTTGAACTTCGAAATGAAGACCGCGCTGCACGTTATGGTGGAAAGAAACAGGTGAAAATAATATCTGTTTCCTTATTCCAATTGAACTAGGTGGTGCCGAAGGTACCATAATGGCTAGTTATTTGTGAAAATACGTGTGTCGATAATGTTTTACTTCATTTGACATTCGATACACGAGATGTCACTATTTTGTCTGAGATTCTGGTTGGATTTGGTTTACCCAACTTTTGAGATTGTTAATTTCTTAGGTTAGATTGTGTGGTGGCGCTATTGAGCAGACAAGCAAATGCAGATTTGGGTGATAAAGATGGCAATACTCCTTTACATTTGGCCATAAAGGGCAACAATCCAGCTATCATTCAGGCTCTTATAATTTTCGGAGTCGATTTGGATATTCTAAATGACAAAGGCGAGAGTCCACGACATTTGATAACACCAGGTAAAAATAAATGGGATATTATCAAGTTGGAATGTGTGTATTTTGTATTCAGCAGGACAAGAGCTGAGAAAAAAAATTTTTTATGCTAATGATCATTCCTCACTGAAATATTCCTTTCAAATTATGCTCTGAGATGAATTGCTGTTCTGAAGTAATAATCCAGTTGCTGAATAATTCATACATTTTGAAAACACCCCACAATTTTTGTTGCTCCCATAATTTATGGAGTTATAAATCTAAGTACCTACAAGATTAACATAAGAGATGTGAATAATCAACATAAAACTTTAAATAATGCCAGTATTGTTGTGTTGAGTCTTGTTTTCTGATTCGCTGATTACCTGAATGTAATCTGATTTCAGAACAAGAACCAACTCTCCTCTATTTGCTTTCTGCCGTCGGTGCCAAAAGGTGTACATCCGATACCCAACGTTGTTCGGATGGTTGCAAATATGATGGTAAATACGAAGGAATCCCTCCTCCAAAGGTCAGTTGCGATATTCATTCTACACATACATTTTTTTGAGGCTTTAATCTAGATTCGCGGAAATTAACCCAATCTACAGGGTCACTCACGGTCGATGGTACCTTAGACGTTTACGGAGAACGGGACGTAGGATTATTCTGAAAATTTGAGTGATGCAAAACTCAAAATTTTGAACCACCCGTATTTGTTTCAATTAAATATCAATCGATAGTAAATAGAAAGTTGAGGTAAGGACTTGTAAGCCGTTTTGAGCAAGAATGATTAGTTTCGACACAAAAAATTCCTAAAGTTGAAAAATCTCGATTTTTCACACCCTATATCTCTGCAATCATTCATCCTAGAACCCAAGTATGATAGATCGACGAAATCAGCTCTTCAGGAAGAATCTAAAAATGAAATGAAATACAGGGTGTTCCATTTGAAATAACAAAGTTGTTGCTACTTTTTGATAGAAGCGGCAACCAAATTTTCAGAATAATCCTACGCCCCGTTCTCCGTAAACGTCTAGGGTACCATCGACCGTGAGTGTAATGTAAATTGTTGAATATGTCCATGAGAGACCATACTTGGTTCTAATAGGATATCTTCAAGTTTGTTCATTTATGTTTATATGCTACATTTCACACTTTATATTTGTAAGATCGTGGAAATTTTGATTAAGATTTGAATATTATTATTATTATATTATTACAAACTGTTTCTTATCCGAGTAAATTTTCGAAATGATTATTTATTTATAAGTGTTGATTCTCTTTAATTATTATTTTTCAAAATTATATCCACCTTTGTGTTTAAAGTGAAATATAGTAGATATACAGGTACAAAATATAGTCACGCACCTTTAACGCACCTTACAAGTGTTTTTCTCGTTTTTTTTACACTTTTTTCATGTTTTTTTACACTTTTTTTCACGTTCACGCCGCGTTTTTGTCACGTGGCTGAAGAACTCTGAAGATATCTGTGGGCGCCTTATCAATATTGCGGTTAGAGCTCTCACGGCGTTCGAGCCAGAACCGGCGCAGCATATCTACTGACCGAATGCGAAATGGCGAAATGCCACCTTATAGATCATTTCAAAAACATCTAATCGACCTCATCACCAAAGCCCCCCTTGGTCAATTTTCGCTATTTCGGACCTTAGAATTCGTAAAAAAAGTAGGTAGATCTACGGAAAAATCATATCTTCTATCTCTCTCCAACACATGGGCTCTTATGGGGCTTTCAAGTGGCAACACTGTAATTTCCGTAGAATCTGGGGAAAAATGACTTAAAAAATTGAAAAATGAGCCCGAACCGGTGCAGCCTATTAACTCTCGATCCTCCAGGTGATCGGCCCGACGAACCGCGACTTCCTCGACCTGATGCTATCCGTGGCCGGCATGGACGTGGCGTCGCGCAAGCACCGCGACGGCCGTTTCCCCAACGACGGCCGGCTGCTGTGCCTCGACGGCGGCGGCATCAGGGGCCTGGTGCTCGTGCAGACGCTGCTCGAGCTCGAGCGCGTCTTCGAGCGCCCCATCAGCCACTGCTTCGACTGGCTGGCCGGCACCAGCACCGGCGGCATTCTCGCGCTAGGTAACAACGCTTCGATTATCTCGACCAGTATTCTTGTGGTTTGAATCGCTGTGAACCCGACAACGAATAAAACCAAATAATACGAAACCTATTTTGGTCCTTCGAGCCGGATATCAATGAATTATAAAACTTCTTTCTATTTTCCCACGGGTTCACAAGGTATCAAACCAAAAAATAACGAAACTCATTTTGGTCCTTCGAGCCGGATATCATTAAATTATAAAATCAAATCCCTCTCTCCGTTACAACCCGATGTGAAAGAGAAATAAGTTGGATTTTATCATTCATCCTTTATTTTAAAATGTGTTTCGTTATTTTTTGGTTTGATTCGTTTTGAACCCGTGGGAATAGAGAAAGAAGTTTTATAATTCATCTATATCCGGCTCGAAGGACCATAATATATTTCGTATTCTTTTGGTTTTAATCGTTGTGAACCCGTGGTGAAACAGATATAAGTTGGATTTTATCATTCATCATTTAATGATATCCGGCTCGAAGGACCAAAATGTGTTTCGTTATTTTTTGATTTGATACCTTGTGAACCCGTGGGAAAATAGAAAGAAGTTTTATAATTCATTGATATCCGGCTCGAAGGACCAAAATAGGTTTCGTATTATTTGGTTTTATTCGTTGTGAACCCGATGTGAAAGAGAAATAAGTTGGATTTTATCATTCATCCTTTATTTTAAAATGTGTTTCGTTATTCTTTGGTTTGATTCGTTATGAACCCGTGGGAATAGAGAAAGAAGTTTTATAATTCATTGATATCCGGCTCGAAGGACCAAAATATATTTCGTATTCTTTTGGTTTTATTCGTTGTGAACCCGTGGTGAAACAGATATAAGTTGGATTTTATCATTCATCATTTATTGATGTCCGGCTCGAAGGACCAAAATGTGTTTCGTTATTTTTTGGTTTGATTCGTTGTGAACCCGTGGTAATAGAGAATTTTTTTATAATTCATTGATATCTGACTCGAAGGACCTAAATATGTTTCATAATTCATTTATTACTGAACCTGATTGTTAGTGTTTCTTGTTGTTTCTTTTGTTTCTTTTTTATTTTGCTGGTTGGATGGAAGAACAAGCTCAAACTTGGTCTACGATTTAGTGAGAGACTGAATCCTGCCTTTGATAGTATTTGCTTGGTTATTTACATAATGTTACTCTGTATATTTAATGTAGCAAATCAATAATTATCATTCTCATTATTATAATTCATTGATATCCGGCTCGAAGGACCAAAATATGTTTCGTATTATCTGGTTTGATTAGTTTTGAACCCGTGGTGATATACAAAACAACCAACCATAATCTCTGAACTCAGCAATTTTGTTCGGCTCCCGTTGGGCTCGGTTTGAACTCGTAGGATTGCGGTAAACGAAGATCAGAGATAAGTAACCCACTAACAAGATGTGCACGTCAATGCTATAATTTGGCAATATATCTTTCATGGTTTTGGAATCAGCCACAAGATGGAACTAGTGCCGTTGATTCCGAAAGAGTGAACATGGCTTTTCCAGCTGCCATATCTGGCTGCCATGTTCCAAGGGCTATGTTCACAGTTCAAGGTCAGATTTTTCTGTCTTTTTCTTCATCGGTTTGTATTCAACTGTCTTCCACTTTGTTTATTTTCATTGATTTTTATCGACTTTTCGTACGGTGTATTTGTTCCCAGTTCTCGTGAATATTGTGGTTTTACATCAGAATTTCATCCATATATTTATCAAATATGAAATACCTCAGTTGCATATTGCATATCTAATCAATTTATTATTGAGAAATACAGTGACAGTGACAATGTCATGATCAGGAAATAAAAATGTGAGTAACTACCTGAACCGTGAAAGAATACGTCGCCGAAATGAGGATTTTGTTTCCCAATCAAAGATTTGCTTCAAACAAAAAAATGGATCGTTAATTATTCAGGTACGTCAAACACTACCTATTTTACACTCTATTCACTATGTTCTGAGTGATATACCTAATTACTCTTTTTCTGTTACAGGAGATGTTGAGCTAATAGTTTCGAGTTGGGTAGAACTGCACAAAAGGCTAGTTTGTGAATATCATTTCACTGAGGATGATTATCATAGAAATCCATTGCTCAGGAATAGATTGAATACCTATCTGAAGCACCTATGAGAACATTTTTTAGACCATCAGTATGATAAGAAAACGTTAATCAATTGATGAGGAGAGGAAAATCAGCCAATGTATCTTCAACTAGTCATCATTATTAAATAATTACCACTTTCAATGTATTGTTAAAGATTGTATAAAAATAATCACTGACAATTCAATATTTATTCATATTACTAAACAGTTAAAGGTATTTTTCATAATCACTTAATATTGCATTGCTCATGTTTTTTTTCAAATTTATCTTTGGTGTAGGTATTCTATATTATTTGTATACTAAAGTGGCAACTGAAATTATGATCATATGGCACCACACCAACAAATTCCTGAAGTTGATGTCAGCAATTTTCAGTAGTTATTTCATTTGAATCTGCTTCAATGGCGCATTTTCAATGCAGAGCTCATGTTGACACTTTTTTCCAATCTTCAAGTTATCACCTACACCTGTCTTACGTGTTAATTTTGTTTAGACCAGGATGAATAGTTGATAGTGATTCATACCTATTTCCTCAACATATCAATGAAAACTCTGTTATCAAACAAAACTCCAAGTGAACAAACCAACTCGAGTACTGCAATCTAACGGTGGATTTATGCAGAGGTTTTAAGTCGTAAGTTTTAAGTCTCAAGTTTTAAGTAATAAGTCATAAGAAGTTCATCCATTGGTTTTCAATGTTACCATTTATACAGCTGTCATAAGTTTTAAGTCCTAAGAAAAGTTGGCCAACATTTATCTCTTACGACTTAAAACTCGATCGATTTGCGCATGCGTCTGATTTTGCAAAAGGGTATCGCAACAAAAAGCAGGAGTTGAATGCATGTAAAGCAAATAGATATAAATAAAAATAGTATCAAGGCTGGAAATTTGGATTGAATAGAAGGAAATGAGGAAAATAAGCACACAAAATAACAGGATTGACACTATTCGCGAAAATCACGGAGTGGGCGGCCTCTGGTGTCAAATTTTCTAAGCCTCCTGAGGGCGATAAACAAAGCAATTTAGCATTGTATAGCATAGGCTTTCGTATTATTTTTAATGAAATTGAATTGTTTTGAATAGTTTTCGGACTTGTTTCGTGCTTATCAGCTAGTTACTAATATTATTGAAACATGCAGCAAGTTCAAAAGGTCGTAAAGACGAAATCGACAAAGATTTGTTCAGTATTTCAGCGTTCCTCCTACCGTACAGACATCGTTCCTTTGGCACAAAATCCTGAATTTTCTTTCATGATTGTGTGAAAAATGGATTATCACGTTGAAAAAAGGAGAACTTATCACCACAAACATTTACGTTTGTAGTAAGCACTTCCTATAGAACTGGATTTCTCAAGTGAATGCGAAGGTATGTCTTTCAGGTTAAATCAAACAAATAAGATCTGGTATAACTGTAGTTGTGTCTCTTGTTGTTTGTAATGAAAACCTTGATTTTACTTTAGGATCATCAAGGAGAATTAAACCAAGAGATAGGCTCAAAAAGAATGCAATTTCTTCAATAAACTTCTGGAAGTCATCACATGCAAACTTCAAGAGTGAGGGCAATGTGGGCTGAATGAAATCAAATCTTTATTCAAAATGAATAAGCTGTGAATTGAATGAAGTATCAATTGAAATAAATGAATTTGAATGACTGGTAGACCACAAGGTCTCAAACTTTTTAAGTTATTCTTGTAACATATCTACTCATCTATGTTATATAATTATTTTTATTATATGAATGAAAATAATAACTTGTGTTGCCTATTTAAGATAGGTGGGTATCTCAATATAAGCACCCCTATACTTACTTCTCTCAGAGAATAAAGTTAATTGACTACAATTCTTTGTTTTTGTTTCGCTAATCATCTATTTTTGGGTTAGGATAAAATTATTACAGGTTTACAGATAAATTCACACTTCTACTGCTAATTTTTCCATGGTACTATTTTAATTTCATATTAGAGCTACCCTAGAGCTGAAGTTTGTGAACAGGAGTTTATTTATATGTGTTCAAGTATGTGTTTGACATCTATCCCACAAAGTATGTAACCAGCTTTGAATAATGCTTTTCACTATTTTAAGGGTTTCTTCTTATCTCCAATACTTATTTCAATCTTGGCCATTCTTGAAATAAAGAGAAATCATTGAAATACAAATACCTTAGTGACCCCATTGATTTTGCAGAGGTGGTTTGAAAAGCCTATAAAAACATAATTAATCCACGAAACTCACATAAAATACCTGTTTTGAATTCTATAAACGATAATCTATCAATAGCGCCCCTTTTGGATACTCAGGATTATTTATTTCTTTCCTAAAATTCGAATTGAAAATTGACATATTACCATTGAAAACATATAACAAATGTTTGTAGATCACCCTCATGTAAAATTTTTGACATTTTCGAGCGCCATCTGTTGGTTCGTGATTTTCGCGAATTGACAGTCCTTAAAACTTCTTGCATAAATGGTCGATTTTTCCTTACGACTTGAAACTTACGAATTAAAACTTAAGACTCAAAACTAACGACTTAAAACTCTGCATAAATCCACCGTAAGTTCGTGAAAGTTCGTAATTTGAATTAGCTGCGAAACGCTAACTTCACATCAACAAAAATAGAAATTCATGCATTAAACGCCATCTGTGATAATACATTGAAACGAAAATCAATCACGTGACTATATTTCCAAATCTTCCATAAGACGTGCACATCTTGTTAGTGGGTTACTTATCTCTGACAAAGCACAACCAAATTGTCGCTGTCTCCCTCTAGCGATCGCCTCGGGCAAAACGATGCGCGAATGCCTGTGCCTGTACTTCCGCATGAAGGAGCAGGCGTTCGCCGGCGCTCGTCCGTACGCCAGCGACGGCCTCGAGGCCGTCCTCAAGGAGGCCTTCGGCACGGAAACGGTGATGGCGGACATCCGGCGGCCGCGCGTTATGGTCACCGGCGTGCTGGCCGACAGAAAGCCGGTCGAGCTGCACCTGTTCCGTAGCTATGCGAGCGCTGGCGATGTATTGGGCATGAAGCACGACTCGCCGTACGAGCTGCCGCCGCCGCCCGAGGAGCAGTTCGTGTGGCAGGTGGGCAGGGCGACTGGTGCTGCGCCGACGTACTTCAGGTGGGTGGGCGTGTTGTGATTTTGGAAATGAACGGAATTGACCCTTCCCAGAATAGATTCATTAGGGGGGTAAACTGGATGAACCATCCAACTTTCGACCTATATCGTTAATATCAACTTTGTCAAAGGTGAAAAGATTACTAAAATTTCTGGATAAACACAATATACTGGGTGGCTCTCAGTTTGGTTTTCAAAGATCCAAGAGCACGAATGATGCTATATTCGACTTTCTGGAAGAGTTATATGTAGGGCTAAATAAAGGTGAGGTAGCTGCAGCAGTGTTCTGCGATTTTTCTAAGGCCTTTGATTGTGTTGATCACAAAGTGCTGCTAAAAAAATATTCCGCTATGGTTTCAAAAGAACAGCCCTTAAATGGTTCCAATCTTATCTTTCGGACAGAAATCAAATGGTGAAATTATCGAAAGAAAATTTCAGTCTCTCAAACATAACCTGTGGAGTTCCACAAGGATCAGTGCCTGGCACCATTTTATTCCTTCTCTACGTGAATGACCTATCTGATATCGATATACAAGAAAAGTTTACATTGTTTGCAGATGATACAACCTTAATATGGCATGGAAATAATATAGAGTCATTGAAAAATATGATTAAAGTTTACTTAGACAAAGTCAAATCTTGGTGTGATTCCAATTCTCTTTGCTTCAATGTGAATAAAACTTACTTGATATCGTTCAAATTTGCTTCTGGAAACCTAAGTCTAAGTCATAATTATACAATTGAAAATAAGACGTGCACCAAATTCTTGGGATTATGGATTGATCAAACCTTAAAGTTTGATGAACATGTACAATATCTCAACAAAAAACTTGCATCAGGATGTTATGCTGTCAGGGTCATAACCAATGAGTTAGGAATAGTAGCAGGAAAAACATCGTATTTTTCATTAGTTGAAACCCATTTGAGATATGTCATAGCCTTTTGGGGCTTCTGTAGCAAACAGTTGATGCAATCGGTATTTATTCTACAAAAAAGGGCGGTGAAATATATATCAAGAGCTAGGCGTATGGAACACTGTAGACCACTTTTCATCAAAAATAAATTACTAACAATCCATTGCATCTTCATTTTAGAAACAGTATGTCTTATTCATAAAAGAAAAAACAATTTTCCTTCCGAAAAGATATATAACACCCGGCAAAATGCCAATATACCTCTGCCAAAACCAATTTCATCATTAACGAAAAACTCCATAATCTTTGAGAGTCGAAAGATATTTAGTCATCTACCATCTGAAATAAAAAGTATGACAGACTCAAAAGTATTTCGAAAATGTGTGAAAGAACTTTTACTTCCAAAAGCATATTATAGCTTGGAAGAATATTTTGAAGACAGATTTTGAGTGCCTGAACCTTTATGTAATTGTTATTATTATTGATTCACTCATATCAATTTTCTAACTGTTCTGTAGAATTCAATGTCCTGTTACATTTGAGTTTCTTTTTACTTGTGTTGTCCACTTTTCCTTAATTTTTTAAATTGTTTAGACATGCTTTGTCAATAAGAATTTTTATTCTTCGACAATAAAGTACATTTTGAATTGAATAGAAAGTTATCATGGCGGATTTTGATATTTGACAGATTTGGGGAAAAATCTAGAGAAAAATTTGACACTTGACAGTTGACAAAATGAGTGTTTTATGTCAAAATTGAAATGAAATGTGAACAAATCCAAATGCTAGAATAATATCCTCTTTCTTTGTTTCTTTTAATTCTAAGAAATATCTATATCAATATTCTGGAATTTGGATTCGTGTCCATTTTAATTCAATTTTGACATGGAACACTTATTTTCTCAACTGTCAAGTTTTTCCCCAGATTTTTCCCTGAATCTGTCAAATGTCGATATTCTGGAATTTGGATTCGTGTCCATTTTAATTAAATTTTGACATGGAACACTCATTTTGTCAACTGTCAAGTGTCAAGTTTTTCCCCAGATTTTTCCATATATATAATAACAACTATATGGATAACACCTATTCTTCTCTTCACGCGAAAGTGAAGCCAGTTTTGGAAAAACAAAAGACTGTCTGGCTTACTAATGATGAATTGTGCGCATGCGCGGGTTTTGACGAGTTGAAATCCACTGACGTTTTCATAATTTCATAGGTTAGGTATA
This sequence comes from Chrysomela aeneicollis, assembly GCA_029955515.1. Lineage (NCBI taxonomy): Eukaryota > Metazoa > Arthropoda > Insecta > Coleoptera > Chrysomelidae > Chrysomela > Chrysomela aeneicollis. The sequence goes on from JARUHQ010000010.1 coordinate 17,359,525, forward strand.
TTTGTTAACCCAAATTATGTAAAAGAGCGTTAATATAGTTATTAATGTACTTACTGACTGTTTAAAGAAGTGATTAGTAAGTGATCAGTGATTGATCAAAAATTAGCCCACGAATCTTGTTCCGATGACTTTATCGTGACAGGTTTCTCAGCAAATCGCAAGTATCGCTTTGTAGATCACATCCATTTCTGCAGTTATCATCAACTACTATTCAATATCGTCCAACAATCCATCAATGAATGAATATTTGAAAAATATATGTCATGATGAAATAAAAACATTGAATTGAAAGTTATCTGACACTTTTGATTGATTTTTAATAATCATCATACGTTTGTCGCTCACTAGAAAGCTACTCTCCTCCATGATGAAAACGCATGTCGATTCTTAATTCAAACTTGCGCATGCGCATATTCGCGATTGGTCCCGCAGACTGTCATTTGTTTTATTTTTTGGCTTCAGCTCTGGTATCCATGTTACCTATATAGTTATTATTAGATATATGGATTTTTCCCTGAATCTGTCGAATGTCGAAATCCGCCATGATAACTTTCTATTCTGGGAAGGGTCAATTGTTCCTCATGAGGTGGACATTGTAGTGAGGTTATCATTATTTCATTATGTTAACTCATTCGCCTTCCGACCATGGTAGAGGACAGGCGGCGTCCTCGAGGTTGGAAGTCAAGTGAATGTTGTGAACGTCTAATGAAACGTGCAAATTAATGAAAATACAACCACAAATGATAAACTGAGTGAATATTAGAGAAAAACAACAGGTTCCTGTGTCTCTACGCCGGTAACCAGGCCGGATGACAACGGATTTGTCGAATGAAGGAGCCAAAATAGTATCGAAAAATTGGCACCGAAAGGAGTCAGAAGCATGAGCCAATAGAAGAAGAAAATATAGATAAATTTTATAAACCACAACAGGGAGGAGGTGGATATAATTCCAGACGCATCTTAGGTGCAGCCTCATCCCTATACGAAGTACCTGGGTGAATAACCGAAACGGTTTAGCTCATATTGAAGTAGGAAGAAAGGAAGGATTATGTTAACAGATAGAAAATTTAAAATGGAACTCAAAAATGTATTGCACATTCATGTTTACTATGATTTGGTTGAGTTTTTCGATTCCAATATTTGATTAGTGATGTTTAGAACTAATGTTTACTATTATATACAATATTATACATAATATTATCACTATCTAAGTATAGGCTAGTCGCCTTCCCTATGCCTTCCCTATGCCTATGCTTCGCTACCTTATCGAAAAAACAATATTTTTATATTAAGGTTCATATAAACCCATAAGAAAATTAACGGCACGTTCAAATATTCCGAAAAAAATCAGAGTTATTTGAGCGTTCAAATAAAATGATTCTTGAGATTTTGGAGAAAATCTGTCGAACAGTTTTTGAGAAAAAAAATTAAAACGTCATTTTTAGGGTATTTCTCAAGTTTTCTCAATAACTATTCGATAGTTTTCATTCAAACTTTCAAGGTATTTCAATGTTGTAATAAGAGACAATCATAATTTTTTTAGTAATTTTTGAACGTACAGTTTGTCGACAATTTTGAAAAAATCAGAAAAAATCGTTATAAAAACAACTTCAGAATAATCGCTACTCAAAATGAAATTTGTAAGAATGAACATCTAGGAACAATTCATACTAGTTTTCAATTCTGAAATTGCATTATTTCTATTTTTAAAAATGATTTCAAAATACTTCGTCATGAAGTCTCCTCGAACGCTCTGTACCATCGAAATTGGCCCGGTATGTGCTGCCTCTGCTGAATAAGGATGAAAAGACAAAGTGAAGTTCGGTGTCTATCCACAAGGTGTCGCATGGTCTGTTATTTACTGTACAACGTTGCCAATAGTTCTAGACAGAGATAACCGATGTATATTATTTCTATTCCTGGAAAATAAATATAAGTCGATCGGGTGTTGGGTTGTTCGTCAGATCAGTTTTTATACAGTGTGACCAGGATGGGAATTAACAGAATGGGGATCTCGGTAACGGCAGGAGATACTGATTCCGTTAAATGAGAGAAATATGATATTTCTATTCAATAAATTATAAAAATCGAATATTATTTCAAATCAATTCGTTGTTATATAGCTGAAAATAATAAAATTTCATCAGCTGTTAATTTCTTGTTACTTCTACATTCATCAGGTTAGGCACTAAATCTGATTTATGAGAATAATCTGTTCTATGTGTATTATGCTTTGAATCTATTGCCATCTTTCATCCATCTTTGTGTGTATGGCATAGTATTTCGTAGTATTTGTTTGGTATAGAGGGGTCATATATATGTGGTACAACCATATATATAATAACAACTATATGGATAACACCTATTCTTCTCTTCACGCGAAAATAAAGCCAGTTTTGGAAAAACAAAAGACTGTCTGGCTTGCTAATGATGAATTGTGCGCAAGCGCGGGTTTTGACGAGTTGAAATCCACTGACGTTTTCAGAATTTCATAGGTTATGTATATTTGTTGACACAAATTATGTAAAAGAGCGTTAATATAGTTATTAATGTACTTACTGATTGTTTACAGAAGTGATTAGTGAGTGATAACAGTGATTGATCAAAAATTAGCCCACGAATCTTGTTCCGATGACTTTATCGTGACAGGTTTCTCAGCAAATCGCAAGTATCGCTTTGTAGATCACATCCATTTCTGCATTTATCTACTACAACTATTATTCAATATCGTCCAACAATCCATCAATGAATGAATATTTGAAAAATATATGTCATGATGAAAGAAAAACATCGAATTGAAGATTACGTGACACATTTGATTGATTTTTAATAATTACCATACGTTTGTCGCTCACTAGAAAGCTACTCTCCTCCATGATGAAAACGAATGTCGATTCTCAATTCAAACTTGCGCATGCGCATATTCGCGATTGGTCCCGCAGACTGTCATTTGTTTTATTTTTCGGCTTCAGCTCTGGTATCCATGTTACCTATATAGTTATTATTAGATATATGGGTACAACACATATATATGGTCAAAAATGATTCAGTCAAAGCACGAGTCACGGGAATCACGAGTCATTACACAGACACCTACACTTTGTGACACAGAACCAAAGATAGATCAAAGACGTCACAAGCTTCAAATTATAATACATGCATAATACACATAGAACAGATTATTCTCATAAATCAGATTAGTGCCTAAATTTAGCAATGAAAAAGTAACTTAAATTCAACAGCTGATTAAATTTTATTATTTTCAGCTGTATAACAACGAATGGACTTGAAAGAATGATTGGGATTTATTAATGATTGTATGATCTTTCTCAAAATCTGATATATTTGCCGAAAAAAGATTAAGACCGAACTCTTCTATTAAATACACATATACAGGGTACAAGTTTCTCGAGCTCCATTATGGGGATCTCATCAGTTATTATAGGATATACGAGATCGGTTGAATTGGTGCAAAGTGGCACATTTTCATGCTGAACAATTATGTGGAAGAAAATTTCATGCAACATTTTTCGTTTATTATAAATCAGAGAGAGAAAAAAAAACGGACATTTGTAATATTCGTTATTATATTTTCGAGCGATAACGGAAAGAACTAGATGTTTTTAACGAGGACGATCCTGAGGCACTTTTATGCATGGAATCTAAATCTGTCATCGTATTTTCCAAGGCGTCTTTGATGTCGGAGATATAATACTCAACGTAAGTTTCGATTCATAAGTATAAGGCAAAAATCCTCTTTACAGATAAACATTGTGGATTCCATTATTCCATTTTCACAACATACTTGCTTATTGATGAATATTAAAAATAAGTTCATCCAACAACATTTTCATTGATAACTCATGTTTGAGAAATGATAGCGACGTCCGGTTTGTGCTATTTTGTAGGTCATTTTATGAGTAATACGATATTGTAATAATAAATATAGCATCATATTTAATTTTCCGTAAATATTTGTGTAACCATCTTGAGCGGCAGAAGAACGCCATCTGGCGGTTGAGCCTCGAATATAAACTCGGGTACCATTGCATATTATGATTCCTCCATTCAACAGCTCCAGAACAAGACCAAGATCATTGAAATCGGTTAACGTAGTCGGAAGTTATCGAACCTTATTTGCAATAAGGTTCTACCCTTCCCTCACCCCTCATTTCGAGATATAGGTTAAAATGTTGAATAGTAAATTTTTAGATTATCATTAGAAGAGTCGAAAACGCTTTACGTTACCCACCTTCATTTGGGACTTTTTAGAGATATAACCGTTTTTCAATTTTGATTTCAAGTAACGCCATCTAGCGGTGAGATTTGAGAGTGGAAACCAATTTCTCTGGATTTTTTGAGGTCACTTTTATGAGGATCATTTTTTTCCGAAATCAACAGGTCGTATGGTTCTCGAGATACAGCCGCTAGCCGACCTTATTGGAACACCTGGTACATAACCCATATTTTTAAGCATCTCTTTCCTTTCCTTTCCTCGTTATTGAATGTTATTGAATGTATTCAAATATTTTCAACTTCATACTTTTTAACAAGAGCGTTCGGCCGCTTCCTCGACGGCGGCCTCATCGCCAACAACCCCACGTTGGACGCCCTCACCGAGATCCACGAGCACGCGACGGCGATGCGCGCCAAGGGCCGCGACGCCGAAGCGGCGCCGGTCAGCGTCGTCGTCAGCCTCGGCACCGGCTTGGTGCCCGTCACCATGGTCAAGGGCATCGACGTCTTCCGGCCGGAGAGCCTGTGGGACGGCGCCAAGCTGGCCTTGGGGTTGTCCTTCCTCGGCAGCCTCATCGTCGACCAGGTGGGTGTTGTCTCTAGGGGGCGCAAGTTGGTTTGGTTGGTTGGGGCCTAGATCATATCGCCCCCTCAGTGCAACAACTAATAGATAGCTCGAAATTCATAGTTTCCACTTTGAAGACATGACGACAAAAAATTGCCACACTCAAGTGATCAAAAATATTGAATGTCTGTACAGATATGTTGCATATCGAATTGTACTTTAGTAATTTTGGAGATAGTTAGGTTTTATATTTTTGCAAATTTTGATTCAAAAACCTGAGATATCTAGTTGTTGCTGATGAATCTAGTCAAAAACAATGAAGTTATCTATTTTCAACAACTAGCAGTTGGATGCAAATCACCTATCAAATTCCACACGTCAATATCATACTCATGTCACGTTGGTAAACTGCCATATTCTGAAGACTTTTGGTTGGACCAGGTGGGTGTTGTCTCTAGGGGGCGCAAGTTGGTTTGGTTGGGGCGTTTGATATGGGCTGTCGGGGAAGAAAAGATTTTTAAATGTAAGCGGAACTGTCATATCTGTCAAATACTCAATGAATGATGACGTTAGCCATTAATCTCTAATCTTTAGAGAGCGGCAAGACACTTTGCGCTCGAAATGCACACAATATTTCTTCTAAAAGCACAGTTCCTAGACAAGAAAACTCGATACTTCATGGGTTGGTGGCCGAGTGCGTTGAGGCGCTGGCATTTGGCCCCAGAGATATCAATCCTTCGGACTCTCAACGATAACCAGCCGAGTAGTGCTTCGGATGACACTTGAAAAGCTAAATTGCCCGTCTTCCTTACTCATACAAATCTCGAAGGTCAACAATTTTCATTCAATTAACTTACATTTCATGATGTTCTTCATCGAAATCATTGAATTTCATTAATTATTCACTATTATATTGAAATTCAATCCAATATTGACTCATAGATTCAAAAAGAATTGCCCTGCCGATGAATCGAACCCGTGCTGGCGTCTTGAAAAGTTGCGCTTTGAACCCGTTTGCTATTGAGGCTAGTTGAAAACTCATGTCTATTCCACAGTTATATAACGTTATGAACCAAAATATATGGTCAAACTTATTTTTGCTTCATATTCAACGGACTAGTTATTTATGATACTTACTTTGACATCTTTAACATTCAAGCATTTCATGGAAACACGTCATGGATATATCATATCATAATTCGCATATTAGGATAGGTGAATAATGTTTATAAAACGAATGATACGACAGTAACTCACCAGTGAAATGTTGTGTTCTGGTCACCACTTCTAAATTGTCTTTTACACATTTCACAGCGTTTCACTATCTTTCAAATTCGAATTGAATGAAAGAAACAAAGTTTTTGAGTATAATCTAATGCAAATTTTCACACAAAACTGGAAATATGTCGTTTAATGAACCATCATACAAAATTTGATATGAAAACGAGACGTTTCGCGCTGTCACTGTCAGCGTTCGGTTGATTATCGGTTGAAAGAAATAAGCGGCGTTGGCGCATTCACCAAAATACCTCAATCTCCAGAAATACGTGATATCTATAAACCACTTATACAGGGTGACTCACGGTCGATGGTAGGTTAAACGTTTCTAGAGAACAGGACTTAGGAGTATTATGAAAATCTGGTTTCTTGGGTGATCAGTTTTGTTCTATCAATCTAAAATACTTTCAGCGTTGCGGCGTTGCCGCTTCTATAAAAAAGTAGCAACAACTTTGTTATTTCAAATAGAACACCATGTATTTTATTTCATTTTTAGATTCTTCCTGAAGAGCTGATTTCGTCGATACATCATACTTGGGGTATAGCGCGAAAGATTACAGAGATATAGGGTGTGAAAAATCGAGATTTTTCAAATGTAGGAATTTTTTGTGCCGAAACTATCCATTCTTGCTCAAAACGGCTTACATGTCCCTATCTCAACTTTCCATTTACCATCGATTGATATTTAATTGAAACAAATACGGGTGGTTCAGAATTTTGAGTTTTGCATCACCCTCTATTTGTTTCTATTAAATGTCAGTAGATGGTAAATGAAAAGTTGAGATAGGGACATGTAAGCCGTTTTGAGTAGAAATGATTAGTTTCGACACAAAAAATTCCTAAAGTTGAAAAATCTCGATTTTTCACACCCTATATCTCTGTAATCTTTCTCGCTATACCCCAAGTATGGTACATCGCCGAAATCAGCTCTTCAGGAAGAATCTAAAAATGGAATAAAATACAGGGTGTTCCATTTGAAATAACAAAGTTGTTGCTACTTTTCGATAGAAGTGACAACACTGTATTGATGAAAATATTTTAGACGGATAGAGCAAGTTTGATTATCCACGTCCACAAATTTTCGAAATGATCTTTCTTTCTGTTCTCCAGATACTTCTAATGTTCCATCCACTGTTAAACACCCGGTATATAAATGAGGCACTGTATTATATGACGAATATTGAATAAATAACTTTTGATACACTTATCCGATTCATATAAGTACCTACTGAAGGATATGTATATATTTGGAAACCTTAGAAAATGTCATCATGGGATGATTATCACTTCCAAATGTTGCGATGTGACAACCTCATGTTGGCTTCAGGCAATTTGCGGCGTTACTATTCTAGTAGGTTTGTTGTTCGGATGGTCCAACCGACCCAATCTGAACGAGCAATTTTTTTCAGGCCACCTCCAGCGAGGGTCGCGTGGTGGACCGAGCAAGGGCTTGGTGCTCCTCCATAGGCGTGCCCTACTTCCGCTTCTGTCCGCAGATGTCGGAAGAGGTGGCGATGGACGAGAAGTCGGACGAGAAGCTGGTGCGCATGCTGTGGGAAACCAAAGTCTACATGCACGAACATTTGAGCGTTGTGAGGGAGCTGCGCGACATCCTCGATGGCGGTCAGGCTTAAGGAAGGCCCCAAGTGTCCAGGCTTCTCGTTGGTGAGCCCTGTCGAGAACTTGAATTTAGGACCCGAACGGGGGCGAATGATATGTTCATTTTATTCATCAAATGGTTGCAAATATTAGGAAACTATCTGAAACTCTAGGCATTGCATTGATTTTCTGGTTGGTTATTCGCGATAAAGAGCAAGGGACGCGCCACCTACCTTTAATTGACAAGTTCAGCCAGCTTTGAGAGGGAAAAAATATGTCTGCCCTAGTGTTGTCTTTGTCGTCAAGATTGGGACGTAAAAAAGAAGAAGACTTATATAACCTGTATATAATTGGTTTGTTTTTCTTTTAGTTTTTTTCGTTATTCCGATTATTTAGAATATTCACTTTGACCTCATAAATGTGTTTTAAGATTTCTTCTCTTTCTTTATGTCGCAATCATAACATTTTCGTTATTTTAAGTTGCAATCTTGATGACAAAGGTAGCACTAGGGCAGACATATTTTTTCTCTCTCAAAGCTGGCTGAACTTGTCAATTTTGGAATGGGGAAAACCACGCAAATCTCCATAAGAGTGAATCATTGAAGTTTTTCTCAGAGTTCGGTGAGATTTGTTGCATCAGAATATTTACCAAGACTCAAATACCGATGTCAGTCTTGACAGATACTGCAGCGCTAGCTGTCGAAACAAAACCGGGAATATTTCGATGGTTCAAATCTTGCGACCAGCATTTCTTACTGTGATAAAATAATAAAATTCAGGCGTTATAAGAAGGCGAATTATGCAATAATTTATTGCCTACTTGGCTTTCCGAAAACACCTGCCCTATAGGTCAATACGCACATGAGCAGTGCGGTCACATGTTTCAGGAATATTATCTGGAAGACATCAAATGGTTGCAGGTTTTGGAAAAAAATTTTGTGCAGGTTAGGTTAGTTGGGAGCATACTTGTCAGAATAGTAGCAACAACAACGTAAATCGAATGGAATCGCTCTTGATGAGGTAGTAGGATTTGATTGAAATATCCAAAATTGTTTCTTTACTAGGCATTCTAGAAGAAAAATATGTTTTTATACTAACATCTAGGGCACAATATTGGGTGGGCCATAAAGATAAAGTGGTTTTTATTGATAATAAGTTCAAATCTGGGATACAGATTCAAATTACAAAAATATGATTTCAAATTCGCATATCTTTATGAACCACCCTATAAATGGTATATGTGAGTAAATAGGCTGTTAAAAACAGATTCGGTCTTCTAAGTTTTCGTCATCGTTGCTTTGAAATGTTCTGTTACTCTTATTAATAACTTGAATGACACTATTGTGACTAATGTCAATTGTCTTTGAAAAGGTCATTATCATCTGTGATTTAGTTCTATTTTTTATTCAATATCATGTCCATTTATTTCAAACAGCACTGTGAATTCTGCTTTAATTCTTAAAAAGTTTTTGTATTGTTCCACATAAAATGTCCCTTGAAGATATTCAATTTGTTATACATCATATGAAAAAAAATTGTGTCAAATATCGATACGTGCAATCACTTCCGTATCAAAATAAACCCCAAAAGACGTTGTACAGTGCCGTTCGTATTTTCGTGTTCAGCGAGGAATTAAATAAATATAAATTTTATCTCGAAACACACAAAAAAATTCGAATATTCTTATTTAGGAAAGTTTTCGGGATTGGAATTATAATATCCTAGAAATATTTTAGTGACCTCTCATAAAGCAGACGAACGATTTTTTTTACAAATTTTTTCCGAATAAAGTTGAATCTATAGAAAATATTATTTAAAATATTACTTTGGCTTACTAATGATTTTTTGCAAGAAATCTATTTTTGTGATTTTTTATGGCAAGAAATTGTTTCTTATATTTTTACCTCAGATTTTTTCAAATCTTTAAGATCGATTGTACTGAAAAACTTTTATGAACAACATTTTTCGATATTTTCTCGATATAGTTTTTTTGACATCATTTTTAATTATTTTAATTTTCCCGCCAAATACGAAAAGACAAACGACCCTGGGGTTTCTTCTGATGTAGAAGTGATTGCATGTATTGATATTTGTCAAAATTCATTAAAAAAATCCCATGTAATGCGTTCTTGATGTAATTTCAGTTTATGATTTTCAATTTTCACTTTATCCAAAAATAACTGTGGTCCCGTGTAAAAATTAAGTAGGTACATAACTATAGTGATAATATTTTTTCGATACTTGAATGGACTCAGACTTCACCGTTAATATATCATGAAATAATAAAAACTGAAGCTTAAAATATGTACGAGGTGAGCCACTGGCTAAAGATTTTTCAAATGCATAATGCAGCTTTTTGAAATCTATCACTTTAAGGTTGTTTGAATTTTTCATTATGGGCTCTAGATTATTCAATTACATTTTCAAACGCACCATCTTTCGTTTTCAAATTTTTTGACTGCTTATAATAATAATATCTACTAACATTCTTGGTGCTGCATTTTTCGACATAACTCGCATTTTTTCTTTTAAAAATTTTCTTCATCATTTCTCCAAAATTGATTGTGAAGTCATATATAATCAATCTTGACACTAAAATACCAGTTTATAAAAAAATCGTCGATGACTCACCCTGTATCTTAGAAACTTTGTGTGTACTTGCCATTATTGTAGGCTGTGAAATGATTATACTGTATAGAATCCTTTTAACAAAATTTTATTGGTTTTTACATAAAATGATTTTGTTGTACACTCAAATTTTTATTACATCTGTATTCTGTATCCCTAATATATTTATTTATGAATATTTCTGTTTTTATTACACTTTTTCCTTTGAAGAATTTTTCCCTTAGTTTTCAATCAGGTTTGAACAGTTCTCTAGAAACTAGTGTCACATTGCACATTGCAGAAAGGGTGCATTTGAAAAGAATAAATGATTTTATACAAATAACAGTTGTATATTTAGCTATATACTACAATAGCTCAACAAATCCATTATTACAATTAATGAATGAATACAGTCATCATGTCTGATCATATCCATAAAAGTACCCTTCTTCAAATGCTTTCTCCATATCCAGGGAATTCCTTCTGATCCTCCTTCCAATAGGTTCCAAGTCTGGGTAACACTTTGGAAACACCCTCTCTATGGCATCTATAGCATCATTCTTTGATATATTCCTGGCTGCCATGACAGAACTCAGAGCCTTGCTTTTCACACAGTTCTGATGAGCCTCCTTTATATTGAAAGGGGAAGCATCTCCATTGGTCCAAGCAGAGAGGAAACTGCAATGGGCCAGGTTAGCAGCCCTGACTTCTGTGCAGGCTAAGTGGTCAATGTTCTTAAAGTCCAGATTGTTCTGGCAATAGTCAAACATGTGTATCATCTCATGGGTGAGTACAGCCTGGGTCATCCCTTCTTTTCTGACAGTGTTTTGGCAAATGACTACCTGTAAGTGGAGACGCATAAATTCAGCTTTGAGCTCATCAAAAGAAGTCCTACCTGGTTCATTATGGGGTCGTAACCTCCGCTAACGGTCGGAGCACATTCTTCACATGAAATGTGCCTCCTTATGTCTACGGCGCAGCCGGAGGCTTTGAGTGCCCCCATCATCAGCTTCACAAGGGGGCTTTGCTTAATGCATTTATAAACGTTCCTCTCACATTTGATTTTATCCAAGTTTTCTGTTCCTTTGCCTGCTAAATAATCTGTTATTCCTAGTGATGGACCGTTGTTAGGCCTTCTCCGGTCAGGGTACAAATCGTAGCCCCACTGGCTCAAATCCTCTTGAGGGGGCTCTACTTTATCGTTACTAGTTTTGTTTTTCGAGTTTTGTTCATCGGGTTCGTTAATACAAGTCATTTTTCAAGAAAAATTTAGTAAGAATTGTGAGGTTATGTAAATGTCATATCCATTTAGTTGACTTTGGCGTGCTTTGGCTGTGGACACGACACGTCTTTATCTTAGCCGATAAGGCCAAAACAAACAAGAAGAAGAAGTTTACGTTGGGTGGCGAATTCGAAAACCTGAGGCGGTCGCTCATTTTGTTTAGAAAATGCACCAGTTGATATCTTGAATTTTTGCTATTTAAAACATACGAAATTCGTTCTAGCTTCTACTTTTCACAAACACACCAACACACACACATCTACTTGTATTCAACAATTTTTAGCGAAAAAAACTAATATTTTTCAACACATCTCTGGATAACAATCTTTGATCAGCCAACCTGATTCATCTGATTGTGCGAGAGTTCAGTCCAGTCCATTTCTCGGCGGATTTTGGTTGTATACGTTTATTGGAACATGATGGTTGTAAAAAGGTGAATTTTTTGAAAACTTATTAGTTTTCTACTAAGAATTTATGAGAACAAGTGAAGTGTGCTTGCTGTGTTTAGTTGAAAGAAGGACGGATATTTTGTGTTTTCAGTAGCAGAGATCTGAGATGTCAAATCGTGCCCAATTAATTATTGGTGTATTTTCGAAACAAAATGGCCCATATCTCCGAAAACATTTGATATCGCCCGTTTTGACTTCGAATTCGAGTTCAGCTGGCCAAAATATGTAAATACAGCCAAAAAATTCGATATTGCCACCTAACGGAAAAACTTTGATAGGAAAAAAATGATGTTTCCTCAATTATTCAAATATACAATAAGGTGTTTCATAATATGTAGAACCTCTAGTTCTAGGAGTCATAGGGCGTCTGAAGAAAATGATAATAGTTTCTATAAACATATATATTATATATGTCCAAAACTCTTATACCGTTTTGGTAATTCTTCCGTTAGGTGGCGATGTCTTTTTTTTTCAAAATTTTTGGCTTTACTTACGTATTTTGGCCTCCTGATCACGAATCTGAATACCAAATTGTGCGGAAACCAATACTTTTCGAGATATTCGCAAAATAAAACCTTCATCTTCCTTCTTTTGCTATTGTTCAACTGCTCATCACTGGCTTGTCTGTTGTACACGAAACTCGGTGTAAGTGCTCGCGGAAAATAGATACCATATTCATTATAATTCAGTTATCAGAAAAACAAAACGAGATTGCTAAAATTTGATATTATCTTAAATATTTATGTAGTTTTTTAAATAACGGCCATGATAGCTGTCAACAGAGACAACACTGGCAATGTTGCCAGTGGTCGTCCGTTCACGCGAGGGAATTCTCATTCAATATATATCTGTCCTTCTTTTCGTCACGAAGTAAAGATAGAAAAAAATACTTAATGCTCCACGAGATAATTTGTGCTGCGGTTTGTCACCAATGTAACCTTTTGTCATGGAAGATGTTAATATGAGCATTGATAATAATTTTGAAATAAATGGTTAAATTAATAAATAGAATGCCGTTTCTCATGAAATATTACTTTATAGTTAATGAGGAAGGTATATAGCTCTTCAAACAACAATTAAAGAAGGATGATGAAGGTTGAATCACTGAATAAGTGTTACTAAATAATAGGGTTATAATGACTTTATTTTGCGAATATCTCGAAAAGTATTGGTTTCCGCACATTTTGGTTTTCAGATTCGTGATCAGGAGGCCAAAATACGTAATTAAAGCTAAAAATTTTGAAAAAAAAAAAAGACATCGCCACCTAACGGAAGAATTACCAGGTAAAACTTCGTTTATCGCACTCCTATGAGTTCGGCAAAATTTTTTGGTGGAACTTACGTATTTTGACCTCCTGATCACGAATCTGAAGTCAAAACGCGGTGGTCCCAAGTATTTTCGGAGATACGGCCCCATTTTGTCTCAAAAATGCACCATTTCAAATCTCCATTTTCTGCTATTAAAAACACAAAATTTGAGCCAAAACATCACACATGCTCACATTAACTAGTTTCCAACACTTTTTTGCATAAAAAACTGTTGTTTTCACAAAAATTCGCCCTTCTTCAAAACGTAAACAAAACATCTTTTTTCATTGATTTTCTGGTTATTTTTATTTGAGATGTTGGCAACGCCTTACCATGAGCCAAACAATGACGTTGCCAACATCATGAATACAAATTACCAGAAAATCAGTGTAAAAAGGTTGTTTTGTTTATATTTCAAAGAAGGGTGAATTTTGTGTACTCCTAAGAGCAGATATTTGACATGTCAAATGGTGCATTTTTGAGACAAAATGGGGCCGTATCTCCGAAAATACTTGAGACCGCCGCGTTTTACCTTCAGATTCGTGATCAGGAGGTCAAAATACGTAAGTTCCACCAAAAATTTTTTCCGTACTCATAGGAGTGCAATAAACGAAGTTTTACCTCGTTTTTGAGTAACAGATGAGGGTATTGAAGATTTTTTCCTTTTTTAGCTCCTGCAGCTAAGGATATTCAGCTGAAATTTGGAACTCATGTATTACTCATGCTTGAGTATAATTTTTTCGTTAATATGGATTGGTAAACCTTATGTTTTCAACATTTTGTTCTCTTTCGCTTGATTTCTTGTGCCCCCTGATATCTTTATTTCTTGTGCCTCACCTGATTTTCTTTTTTCGACCCCCTCCTTGAATTTGAGAATCTAAAGAAAGATAATTTTTCACCCTGAACATCATGCTGTTATAATCTAAAATACAAGATGCAATTTATGGAGAATCTCTTGGTTTTCTTGTAGTTTTTTCGTCTCTACTAAGAAAACAATTGAAATGATTTTCTGCAATTCGTGTTTTTTACTTTTGGCAGTTCCTCACCATACTGCTTTGACAAAAAACTGCAGGATCTATGAGTGAGAAACTTTCATCATCTATCGACTATCATCTACCTATAATACCGTTAAAATTGAATTCAGATTCTTTCAGCCCATTCTGGGGTCTTTTAAGGAGATTATAGTAAGAATAGAAAGGCCTTTTTTCTTAGAAATGATAATCCGAGCACACATTTTCTTTGTACAACCACATGTGTGAACCCAGTTTTTTATTGATGCCTATTAAAAACTATCTACCTCAAAGGTATACGAATAATTTTGGCATTAATTCAATAATCAATGGATAAACCAAGGAATATTTACGTCCTCTTGACAAAATCTGTAGGATGTTCGAAATGACGTGAAAATAATACGAATGTACAATTATTCAACTTTTAATGGTTTTATTTGAATGTGTCAAATACAATATCATCATCGTAATTATTATGATTAAGTTTTACGTCCACTTACATTATTATTACTCAGTAAGATGAAAAATACGAAAACAAAAAAACGAAACCTAGAAAAACCAAAAACTACAAAAACCCCCGAATAAAAACATCCAATATGTTATTAGTTACATACAGAGTGAAATTGTTTTCGATGGATTAGTCACTATATAATCTACAACGAACATCTATACATTTGGGACCCCGAGATAATTCCACCTGAAAGGGCCTCAAACTCCAATTAGCCCTTGATGGAACTTTCACAAGTTACTTGACGATGAAGGGTCGGGAGATGAAAAGGGTTGGCTACATTGCAAATGGCAGTGGGCCATCGTATTAGGCCTTTGCTCGGGAAATTAAATTTTCTCACAAACAAAGGCCGATCAAGATTCAACAAATTTCACCAGGCGTCAATCCGATTTACACTCCATTGTTGGTAAATCACACATTACATCTTCTAAGATCTACCCTGCGATCTTATTTTTTCGAAATTGTAAAATTAAACCTTGGTAAAATTACCGGGAATTAGCTAGAAATAACCGGTTTCAATGAACAACACGTGATGAAATTGGAAAATAAGAACAACTACACTGAAGATCCGTCATTATATGGAGGTAATCTGTCAAATTCTTAAAAAAATCTTAGTAATCCTTTGTTTTGGGAGATAATTTCGTTTGGTGGATAGAGGTGATGAAAATGAAGATGATGATTGCTATTATATGGGTTGTTTCTTCATCGTGATGAATTGCTGTTACGATGTGTACTCATCGAAAATGATGTTATCCTTGATTTGGGGTTCTTCTTTTACTGCCTGTTGCGGCGTGGAGCTAGAAATAAAAAAATATCTAAGTAAGTAATACGTTTATTTCTTGTAAAACTTGATCGAGTAAGCACTGATGATAAACGCGATGAAATAAATCTTCACAAATATATTTTATGCACGACCAAGCGTGAAATGGCACCTTATCGCCCGGTTGTGCGGGCGTAAAATAGCACTTTACCGCCCTCGGACTACTTTACCGCCCGTCGGGCGTAAAATGGTAGTTTACCGCCCCCCGGACAATAAATTAGTAATTATTCGCATCCTCAGCTGCTTTACTGATTTCTTGTGGAGTAAAATTCACACCTTCTTCGTCACTGGAATGCATTTCGTAATGACTATTGTCTGTATTGACAGCAAATATGACTACTAGCCTATTTATTCACCCAAACAGTCTGGAACATGAGCAAATTGATCCCTTATTATAAGAGATAGAAAAAAAGTAAAAACACTCTCATGCAAATGCTTTTTTCGGCAACCGTCCGGAAGGTACGTACTTTCCAGACGATTTTTTTTGAGAAAGTGGCATTTTTCCGGCCTAGTCCGGGAAGTACGTACTTCCCGGACTAGGCCAGGAAGAATCACATCGTTGTTGTCATTGTAAATATGAAAATCTTGGTAGTATGGTTTTGATAAATGCAGTTGATCATTACCATAGCAGCAAAATAACGACTGACAGCTATCTGACATAAAATTAGTTAACATTCAAAAATTATCAGATGAAAACAATCAATGTGAAACGGAAACTTTACCTTCTTGTTCTGACTTCAACAAAAGGCACTTAAATATACCAAGCATTTCAAACAAATTGAATCCATTCAATATTAACAATTGTTCTAATTTTAATATAAATATTAATATAAATAAGAATTGAAATGTTCGAAATGTTGTTCTAATAAAGAAATGTGTTTCTTTGATTTGTTATTCTACACGGTTGCCGAAAAAATTGTGTACGCAACACGCCCGAAAACAGTTTTTTTGGACTCGCAGACTTCCAGGACTCGCTACGCTCGTCCTAGAATTTTGTCCACTCATCCAAAAAAACAGTATTTTCCGGACATGTTACGTAAATTACTATTTCGAGAGAAACATCATGGGCGTAGCAAACATTATTTCAAAGGGGTTTTAAATGTATTTAAGAACCGTTTTATTCCTATCATGCTTGAGAGGTGAAGAGGTATTTACAATAAAATATACTGGTCGTGCATAAAATGTTGTATGTATTTCGGGCGTAACTTGCTTTTATGGACCTATAGGCGTCTTAATAGCCCTCGTTATCGCTCAGGCTATTACTTATACACGCTGCGGTCCATAAAAGCCTATTTTACGCCCTTGATACATAAATAACTATTTCAAGCATATTTGATAGAGCTCAAATTGGTCAATATTTTCCAGATGTCAGACACATTCAGATTCGCGAATACATTTATATTCTGGGGTAACAAAACAATAAGATCACAAAGACACCCGAAAAAGATGAATAATCCATGAAACAACGGAACTATTCCGACCCAATGCCGACACAGGAAAATGGATGAGTGTTTTACTTGTAGGTCTGATTATAGTAGCGTTTTGGTCAGTAGGCGAAATCTATACCAAAATCTGTAAAGGCTGGTTTCATGCTTATACGAATATCGGAAAATTTTTGCGAAAAAAATGGCCGCTGAAATGAAATATCGTAATAAAGTTGAAATGATTTAACTTTTTTGCGGATATTTCATGTTATCATGATATGATACTACAGCATGCACAAATTAATAGTGTTGTAGAGTAGAAATAATATCAATGTAATATTTGTTATTTTCCGAATCGCATTAGTTTTGCGAAATTCGGATAAGCATGAACCAGCCTTAAAACCATCTTAACTATATTTCAACAATGACAAGGGAAGTTCAATTATCAAATATTATACCGAGTACTTTTTTATGAAAATTCCTGAGCTTCATTTTAAATTCTCAAGATTTGTTTTATGTAGCCGCGGGGTGAAAATTCCTATTAAATATTCCCGATAGAACCACCCTCATCTTCATAGCGATGGAAAATTGAATGAAAACTTTCATTCAAACCTCATACATAATTCATAACCAACAGCGAAAATACCAATGGGAAGTTAAAATATATAGAGGTAAAATGGAAAATTGACGAAAGAGGAAAAATAAAAGAGAAAACCGATAGATTTCTTATTGAAAGATAGAGGTCGAAAATGACTTGTTCTAAATGTTCTAAAAATACCATCCACTCTGCCAAAAAGTTGCTTGACTGTAGAGGATGATGGCTCAATCCCTAACGATGCAAACAATGTGTTTATCCAAAAAACAGATGAAACTCCGGATTTTCCAATCATATTAGAATTACTAGGAATCCACATGAAAGACTGCTGAGTCCTTAAAGGTCAGCATTAGAGAGTATAATCAGTGGTCTCTATAATTTGCAATTTGCTAGAAAGCTAGACTATTTTAAAAATTTCTCGTTCAACCTACGAGTTTAAGGAGAAAATCACAACCAGAATCTGAACTAGGTACCTCTTTTTTTGAAGTTGGTGAGGTACTACTTCGATGGAAGTTATTGAGGATCAGGATGCTGTGAGTTTCACTGTCAATGTCAACAATCTACCTCAAATCTAAAAATATATAGAGAGGATGATCTCCACTTTCCTGGCAGACATGATAATATGTTCCCTTCATTAACAGATTTCGATCGTTTTTCGTTCAGGGAATACTGTTATCTTCTTTGACAACAATTCCCCAGTTTGTCTTTTCTTCTATTTCATATGGAGGAGAAAATGTCTTGCATAGTCTAGCAATGCCTTCATTGCTGCTCTATACCACTGAATGATTTCTTGCTAACCCAAAAGGCTACTAGGTTCGATTTTGACCCAGATTCTATCCAAATTATTTACTTTCAAAACATCCTGAACAGAAAGCTTCTCTTCATTGTGAATGCGATTGCTTCTTCTTGGTTAGTCCATTATTTCTTAAGCACTTTACACATTTGTTTCCTTCTGCTGACTTGGGTTTTTCCATACTGGTAAACCAAGGGTTGTTAACTCGGTCAGGGTAGAGATTTCCAGAAAGGTGGGTGAAATGATAGTGACTGATGGGATGAAAAACGTAAATAAATAAATTTAAAAAAAACGATACGTTTACCTTTCTTACCTTTCGTCGGCTTGGCCCCTTTTGCTTTGCACTTTTTCGTTATCTGCCTGCTTTGCTCACAAGTAGCATCGCTGTTTGGCTTCAGTTTATCGTTCCTCGTCATCTGACTTTGGCCGTTACAATCACTCCAGGTGCCTTTCTCATACCGACAAGCTGAAAAAAATTACCAATTATCCCCGACAAATTAAGCACATATACAGGTACTTCTTAACGGAAAACAAATCAGGATTATTCTGAAAATGAGGTCATTCAAGTTATTGCTCTGGTCCATCGAATATTCTTTTCAAACGCTCCTGATTCTGTTACAAATATAAATTGATTTCAAGAAGTGAAATGCTAGATATTCATGAGTAGGTAATAGGGTTGTACACCTTTTTTCAAAAATTATATATGTGAAACGCGGGTCCCCAGAGAATACGTCGATATTTTTTTGAAATTTTTATTTAGATCGGCATTGGTACCTGGTAGGTTGGCTTAGGTTCTGTTCCATTAATCGTAGTGGAAGAAGAATTGACAATTTCTGTCATCTTTGACAGATGGCGGTAAAAAATTACTGGGCGATTTTAATTCTTCCTGCGAAAATATATTAAGATGATTAAAGGTAAGTTACTATTGAGTTTTATTTCATTGTTCAGCGTTCATTATACCCCTCACTGACCACTTTTTTCAGAAAGTTTGAGCATTCAAAGACTTATTGTGCTTCATGTAGCAACAAGAATGTGGATTCTCGAAATTCGAGAATAATTTGTTTTCTGTATATCACATTGTATTCTTGCACAAACTCCGTATGTATATCAAGAGATGTCAATTTGAAAATAAAAATCGACCTGTTTCAGGATTTTCCTTAAAATTTATATGCGTTAGAGATAATGCATTTATTCCAAACATTTCCACCATACTGTATAGTGAAGAAGCCAATACTAAGTTCTTCAAATTCGTTTTTGTGGAGTCAAAAATACGTATGTGATGTGATAATTTTGAACAAACTTCATGAAAAAATGATTAATATTGGAATAGACTTCGCCTATACTAAATTTTCATTCCTTCTTAGCACCGCACCTGTCGAATTCAGCACGGATGCCACGAATTAATTGAGGAGACAATTTCCGAACTTCAAATGGAAAACGTATACGAAATTCGATTAGCTCGCCAATCTATTCCGTCTCTGTCGCTTTTTTTCTTGCGATACTACCAAACAGGAGGCCATTATCGAAACGTGAGCAGTGAACCGTTCAGTTGATTCGAATGATTCGATTCAATCGAGAATGTTCAATTTTCGTCGACCATGGGCGTAGGAGTGGGAAATATAATCATTATTATGGTGAAAATTTCATAAATTTATTTTCAACCAATTAGAAGGCTCCTTTTTGTATACTTTGCTTATAGCAACGGGCGATTACCGTGATTATTTCATTCATGCTAAAATACACGTTTTTGATTGGTTGAAATGATTGTGTTGATAAGCAATAACACCATGTTTTCGATTTTCTATTTCGGCTCCTGATTGGCTATTGGATACCTACATGCTGTGTTTTCGTTTCTGTATTTCGCTTTCTGATTCGTAGGCAGTATATAGGGTAGTTTAATTAAACAACGACTTACTAGTTGCAATCTGTCATAGTATTTTCCGATTCCCTGGTAAATAAATGAATGGCCACTACACAAAATGTACGTCTGAACCATGATAAACACACACTATCAATTTGTATCCACTTCATTTTCCACAAATTTTATACAATTCCAGCATTGATAGAATTAGAATTAATCTAATGTAACCTCCTAACTACACAAATTGTGACAACAATCATAATGAATTTAGCTCAGTAGTACCTAGTGCTTAGGTAATCTTGCCTACATCATACAATGGCATAAATGTATTGTTGGTTGCATAACGAATCTTCTTTTGTCGAACTACAATGCATAATCAAAATAACTAATTCCATAAACTGTATGTTTAAAATAGGAAATCATCAAAATTGCTTTGATTTTATTCATGAAATAATCTGAACAAATACAACTTGTGTTATTGATGATTATCGGAAATTCCTTCTCTTTTTCGAAACCACACTCGCGCTGTGCGCTCGTGTAGTTTCCAAGCAACATGATTTGTTTCTCAAAATCGATGGAATTTTTGTTTCGATAATCATCAATACACTTGTTGTATTACATGCGAAAATTTTGTTAGTTCCCATTGACGGAATTAATAAGTGATAACTTTTCTGTCAAAAATGAAGCACCTTATATCTATTGACAAACGTCACTCAGAATAAGATCTGGGTAGACATTGTGATATTTGATGTTATGATTGAAAATGGATTACTGTTTTGAATGTTCCTGAAATTTTAGTAATAAACATCAGTTATTATCTACAGTATCTACGCAGAATAGGTCGTATAGGGTTCACCTTCTAATCATATTAACAGCAACTCCAATTTATGAAATTTTCTTACCGAATCTCCTACGCAGCAGAATTAATTCCCTATAATTTTTTTCTCGTTTCACTCATGTTTTCGTTTTCGTCTTCAACCCGGGATAATTTTCTACCAACAAAAACATTCGTGACCTTGAAAAAAATTATCGGTAATAATTCTGCTGATAGGGAGATTATACGAGTGATTATTCCTCAGCTTGGTCACTGGATAAAGACAGAAATCACAATTTTAAAAAAAAAACAGAATCAGTGTTCATCTGGATCAAGCATCAATATGCGTATTCGTCCCGTTATCCGACTGTTTCTAAATTGAATACATTGCTCGATACATTGTCTTCGACAGTTTTCGAGTTATTTAACTTCTAAATTCACAGGACATCATTGATTTATTCGTTAGATCAATTGGTGCTCTTTTAGCTGACACCAACTGATTGTTTATTTGTCCTGTGATAGCCACCTATATCTGATTATATCTGCTTCAAAGCAGATAATAATCCGAATTTTAGCGATATATATATATCGATAACTGTGCACGATGAAACCATATCATCAGTATTCAAAGCTGTGTGTTCATGTAATGCTTTAGGGATTGACTGAAATATCGTAATAATTGAGATAAGCTCACAATCGCTGAATCGAATGATCGTATAATAATTGCCAACTGATATTTTGATGTTCACTGATTCCATCAACATATCAGCAGCGCTCTTGTGATAATGTTAGCGAATGTAGGTAATTGATTGGTGTGTAAACATCAGTTGTATGTTACCGCAATCACTACTCAGGGCTAGACTAGTAACATTTTTGTTATCGGAAAAATGTTTTGATTGTCCTACTTGTGAGAATTTATTTTAGAAAATATAAGAGCGACTCTGAGGAATACGACATTGATCAATCGAATTTGAAACTGAGGTCGAAATTGAAATGAATCAATAATTCAAATGAATATTATTGACATATCACAAAAAATTTATACTTCGTAATAGTAATTTACGTAACAAGTCCGGAAAATACTGTTTTTTTGGATGAGTGGACAAAATTCTAGGACGAGCGTAGCGAGTCCTGGAAGTCTGCGAGTCCAAAAAAACTGTTTTCGGGCGTGTTGCGTACACAATTTTTTCGGCAACCGTGTAGAATAACAAATCAAAGAAACACATTTCTTTATCAGAACAAAATTTCGAACATTTCAATTCTTTTTTATATTAATATTTATATTAAAATTAGAACAATTGTTAATATTGAATGGATTCAATTTGTTTGAAATGCTTGGTATATTTAAGTGCCTTTTGTTGAAGTCAGAACAAGAAGGTAAAGTTTCCGTTTCACATTGATTGTTTTCATCTGATAATTTTTGAATGTTAGCTAATTTTATGTCAGATAGCTGTCAGTCGTTACTTTGCTGCTATGGTAATGATCAACTGCATTTATCAAAACCATACTACCAAGATTTTCATATTTACAATGACAACAACGATGTGATTCTTCCGGCCTAGTCCGGGAAGTACGTACTTCCCGGACTAGGCCGGAAAAATGCCACTTTCTCAAAAAAAAATCGTCTGGAAAGTACGTACTTTCCGGACGGTTGCCGAAAAACATATTTTCCGTGTGAGTGAAAGATTCTCGATTCAAATTTATACCTGCTATGAATGTTGATTTTTCAGATTTTTGAGGTTTTCACTATATTTCACTCAATTTCTCGATGATTTTCTTTCCTAAGTTATCGTATTTTCAACAAGTGTGACAGGAATGCCGATAAAATAAAATGTACATTGTATCTCCCCATGTCGGGCGCCAATTTGTAAAAATGTGGGTCAGATTTTTTGAAATAGATTTTTTCATCGAAACACGTAATTATTATAAAAGGAGTATTCAAGATCACTTTAAAATGAAACGAAAAGCATGACTCTTGAATATTTTGCGAAATCATACTGAATCTTCTGCTGATTTGCTATGATAAATAATGCGTTCCTATTCTACAAATTTGTACCTCAAGTATTTTCGCTGAGTAGGCATGCCTGCCTCTTCTGTGCAGTGGTTTATGATTTTAATATTCCGTAGACCGCGGCATATTTCAACGTTTTATGAAATTTGTAAGATTCTCCTAGATATATTGAGTATGACGGTAGAAGCAATTTCCTCATTTATTTCAATATCCCAGCCAGGCACAAGACTGGGGTTTATCGACGAAATAATTCGAAAAATTTTATATTTATGGGGAATTGCTGATTCATATCTTCCTTTGGATTTACTTCAAAGAATAACGAAGAATGATGAGAAAACGTGAAATTCAAATTTGAAATTATATATTGAATCGTTACAATAGGTAACTTGGACTATTATAACTTATTGGCACAGCTTTAACGACAAAAATAATCAAAAAAGTCGCAAACAAATGATGGATGATAGGTACCACACATACCAAAACGTCACCTCGACACGTGTTTCGCTAACTGTTTTGGCATCTTCAGGAGAAGATCACATCGTTAGAAAGAGATTGAAACATTTTGAAATCATTTTTTTGTGCAAACGAGAAATAAAAGCTCCAAAATAACAAGAAGAATATACAATTACCAACATAAAAAAGTTTGCATCGTTCGTAATTCTTCTACCAATTTTGACTAATATCGATATGTGCTATCGCTTCTGCATCGAAAAAAAAAACGAATTCAACCAATATAAATCGGATTTTTTTTCGGTTATCAATAGACAAATGATAAATGCGAATTTACTATCGCGAGAATAATCATTCTATACCGAAAGAATTTTCTTGAGAAGGAGCTCACACCACTGAAAAGCATTTTGTAGCATCAACCACACATATCGAATAAGTGATTAGATGAAAAGATGCAATACATTAACTTAAATAATCAGTGAGGTATCAATGGTTTGAATAATGATCATGTATCTATAAATGAGTTTCTATAGGAAGATGAAAAACAATGATTAAAATAATTCTGAATATTCTGAATTGCATCTAATTGATTTCTGTTGATCAACTTTCAAATTTAAAAAAAGTCACTAACCCTCAAGAGGACTTGGAGTTACGGCCGTATTCGCCGTTTTCTCTCTTTATCGAAGCTTCCCTGAGCTCGCTTAAAATTTAAGCCAAGTTTAAACTTATGCGTTATGCATCACCGCACAACGATGAAAATCCTGGCAACGTTGTATTGTTTAGGCATTTTCAGATATTTTACGTATCAAAGTCATTTATGGTCCGGGATTTCAAATTGAAACTTTCGAATTTTCGCTATTATTTGCTTATCTATAGTCACAGTTTTCATAGTTATTCATAGCGAAATGGGTGAAAAAGTTGAGAATTATTTCACATAAATATGCACACATATAGTGATAGAGAGGATACAAAAACCAATAGGGCTTCTGGTGAGAAGAAGGAATAGAAGACCTGATAGCAGATCACAAATGATTTCAATTGTACTTCATTTACTGGTATTTTACGCACTATGACTTCTTTGAAGAAATGGAGAATAGAAAAAAAAAAGAGCCCAGGAAAACCTAGTCGAAATGAAAAGCAGCTAAACCACATGAAAGAAGAAAATACTCTCATAATGAGAAAAAGAAAATTAGAAATAAAAATATTAGAGACAGAGAGTAACTTTTGAAAAAGAAAAATTTCGTATGGAGTATTCATATTGAAGGGAGTGTGAATATAGTGCGAATATAGTGATGGTTATTATTATGCTACATTTGATTATTGAAAAATAATAAAAATATATCTTTTTTTTTATATATGTGTTATGATTTCATTGATTCTCGGTTCGAAAACTAACGTAATTGTAACAAGTAATTTCATATTTTTATAGACTGTGAATTCCTTCATCCTCCATTATTGACTTCCATCATTGGTTTTTATTCAAAAATATTGAAACATTCAGTAGTAATCAAAAAAACGGGGTTATGATGTCTACCTAATCCTAGCTTGAAATATAAAGCCGCCGATTGTGGCCACCTAGAGTTGAGCGAGCTTAAATGATTTTTTGGATACGGTGCATACAAATTCGTAACGTTAAGCGAGCTTAAGCCTTAAGCTTAGCTTAATAGCATACGGCGAATACGGGCGTAAGTAATGAATGAGGGAATAAAAAACGAAAAGTTCAAGCAATTTTTCAATCAACAGTACTCAAAATATGTAACACCCTACAGTTGATCGAATTGAAATCTTTTTCACTCGAATCAACCAGTGTTCTTGGTTTGTTTACCACAGTTTCGAGAGAACCGTTGTAGATGAAGAATTTATCAATCGTTTTATCCAGTCCCCTAATATATGAAAATTACACTTTGGTGTGGGCAAATTTTCTTTGCAAACCTCCAATTCCCGAACAAATGCAAACTCTTATCTAGAATCGTGAAGCTCTAAACTTTTTTTCTTTTATTAACCGTTTGCACGTTAATTTAATGGTATACATCCCGTGAAGCGTATATCATCATCAATGTTCTGGGAGCAACCTGGAGTTGTTAATAAACAATTCCATAAGCAGTCTGGTACAGCCACCTAGCAGTTTTCCCTCGTCGTATACTTTCCCCCCAACTGCGTTGCGAAGCCCCCATTTTTCCCCCCAACCGCGCTTTGGACGTGGGATGTCGCAGCATGGTGAAACCAACTTTCGAGCTCATTAAATTCATATTAGGTGGGAAGATTTTCAAATTTTGCGTTAGCAGAGGGGACTTTATTTCAATAACATGCTGGAATAGAGCGCGAGTAGTTGGTATAATGTATTCGCCAGGAAGCGGTTGGCAACAGAGGGATTAGGAAGCGAAAATTGAGTCGACAGATTTTTCATGCCTTTTCAGGAAAAGCTCGCGAACCAACATCCCTGTTTTCGAAGGATCTGTTACATTTACCACATACTTATATTTACTTGTTTTCAACAATTTTTAGCACAAGAAAAAATTCGCCCTTCAAAACATACATTTTTTAATAGTTATTTATGTATTAAGGGAATTATGAGGGCCTTAATTACCGATGGCAAAGTTTGCAGCAATTGCCAGAGGTTATTAAGGCTCTATAATTCCCGTGGTACATAGATAATTTTATTTTTGACCGATTTTCATAACAATATGTCCATATTTAGAACGCAATAAATGTTTAAATTCATAACCTTTCTGGTATATTTGAATTAGGTAGCGTTGATTGTAGCATTGTTGGTTGTTGCTAGGTTGTCGCTATGTTACATGTTTATAAGCAAACTTTCTTTATCAATCAATGTTTTTCCGTTAAAAACGTGTTTATTTTTTACCACAAATCGACGATCTTTTTCTGATATAATGGAGGATATTATAAAAAAAGCGGAAAAAGCAAGACAATCATTACTTCCATCGAAAAGTGAAGCCCTATATCAAAAAGAATACAACTTATATCTGAAGTGGCTGACACAGAGAAATGTTATGTCAAAAGATGCCAACGAAACTGTCTTTCTGGCATATTTTCAAGACCTGGTAAATAAATAAATTGTACATTTATTATTTGTAATGACGTGAATAAGGAAAATATGTCTTAGTTTTCATTACATACAAACGTTTATAAGCATTTCTTGTATCATTTTCACCTGTAAAAGGTAAGAGGGAGTTTTTGAACCTTAATATCCCAAGGGAGTTATGACCCTCATTATAGATATCGTAACTATGACGATATAAGCTTATAATGTCACTGTCAGAAATAAAGTAATTTTTCCTCTATGTAATGTAAGCGTGTGTGATGTTATGGTTGAAAAAAGAACGAAGTTTGTGAGTTATTGCTGTAAAAAAGTAAGAATATGTCAGATTATGATGAATACATATGTGCTGAAGTTAGAAAAAAAAGGGGAACATAACTTTCCTAAAATTGGGTTGCTGACAGAGAAAATACTGAAACAAATGAGCATCGAACGACTTCTAAGTAGCGACCTCATCTTGGCATTATAGTTCCAGCCTACTAGGCACAATGATAAATGGAACACACTGTAGTTTCATTAAATAAACTTCCGATGCGAAATTACATGAAAAGAAAAACGAAATAAGCATCGTAACGAGCCGGGAGCGGAAAGAAATCTGCATTGTGGTTTTTAATCTAAAAAACTCCCGGATTGGTCGAATTTATATTCCTGATATTCTTTCAGAATCAAAACGACCAAAGAGCGATTGCGACGATATAATTGGAACCCCAAGGATTTTCATCAGAAATGTTTATACAAGGTGGAGTTCCATAAAAAGTATTTGTTTTATAGCTCTATAGTTCTGGATTGTGTCGTAGAGTCGTAGAGCCGTAGAGTCGTAGAGTCATAGAGTCGTAGAGTCGTAGAGTCGTAGAGTCGTAGAGTCGTAGAGTCGTAGAGTCGTAGAGTCGTAGAGTCGTAGAGTCGTAGAGTCGTAGAGTCGTAGAGTCGTAGAGTCGTAGAGTCGTAGAGTCGTAGAGTCGTAGAATCGTAGAGTCGTAGAGTCGTAGAACGAACGAATGATAAATATATTGCCTTGATACATTATTCAGAGGTAATCAAATAGATGAGTCTTTCATCAACAAGAACATATTTTGATTCAGTATCTCCTCTTGATCAGCAGTGAAACTAAATACGGATTTATGCACAACGCTTTTTCATTAATTTGTAGCTTTCTTTCACTGTCATATATTTTTCTTCAAGGATTTTGATACTTTTATGCACGACCATCATTTAGTGTGCATAGAGTTCAGTGGTTCTTCTGCGATATGTCATACAAAAATATAATATATTTTATTATATTCCTTTTATAAATCGACTTTCACAATCTGATATTGATAAAAATATAGCAGGTACTTGTATTTCGATAAAATTTTCCCGAGTTTATGGTAAAAAACAGTAAGACATTTTCCGTTTGACAGAAACATGCCAGCGCATATGACATTTACTTTATTTGTCATTGAAAGATGAGAGTTGGTTATCTTTCAAAGAATGGTTAATGAAAGATAAGAGTTAATTTGTGTGCATAAATGGTGAAAAGTAAATACTGAGTTCTAACATCTCAAGTGAAAACGATAGTGTTCGAGAAATGATAGCTTAATGAAAAAGATGTGTGCATAAATCCGCCTTAACTGTTTCTGAGTGGTGAACTTCAAAGTTAACTGAAGTGTGGTGCATTTCTTCAATTATTCACTCTCCACAAAGTTACAAACAAAACTCTCGCGATGAAATTTCCATTTCCCTGAAATGGATAATAACGGCTTACAACATTCCTAAGCGTACTTCATAACTAATTTATACCAAGAGATTGTAACTTTCTGAACAGTTGCTGCAACACGTTTTCAATGAAAATAAATAAAGCGAACACCGTACTCTTTTCAATTAAGAAACATCAACGGAAAACAGTCACTTTATTTCGAAGCCTACCTATATGTTATTGTTTCGATTATGGTACTGATTTCCTATGGGTGTGAAATGAACATTCTGTTTGAGTTACACACTATGCTTTTTCCAAAGCTATATTTCACATGAATAGAGGAATTATTTTATGTTTCGAAGAAAATACATTCCAAAAAACAGAAAAGCTTTTTTTCTATTTTGGTTCTATAATGAAGTCATTATGAAACGCAAACGCGTAGCCTGTCATCGAAACGCCTTTTTTATTATTCGGAGGTTGGTACAATCGAACTGTCAAATGAAAGTCAGAAGAGTTAGGCCCAGCTTATTTCTGAGCGATTTTAGATTTGGTGATACTAGCAGTGAAAAACTAAATGTTTTTATTGGTGAAATTTCAATTCATTTCAATGAAAGACTTCAAATTAACGCAAAACAGAAAAAAAATTGTCAAAATATTGAAAAAACGCTCGCCCATACCATAGGTATGTTGTAGAAAAGGGACTCATGTTTTCTTGCATGGTTGAAAATAGTGACTGTAAATTATCACCACAGAGTACAGTAAGGTTACAGAGAACTGAGAAGGCACTTGACTGCGCGGGAATTATTCACCATGCGTCCTTGAAACTTTTACTACGTTTTCTGTGTACCAGCAAGTACCAGGGTTCATATATGAAAGCTTTGGCTACTCAGGGCTGAACATTTCACCAGTGATTTTTTTAGATGAAAAAAACGATTTACTGCTTCAATAACCGAATAGAGCATATATTTTGTGTACTTTTCATAAATTTCAATGAATTTATCATCATTCATATTTATTTCGACTACTATTTCAACATAACCAAAGATTATACATGATACAAGGATGACTTGAATTTCATTGAAATAGTTTTTAATAGATGTACATATGGAGATGATTGGGATTTGAGGAACAGTTCAAAGGTGTACAAGCATTTAAATGCTAGTGATGTTTCCAATATGAATAATGTGCTGTAATTGTTTTGAAATCAATTATAATTGTTGTATTTTTCCAAATATTTGTTTCAGGATTGGTGGGCTATCAGCTTATGAGTATCAATTATTTGATTGAAGCAGGTTCAAAAGATGATACATTTCCAACTACACTTTTTGAATAGGCAGCAAAACTTTGAAGAATTCGACTATATAATGAGACTCACCTGTAGCCCTGTTCAATAAAATGAATTTATAAAATTTGACTAGTATCTTGTTCTGAATAAAAACAACAGATGTTGATCATAGATTTATTTACCATTTGAGCAAAATGTCTAGTGTTTTCAAATAATTATCATCATGTTTTCAATGATTCTCTGAATTTAATGTATTTGAGTATTAGTTCAATCAACCCCTATTCTTCGATTGAGTATAATTATAAATTAAAAATATATAAATAGTAATAGAAGGTAATCTAACTAACCTCACTATTTTGTGTCAATCGTTTGATAAAGCTGAAATCATTACGTTATTGTTGCTTAAAGGAACTCGGCTTGCTATTGGTTGAAAATTCGTTCGTCTGTCAGGAAATCATATGAACTCGAATCAAAATTCGAAGCGTGGAACGCCGAAAAACGCTGTATTGTGAATAAAACCTCATATGTCATTTCTCTTGTTCACATGACTGTATCAACCAATAGAATGTAGCATCCTCCCCATTCATGCGAGGCTGCGCTTCTCCCTCCACGCCTGTTCAAGGCCACTCATAGTGATTTTACTATTTCATTCATAAATAGGGGGAGTGGAACATCTTGTTGTCTAACCACTAATCTTTGTTATCACCTCCTGATGCAGCAGAAAGAGCAAAAATTGTAACTTTGAACCTCCTACAAGAGAAATCGAGAAAACGTATGGATTATGAATATACCGGTCGTTCATAAAAAGTTGTATGTATTTCGGGCGTAACTTGCTTTTATGGACCTAGGCGCTATTGCCCAGGCTATTATTTACACGCTGCGGTCCATAAAGCCTAGTTTACCTCCTTGATAAATAAGTAACTATTATTACTATTATAACTATTACTAACCAAGGTAAATTTCAATTAACCTTCATGCTCTATGGTATTATGAGAAGCACCAGTAGTAGTAGTAATGGAATGTGGAGTTTTTTGAGCGGCAATTTATCACTTTGAGCTCTAAATATACAGCTATTACAGGTAGAAAACTCCAAAGTGTGGAATACCTACAAGTGAAGAAATCTCCTTTGGCGAATATCTTTTATGGCCGACCACTTTCAAAGGAAAAATATAGACCCATTCGGAATTCTTGCAAATACGTATGTATTTCCACATTTTATTATGCCCTTCGAGTAATACGCTCCACATCATATTACCCTTCAGGGTGCGCTTTTCTTGACACGATAAATATTGATATCGGGTTTATCTAGCTGGAAATGTATACGTACGGAAATATTTGTACAGGGTGGCTGGAATTCGAGCCTCATCATTGGGATCTCGTAAACCGTAAGAGATACAGGGTCGGTTAAATTATGGCAAAGTTGCGCAATTTGATGCCTTACAAAATGCCGTTCTGAAACTTGGAAAATTCCGAATACTTTCGAAGATATCCGAAAAAAATTAAAATTTCTTAAAACCGTTACTATTTTTTTCTGGCGTTATTTGAGGAAATCAATCGATATGAATAACACTTCATCATGGCCACTTTTTCTTCTCCACAAGACAAATTTGAAATCTGACGTTTCGTCTTCTAGAAACCATCATCAACTTAATTTTTTTAAATTAGGACCTGGACTTTTTATTTCATTTTTTGTTACCTTTCGATAGCCCAAAAACTATGGGCGATCACAAATTTTGATTTTCAAATGTTTCGATGCCAAATATTTACAGTTTCTCTATATTTTTTTAAATATATAATGCAATTATTGAAATTGTAAAAAACGGCATTGATTTTAGCGATGAAAAGTCACAACCAATCGTCAATGTATGACAGTTCAATGTTTAGAAAACTTTGAGGGATCAAAAATGGTGTTTTCCAATTCAGAAAAACGTGATATGGTCTAAATTTATCATAGTATTTAATAGAAACTCGCAAATGAAACATATGTTGGGGGTGATGCGATGACCTGCAAAAAGCCCCGATTTATCCCCGCTGGATTATTTTTTATTGGGATATCAAAAATGAACCGTTTATTTCAAGATATTCCACGGGACATAAATATCTTACACCAAATTTTAATTTTTGAAAAAACAACCATACGAGCTTATGGGAAACCTGCGAAGACGCCTACGAAAATGCCTATATAAAGGTGCAAGGGGGATCATTCGAGCATAGTTTTCATCAACTGACTGTTATGTTATTTTTCCAGAAGTTAAATTTCGTAAAAATTAGGCAGTGGATGGGTTAGGGGTTTCATTAAAATATTGCCAGTGTTCAGGTGCTGATAAGCGTTCCATAGTTATATTACTAATGAATATTGATATTTTAAAAATGGTTTCGGATTGGATACTTGAAAAAATAGAGAAACTGTCAATATTTGTCATCGAAACATTTGTGATCGCTCATAGTTTTTGGGCTATCGAAAGGTAACAAAAAATGAAATCCAGGTCCGTATTTGAAAAAATTGAGTTTCTAGAAAACGAAACGTCGGATTTCAAATTTGATAACGCTATCTTGTGGAGAAGAAAAAGTGGCCGTGATGAAGTGTTATTCATATCGATTGATTTCCTCAAATAACGCCAGAAAAAAATAACGGTTTTAAGAAATTTCAATTTTTTTCGGATATCTCCGAAAGTATTCGGAATTTTCCAAGTTTCAGAACGGCATTTTGTAAGGCATCAAATTGCGCAACTTTGTCATAATTTAACCGACCCTGTATCTCTTACGGTTTACGAGATCCCAATGATGAGGCTCGAATTCCAGCCACCCTGTACATGAAAATAAACCCGAAGAAATAAACCAAATGTCAAAGGTGGAATGATATACATGAGCGTTCAAAAAAGGGAATCAAGAATACCAACTCAGATTCCTTCGAGTGTCTATAATAGTACTGAAAAATGTTTCATATTCACCTATAATGTATATATAGCGGCCAAGAGGGAAACTAAAGTGAAATAGAATATGTACTTTTTAGTATCAAACTATCGTTATAGGATTTTGTAATGACTGTGAAAAATGCGAAAAAATGTATTTTGTGAGTTTACAAAATATGACCCTCTAGTAGGGGAAATTCCAAACGAGCCGCAAACAATAATTGGAACAAAAGACTAGCACTGAACCACGTCATACCCGTGTTTTGCCATCATTTATTGGAAAGTCATGTTCCGATGATATATACACGATGTTACCAGGACGTACATGTTGGTAGAATAATGCAGTTTTGCCCGGTAATCGAGCTAATGGGTTCAGAAATCCCTCGTTTATGATGTATGATGGAGATTCAAAAATGTCATATATTAGTAAAACCGAGAGGATAACGAAAGTTTAAATCGATTACGAAATAACAGATGATCGGTGGGAGACACACATCTGTAGATCATGAATGAATATTATATGTAGAACATAATGAAACCAATGTTGTTCATTGTTAATGATCTGTTTTTTTCTGAAATAATAATCACAATCATATTACAATGCTATGGTATAAGGTACCTTATTTTTAAATCCTAGGATTGTACTACTTTTGAGTCATTGTAAACAAACGAAAAACGATAATATTTTCACGAACAATATATTTATATATATTTTTTTCACAAAATGTTTCGCTAACACTGTAGGTTCATCAGGTATAAGTACACCAAACTAACTACTACGATAACAACCATATTTATCCCTAATTACACAGTTATAATAATATTTGTACCTGTATCCTCCTCTATATTGCGGTAAATAACAAAAATGAAATGAATAAGCTAATTTTAGGAAAACAAATTCAACAAAGGAGAATTATTCAAATATAATTGGTCATTAAGCAAAAGATTTGAATTCTTGAGTCTATTAATTTCGAGTGTTTCTAAAAAGTTAAGTTTCACTCAAACAAAGGAGTGAAACTTTGATCCCTACAGGTACAAATATTGTTATAACTGTGTAATTAGGTATAAATATGGTTGTTATCGTGGTAGTTAGTTTAGTGTACTTATACCTGATGAAGCTACAGTGTTAGCGAAACATGTTCTGAAAAAAATATATATAAATATATATAAATATATTTATTTCTGACAGTGACATTATAAGCTTATATCGTCATAGTTACGATATCTATAATGAGGGTCATAACTTCCTTGGGATATTAAGGTTCAAAAACTCCCTCTTACCTTTTACAGGTGAAAATGATACAAGAAATGCCTATAAACGTTTATATGTAATGAAAACTAAGACATATTTTCCTTATTCACGTCATTACAAATAATAAATTTTCAAATGTTCCCTGAAAATTACTTCCGCCGCTGGAAACAATTTCTTCTTTTTTATGGGTGGTGCTGTTGCTGTTCACTACAGTGGAGGTGCCTGCCTCTTCTGATGGCAAAGTAGACAGCATACGCGCCGTTTTATTTCTCAATTCAATACTGTCCTCCAGATACCCCTCTGCCACCGTGGAACTTCTCCAACCTCCGTGTCTTTTTAAGTTTGTCATAGTTGCTCCTGCATTGGCTAGGGCAGTAGCAGAAGTGCGACGAAGGCAATGTCCCGTATAGGTTAGTGGGTTTGGCAATCCTAAATACATTGCGATTTTGCTGGGAATTTTGCCAAACATATTCTTTCCAATTGGCTGAGTTGTACATTTATTTTGTCGGAAGCTCAAAAAAAAAATCGTTTTGTACCTTCAGGACGCAAGGACATATAAAGTCTCAATAAAGGCAAAGCAGAGAACTCTTTTTCATCCACAACTGTAAATTTCTTCGATACACCAGTTTTACTTTCCGGTACGTTCACTACCATAACAGTATCCCGGTCCTCTATATCTGCTATACTCATATTTAGAAGTTCCTGAGTTCTGCATCCTCCAAAATAAACCATAATTAGAACAACCTATAACAAATAAAACGAAATAAACAAACGAAAAAGAAAATTATGAGAAAAAAATTACCTTATGCAATAAATGAATTTCATTAGGGGCGTCCTTTAGAAATTTGATGACATCTTTAGGAGATAAGACAGCTGACTTTTTCGGCTTATACCCCTTACTTTTCCGTTTCAAAAAAGCCTCTAGTACGTTGAACTTGGTGATATATCTTTTCTCATATATGGTCACCATCGATTTGAGCATTGACCATTTAGTCCATAACGAATTTGGGCTAAACGTTTCTGACTGCTACGAATAAATACAATTATTACCAAATCTACCAGAAAATACTGAAAATACTTTACCAGTTCTTGAAAATATGCCAGAAAGACAGTTTCGTTGGCATCTTTTGACATAACATTTCTCTGTGTCAGCCACTTCAGATATAAGTTGTATTCTTTTTGATATGCTTCACTTTTCGATGGAAGTAATGATTCTCTTGCTTTTTCCGCTTTTTTTATAATATCCTCCATTATATCAGAAAAAGATCGTCGATTTGTGGTAAAAAATAAACACGTTTTTAACGGAAAAACATTGATTGATAAAGAAAGTTTGCTTATAAACATGTAACATAGCTACAACCTAGCAACAACCAACAATGCTACAATCAACGCTACCTAATTCAAATATACCAGAAAGGTTATGAATTTAAACATTTATTGTGTTCTAAATATGGAAATATTGTTATGAAAATCGGTCAAAAATAAAATTATCTATGTACCACGGGAATTATAGAGCCTTAATAACCTCTGGCAATTGCTGTCCCTCGGGCCAGAGGCCCTCGGGACGCAAACTTTGCCATCGGTAATTAAGGCCCTCATAATTCCCTTAATACATAAATAAATCTTATCGTTTTTTGTTTGTTTACAATAACTATGGATTTTCATCAAGTAACGACCAAGTCAATTGAAAATAATTTTGAGTCGGTTGCCGAAAAAAAACCTTTGATGTTCGTGAACTCTTTATTTTTTATTGAAAGCTTGTAGATTGTAGAGGATTCTCTGGAAACATGATAATGATATTCACAATCACTTCTTTCGATAGAAAAACATTCTGATAGAGAAAAGTCCCAAGCCTGCCAAGCTTGAGCCTTGGTGCTTCAAAATTCCCTGAATTGTGAGATCATCATCATTCTCGATATATCTTCAATCACAGTATCGATCTGTATGAAGTGTACTGTCATCCGCAAAGATGTGGACAGAACAGGAGGCCACACCTAACAGGTGTATAGAAGGAAAAAAGATCCTTGTAGAACAAAGGCACTTGAGTCTGAACAACCTACAATGAACTGGTATTAATTCTAGAGCACACTTCTTGTGGACTATCGGAAGAATTCCGTCTGGACTGGAGGGTCAAACAGATGGCATTGATAAAATCACGAACGAATGTGGTCTCAGAATAGTTCCCTGTGGAACTCCAGACAGAGCTGATATTTGAATGAATCCGGACACACGTATTCTAAATACATCGATCAATTGAACCGATAAGCTGCTCCCTCTAACCCTCGAAAAACAAGTCAACCCCCCAGGGGGGGACCGGATACGGATACGTATGTCAGTTGTTTGTTGTTCCCCTGAGCTTACTCTGTCACGAACAAAGGTAAAAAGGGGCATGATCAATTATTTCAATTCTGTCTAGTGGGTATAGGACGAGAAATTAATGAATCTTTTATCAGAGTGGAATTAGAGCCGTAAATTTCAGTTTTGTTGAATCGTTTGTCCTGATTAGAGCCACACGAGGCTGTTCACTTCAATAAGCAATATGCGCTCCCATTTGACGGTTCCCATTTGCATAGCGTGATATTTGTAATCGAATAATTTAGTTACTATAGGTTTCCATATCCGCTGAGAAGGTAGACAGTGGGCTTTCTCAGTTGTTTCCAGAAAATAATACATGATGGGAAAATATTCAAGATTTGAAGAAGTCGAAATTTCGAAATAATGGCCAAAATTTCGGAACATGTCAAAAATAGTCAATTTCGATAAACAGAAATATTGTTTCGGAAAAAGCCAGTAATCAGGCATAAATTTCGAAATAGCGTTGATAAGAAGAAGATCAGAGATCGATAGAAGTCAAAATTTCTAGAAGAGAATAGACCAAACGAGAAATATGCAGGAATTTTCAGATACAAGTTATTCAGACATTAAAAATGAAGTTTGGAATAAAATAGTTAAAACTTTGAGAGTAAAAAGTCGAACTTACGGATGAGGAATGAATTGGCATGAAAGAATAAGAAAAAGCATAAAAAATTCAGAAAGTAAGGTCTGACCCAAAAATAAGATTTAAAGATAAGAGTAAAAATTCCGAGGCAACAGAAAGATTGATCTAAAACCTCCGAGATGAGAGTGAAATTTTCGAGTTGAAAAGTAGTGAATCTAGAGATGAATTGGGAAAACAATCTCAAAAAATCAATCAAAAATTTCACGAAATAAAAGTGAAGAATTCGAGACACGAGAAGAAATTTCGAAATTTAATCAAAATTTTCGGGAAATAGTCGATACTTCGGAAAGGTTCAGTTATAAAAACCGACGAAATTCTAGATTTTGAGAGTCGAAAGTCAAAAGTCGAAATTTTCAGAAAATTCGGCAAGAAAGTCCGACAGAAAAATGTTGAGATCAATAGATGAAAATAAAAATTCTGAGATAAAACATGCAATTCAGAGATAGAAGTAAAAAATTCGGGAATGAATTCAAAGTTTCGAGAAGAAAGTAGGAAATTTAGAGAAAAATACAGAAAAACATTTGAGGAAACAATTGACATTTTATAGAAGGATGAAATTTCGAAAATGAAGTCGAAATTTAAGGAAATGGTCGATATTTAGGAAAAATTCAAGATTTAGGTAAAAAAAAACAGACAAAAAAAAGACAACAGTCATAATTTAGAGATAAAATCAAAATTTTGAGAAAAAAGTCAAATGAGTATTCGAAAAGAAGTTGATATATCGGAAGGAAAGTCCGATACAAAAGTTAAGATTTATAGATAAAAGTAAAAATTCTGGAATATACCAAGAAATTCAGAGATAGAAGACAAAACTTCGAGATAAAAGTCAAAATTTCGAGAAGGAAGTAGGAAATTTAAAGAAAGTAAAGCCTGGTTCATGCTTATACGAATTTCGCAAAACTAATGCGATTCGGAAAATAACAAATATTACATTGATATTATTTCTACTCTACAACACTATTAATTTGTGCATGCTGTAGTATCATATCATGATAACATGAAAAATCCGGAAAAAAGTTGGAATATTTCAACTTTATTGCGATATTTCTTCTCGCAAACATTTTCCGATATTCGTATGAGCATGAACCAGGCTTAAAAGAAGACTAGGTTTCAAGTGAAAAAGTCGAGAAACAAGTATTAATTTTAAAAATTAACCCGAAATTTAGGGGAATAGGTAGTCGATATTTCGGAAAGATTAAGGAATGAAAACCGACATTCGAAATTTAGAGATAACAGTCAAAATTTTGAGGAGAATAGTAGGTAACATTTTGAAAAAAAGTTGAAATTTCGGAATAATCCGACACAAATATGAGATTTACAGATGAAAGCAAGAATTCAGAGATGAAAGTTTGATTTCGGAGATTAGAAGCCAAAACTTTGAGAAAAAATTGAGAAATCAACAGGAACAGGTCATTTCGAGATTGAAGAAAAGATTTCAAAATTGAAGTCAGTATCGAAAAACGAGTCAAAATATGGAAAAACAGTCGAAAAAAGTCGAAATTTACAGAAAAAAGTTAAACTTTCGGGAAAAACTCTGGGTTATTTTTTGAAATTTAGAAATAAAAGTCGAAACTTCAGATCTTTAGAAAATAGTCGAATTTTGATACAAAATTAAGATTCCTAATTAAATGACATAGACAAATTTAATAATAATTGTTTATAGATGAAACTAAAGTAAATAACATCGAAACATTTCCTCCGATAAAAGATGCAACAAATCTGTTCCTCCGAGCTTTCCTATACCATTCGCAATCGTCATCCAAAACAACCGAAACTCATTAGTATGCCTTCCCCATTCTTCCCCAATTAGCGACAACATTCAGCTTCAGCTGCACTACCTAGTCGAAGCGCTCATTGAACTGTTTCTTGATTTCATTCGAAAGCTGGCAGCCATTGCTAACCATCCACCTGCAACTTTCGCTAACGCTAACGAAATTAATGATTGTTCGCGTGAAGCGTTCTCTACAACTTTTCGGGAGCCGAATTCTTGCGGAGGGGGGGCTTTCCAGATTGCACTCCTTTCCAGGAAGTTGGAAAGCGCCCGAGGTGCTTTTTCTTGGTCGACTCTCTTCGCTATGTAAACTTTAATTAGAGTGGGGCCCGTGTGACAAAAGCGACACCTCTCATGTTGCCGTCAGCACAGGGTGATTTTCAATGAGGGCTGAGTTAAAAAAGTGGCCGATATTCTGGAGATAACTGCCTCATTTCTTATGAAACGAAATAAAAATTTCACAAAAAAGAGAGTCCCATGTCACAAAACATGAGAGTGGCTGGTATCAACCAGGCATTCAAATTCAAACTATGTTTGATATTTTCAGTTGAATTAGCCTGTATTTTCTTACAAGATTTCGTCCAATTTATTACTTTTCATTTTACATCTTTTTGTAAATTGGAAGGGTATGGGTTAGAATTCACAACTCTTATACTGCCAGTAGTTAATGAAGTGTTTATAAGATCCAAGGAGCAGATCCTAAGTGAAGATCAATCATTATCAGGATTATTTTTCCTCAACGATTCCAAAATTTTCATTATTTCAACAATTTCAAATCCACTCTCTGGATATAGACTGTACTGAATGAATATGATTCCTATACAGGTGATTATAAGTGTTACAACATTATCAAAATTGTTGAATAGTTTTATGTCGTGATCAATATTTTGTATACTATACGAACAAAAAACTCATGAGATCATTGTACTTCACCACACCAAAACAATTTCAATAAATTCTGTAATATCATTATTAGATGCGGTAAACGGTAGTGTAAAAACGTTTTGATAATATCGCGCTTACGAGGAAGTTCGTTGATCTTCTCTACATACTCTACTATATAAATGAATCGCATGTGATCATTACCTTTTTTGCACTTCTTCTGGATAGTTTTGGTGGGTTCACAGCTCGTCTGGTTGCCTTTTTTCAACGATAAAGTTCTACTCCTCTGGTTAGTCTTTGAATCGCACTCGGACCAAGCTCCTTTACCATATCTGCATTCCTCTGTAAGCAAATAACAAGAATTGAAGGAATTCTATTCAAGAAGAAAATTAATATGGGGTTGGGGTATCCTTGAAATTTTGGCACAAATACTTCTATATAAGAACAAAACTGAATAAACTGAACTAAAATTAACTGTATACCGACGAGCTTCGTTCAGCACTAACAATAAGGCATTATTGGATCAGACAATTGGTATCACCATCAACAATTCCTTGACATAGGAAAATTGAATTGAGACCCCTTACTGTTATAGTAGATTACACAACAAGTGTGGAAAGTGACATATTTCACACGAGTAGTCGTTTAGCACGAGCCGCGTAGCGGTGAGTGCGGAAACGTAACGAGTGAAGGAAATGCACTTTCCAACGAGTTTTGTACACTATTTTTCCTACGACTCCGAATACTTTCATTTCGCGGGAGGTCTTGTAAAAAATGTAACTTGATCGGTCTCTAGAATTTCAGGTGGTTTTGATTCAATATCAAGTACTGTTTATTTCCATATTCAAGATGATATTTGAATACTTCTCCGACAATTCCTCATTAAGTGAGTTACTGATTGATTGAGTTAGTTTAGTTTGGACAAATTTTATTGATATTGACACCAGCGTACATAAACAACTTAGACACCATACGCCTGCTAGCGCCAGTAATCACGCAACCAGGAATACATAACCACAGAAGTACGAAGTGCGCAAGCGCGTACGAGTTAGTGCGTCCTTGACTCCTTGCAAACATCTGTGATACTGATGTGATATGATGCCATAATCTTTGATGATGCAACATGCAACTTATTCAAGCAGCAAGCCGCGCATAAAACTGTAGCCGTACTCTTTTGAATGATCTCACCCGCTGTCATCAACATCGAAATAGTTCCAGCAAAGAGT
Source organism: Chrysomela aeneicollis (assembly GCA_029955515.1). NCBI lineage: Eukaryota > Metazoa > Arthropoda > Insecta > Coleoptera > Chrysomelidae > Chrysomela > Chrysomela aeneicollis. The sequence goes on from JARUHQ010000010.1 coordinate 17,400,194, forward strand.
ATATAGTTCCAGTTTTGAAGTGAATTCAGATTTATGTATCAGACACATTGAAATTAATAGATAAAGAATTCTTGGTATAATTCAAAACGAGACAGAAATTTCAATAAGTAATATAAATTTGATTTGAGAACGCTTATATATTGACAGTGAGTACCTTCACAATATACCTAATTATTTCTATATCAATTCAGCCGACCGTTGTGATATTTTTCATATCAACACTAGTGCTTTTTTTCTTTCAAATAAACAATACCATAGTGATATGAGCTACTTTCTGAATAACAAAACAGTGTGATTATTGACGTTTTCATACGTGGTCGTAGGAAAATTCTTATCTTGGTCATCCTGGATAGTATCGGTTTTGAAGTTGTTTTCAAAATAATTTGAAAGATCATGAATTCGGTATTTACTCATAATAATATTTTGGAAAATAGGAAAGATAAGTAGGATATTGAATAGAAAAATACAAGGACGATAATCAAAAAGTTGCATTATCAACGGAAAAGCATGCATCCTTGTTCTATTTTGACCAAATGTTCGGATATCATTCCATATTTGTGACTCATAAACTGAATCGCTGAAGTTTTTGTTTGACAAGTCAAGGTAGGTATGAAGTATGAATATTTTCTCATGATTAAATTCTCATATACCTGAAATTTTGTTGTTTTCTCCTAACTTTACTTCGAGTTTTGAGGTTCGTCCTAAGAGAAAATGATCCGCCAGCATCTCGATATGAATAGAAGCTCATGCATTCACGAATTTCTAGTCAGTTGCTTTCTACTGTAAACTTTGGCAATGACGGTCTCAAAGCCCGCGATCTTAATCACGGAAAGACAAACTTTCACCGCACAAAATAGGCGTGATTAAATTTTATCTTGCGACGAAAACCCTGAAAATATCAAAGCGAACTCGATGAAAGACCCGAACTATATGCACAAAAATCGCGTGAATTGCCGGATCTATGTGTGTTTTCTTTACCATCAACCGCCCCAAAGTTTGAACAGCTGTGTGGAGTTTGTTTTGTTTAGTCCCGATTGTTTCTGAAATCCTGCCAATAGAGTTGGGCCAGCCAGTCAATTTCCGGATTAACACTATATACGTTTGGTTAAGCTGGTAGAAATTTGCAGAATTACATTACTCCTCTTCATCAAATATACGCCCTAAAATCTAATGAGAGAACTGTATCTACCCCTACTATCTACAGTGTCACATATAAAGTTCGCCACATATGGAAGTTTTTTTTATTAATAGATATAAAGAAAATTTGGCTTCGTAGTTAGTTTGTGTTTGAAAAATGATTAAAATACAGCATCTTTCCTTTTTTGTTGCTCAGTTTCCAATTTTATACATTTGTTCCAAATTTGGACTCTCTACTTTAAATTTTTCGAATCTTTCGCTCTATCGATTCGAACGAAACATGATTCAAATTTCATAATTTTGATGAATATGAGACTTCAATATCATATCTAGCCCAGGAAATACCCACATTGGCCTGTTAGGTACTAGAAAATAAACAAAATGCATTTCTAGAAATTCGTCTCCGTTGATGCAAAGTTAATCTAGTTTTTTTAAACTGATGTGGATTTTCAATGTATGGACGTTAATATGTCAGTAATGGAATGAACGAATTTCTCTTCATTCTTATTACACTCGTATTTCTTCTTTTAATAGATTTTTATCGAGTTTGATTATTTTTCTGACCAATAATTCAGTTACAAACAAACCCGAAATATCATACCTTCCTGTAAACTAAACAATGACCTACAGTTTCATAACTATTCAAAAGACTTTCGTTCTAGCGATTTGTACTAGACATGATATAACATTTCGTGATTTTAAACAATACAAGACTAATGCAACATCTCGGGATGAAAATAGTAGGTACTGATCAAATCGAAATAAAATTATCACTTAGTAGTAGTCGAAGTGACAGTAGGGAGTCCAAATTTGAAACAAATGTATAAAATTGTAAACGGAGCAACTTTTTTCTCTGACATTTTTCGAAATTTCCAAAAAAAAATATATTTTTGAGGACTTTCGAAAAAATGGCAAATTTGACAGGTTTGGAGTGGCACATGGAAAAAGGAAAGATGCTGTATTTTACTCATTTTTCAAGCACAAACTAACTGCGAAGTCAAATTTTCTTTATATCTAGTATTAAAAAAACTTCCAGATGTCGCAAACTTAATGTGTGACACTTTACATTTACTCCCGGGTGTTCATATATCTATCTAGGTACTGTGAAAGAATAATTGAGAATGCATTTGAACAACTGAATATTCCTATTTGTGTATTTAGAGCGAAGGTCAGTTGATCTTTCGTTAAGGCTGTGCAGCCTCTCAAGCACTTTCTTTCTTTTGTGCATAACCCTTTCTATTCGATGCCCAGGATTCCGAGGTTTCTTGCGAAGTTCATCAGTTTCCTAGGAGCTATAGGTTCCTGATATCGGAGGGCTCTAAGAAGGCCCCTTCCAGGAACTTGAGCCTCTTGCAGAAGGGCGCTGAGCATTCGCAAAGCAAATGTTCTGCAGTTTCAGCGAAGTTCTCGCAGTAGCAGCAACTATCACTATCTCTGTTTTATCCATCTTTTTAAGGTGATACCTCAGAGGGCAGTGTTAAGTGAGGTGTCCCGTTACCAGTCTCAAATCTTTTTTGTCCAACTTGAGAAGCAGTTTAGCTTCCCTTGGCAAAAGTCTCACTAGCCTTTTCGCTTGTCTTTGTCCTGGCACTTTATTCCAGTGAGATTTCATTTCATCTGCTTCCCTTTGTGTTTGAAGTACAAAAGAGATTTTTTCTACAAACACAGTTCCTAGACAAGAAAACTCGATGCTTTCTTACTACTAGTATGAAGTTTAATTGAAATATACCTTTTGCAATAAATATTATTTTGCTTTATATTCAACAAACTGATGTTTTTTGAGTAATGCGAAATCAATATTTTCGCTCACGAGCGCAAATGCTGTTTCTTGATGACTTTACTCGAAAAACGTGAACGTTGTTTTGAGATTTGAAAGCGTGAAAAGGCTTTTTTGTTAACTGGTTATAGAAAAACCTATTTGTCAACAGCTAGACCTTGATCTGCTTTTATGGCAATTGGCCAGTACATTCATCTTGATTTCTTCTAGGGCTACCCTCAATATGAGTCGTAGTCATATACCCATTCAGTTGAGTTTGCATAAAATTACGAACTTCCAGTATACTTTCATTTCAATGAATTTTATCACATCCAATAAAAATCAAATGTGCTATAATTATATAGCTTTATCCTATCAAATTCCTGAATACTAAATAGTACAAAAAGAAAGTTATTCTTCTTCTTTTTTTTTTGATCATTGGTCTCTTCCTGCTAAATAATTGGCCAAGCATACATTGGCCTGACAATGTTGGTTACTTCACTTACATTATATAAATTGGATATCAATTCTTTTGGTTACAAGAAAAATATCACTTTTGGTCCTGATAAAATAATGTACCTACTTTTTTTCCAAATTTCTTATTTGTATGATATCGTCAGCTAATTCAAAATCCTGGAATGAATTCGAGAATATAATGCCTAGTTAATAACCTCAGACTGTAATTTTTGAGAAATTTTTTCAATAAATCAAGATTTTCTCGCGATACCTATTTATGTTTCGAAATATAATGAATTTCAATTATTTTTTAAAAAATAAACGAATCTCTGAGAACAAATGTTTTTCGCTTATTAGTGAACTGGTTTGACTTAATAAATTCGAATCATGGAATCATTTTGTTTGTATTTATAGAGAAGATTTTATCCTCCTCTATCTCTTCTAACGGGTCGCTACTGATATACCATCCGAGTTTATAGGTACGATTATTCAAACCAGCAAATTGTTATATACATATACGTAGAGCCCATGCTGCTGAGTTTCAGCTCAGAAATGTGACGTTGGTCTCCAGAGGAATGAGATTGTTACGACATGTATGGAGAATTCAACTGGGACCGTCTGGGAACAAAGCTCGAATTGAAACAAATCGCCTCGGCGTACGTTGTTGGATTAGGTTAGGAACAGCCGAGACATGTTTGGTGTACATACTGGGAGAAAAATTGCGAGACAAAAATACGGGATATTCGTATTCAATGTTAAAGACAATGTAATGAACAAATATCGATGCTTATCCTCAAAATTTTTCCGTGGTATCCAAAAATGTAATAACGCGCAGTATGTTCTATTTCATAAAACAGTGGTTCATTAGGATCAAAACTGATAATGCGAGTCAAGCAAGGTCACTCTTGAATCGATCGAAATATGCAATTTTTCTGCAACCATAATAGTTATTTATATATCAAGGACGTAATATAGGCTTTTATATACCGTATCGTGTATGTAATAGCCTGAGCGATAGCGAGGGCTATTTACACGCCTAGGTCCATAAAAGCAAGTTACGTCCGAAAAACATACATTTTATGCACGACCAGTATATTTTATTGTAAATACCTCTCCACCTCTCAAGCATAATAGGAATAAAACGGATCTTAAATATCTTTTGAACCCCTTTGAAATAATTTTTGCTACGCCCATGATGTTCCTCTAGAAAAAGCATCACATGAGTGTTTCTACTTTTTCTCTATCTCTTATAATAAGGGAGTTATTAAGGGTTTACAATTTGCTCATGTTCCAGACTGGTGGGTGGATAAATAGGCTAGTAGCCATATTTGCTGTGTGAATTGTACTCCACCAGAAATCAGTGAAGCAACTGAGGATGCGAATAATTAATAATTAATTGTCTGGCGGGCGGTAAAGTGCCATTTTACGCTCGGCGGGCGGTAAAGTAGTCCGAGGACGTTGAAGCGCTATCTTACGCCCGCACAACCGGGCGATAAAGTGCTATTTTACGCCTGGTCGTGCATACAAAGAATTGATATCTCAGGAATTTGATATGAGAATGAGGTAAACTTTATTTCCCACAAAAAATATTTCATAATTTGAAAGTACCTACTTACCCAATCTATAGTTTATTTACTTAAAACCATTTTTATTTTTTTTAATTGTCATCGGGACAGTATTACTATATATCTTCAACGTTAAGAGATAGAAAGACGATTAAATCAGAAAAAAATGTATAATATGAACTATTTCATTATAACACTATTCCGTTTTGAAAACAGGAAAAGAGGTAGTGGTTTCTGAGATATTTTGAAAAAACTGAAAATTTACGATTTTGCTTTCATTTATTTTCTCAGTTAGGTATTGTTCTGAGAGGAAACTGTTGTATTTTTTTTACCTAGGTGAGTGACTAAGCCAAAGAAGTTGTAGATATTTCATATATATTTTTCTTATAAACGCCATATTTGTTTTTGTACCATTGAATAGAATAGAACTTAACATTCTCTTTACATCCATGTATCACACATTTTTTTTATCACTCGACTTGAATAACACGTTTCTGGTACTTAGTTATTATAGTCAAATTTGTAATCCTAACATGGTAGGCCTGGATGGTGATAAAACATGATATTTCAATGGTCATGGCTACTGCATTGATATTGTTATGAACTGTGCTTCCAAGAACACCGGGAGTCATTATCTCGGCGGCTTGCGTCAAGGTTGTGATGTATGGCCTCGCGATAACATTGCTCGCCGACGAACCAATTAGAAGACAATAGCGGATGACTCATAACCGTCGTAGATTCTCGAAAATGAACGTTATTTGAAGATTTTGGTAGAATGAGTATTTTGGTTATATAAAAGGAGCGCACCGACGCGTACAGTCTGTTTAAGTTTGGAAAGTTTAGAAAGAAAGCTAGTATTATTGTGAACATTGAGATTTGTAAAGCGAATATCATTGTTATTCAACTCAAGTGTTTATTGAGTTGTATTTCGAGTGTTTAGTGAAATAAATTGTTTAGTTTTGTAGTGAGTGTTTTAAATTAACAAACCCAGCCACTATATATATAATCCATCGAAGTAATTTTATCGAAACGTAACGAAAAATGGAAAATTTCCATTATTTATTTAATAATCACGAGTCTAAATGATTTTTACCTGTCAATGGAATAATCAGAGATTGTGAATAAGCTATTAACCTAACTAACTGATAGAACTATAAGGAATTGATAACAATGAAATTAAATTTTAAACAGTTACTTAGCAACTAAATTATAGGTAAAAATTACCAAACTCAAGATTGATTTAAAATTCTCATTTTCATGTCAATAACACAGTGCCTTTACTTTTGTATAATTACATGGAAAATTATATTCATAAGAACTTATCAGTTCTGAAATCAGGTAAGAAATCACTTCCTTCAATAAGGATATTATGACATTTAATACACGCTTTATGTCCACAAATGGAATGGTTGAATAACTCTGAAATTAAATGAGTACAATTTCATAGAAATATTTGTAAATTGCCAACCTGCTCTAAATTATGCAAATCTCATACCACCCATCACGCACGATGTTGCTTCATTAACACAGAATAAACGTTAATCTGACTCCATAACGATGCAGAAATGATGACAGGATGGCGGCAAAATAGAATTTTTGATGTGGCGACCATCAGATTTGATGAAGTCGTTACTGCTGAACGTAAATATTAACGTTGATGACTGTAGAACTCAGTAAACGAAAATTAGCGAACACACAGAAACCAACATTTCACGGTTCGTTTGGAAGTAACGACTTTGAAGAAACGCGGAATTGATTGCTTGCGTTGATAATCCGAATTTAATTAGTCTAGTTAGAAATTAACCGACAATTTTGGATATAGGCCGTCTCTTCTCTCATGAAAACGTTGGCTTGGGAAGGAAAACACCTTAGAAAACACTATAGAATGAAACCAATGTCTTTCTTTCCAAATTCCTTTTCTTTTTTTTATGAATACGTCCATACACAGCCATTGATGGTTTGTTTGGATTTATTTTATACCTACAAGACACGTATCATTATTTCATTTCTCCATTCACCATCATACTATCAATACTATCAATATTTCTAAATAATGAACACAATAGAGCATTTTAGAACCATATATCTAATAATAACTATATAGGTAACATGGATACCAGAGCTGAAGCCAAAAAATAAAACAAATGACAGTCTGCGGGACCAATCGCGAATATGCGCATGCGCAAGTTTGATTTAAGAATCGACATGCGTTTTCATCATGGAGGAGAGTAGCTTTCTAGTGAGCGACAAACGTATGATAATTATTAAAAATCATTTCATCATGACATATATTTTTCAAATATTCATTCATTGATGGATTGTTGGACGATTTTGGATAATAGTTGATGATAGATGCAGAAATGGATGTGATCTACAAAGTGATACTTGCGATTTGCATAGAAACCTGTGACGATAAAGTCATTGGAACAAGATTTGTGGGCTAATTTTTGATCAATCACTGTTATCACTCACTAATCACTTCTGTAAACAATCAGTAAGTACATTAATAACTATATTAACGCTCTTTTACATAATTTGAGTCAACAAACATACCTAACCTATGAAATTCTGAAAACGTAAGTGGATTTCAACTCGTCAAAACCCGCGCATGCGCACAATTAATCATTAGCAAGCCAGACAGTCTTTTGTTTTTCCAAAACTGGCTTCATTTTCGCGTGAAGAGAAGAATAGGTGTTATCCATATAGTTGTTATTATATATATGTTTAGAACACGTGACCTTGTTGGACCAAACCTTAGATCATAAAGGCTTACGCTAGATCCGGCATCATATAGTATTTGTTTGGTATTAGAGGGGTCTGTTAAAAAGTAAAATGATATCACGTGGTACAACATATACATATGTATGTTCAAAATTTTAAAACGATCAATCAATGGCAGTACGTTAAATCCCCCTGGACCTACCAAACGAATAACCTGGATACCGTATCTAGCGTAAGCATATGTGACCTAAGGACCAAATATGGCGCCAAATTATGTCAATAGAAAGTAAATGTCAGTAAACAGGAAAGTTAGTTGCTGATTTACCAGATATTGTCAAGATATTTTCAAGATTATGTCGTTCATGGCTTGTTAAGGTAAAAGTAAATATTTATTGGGTTCAGAAAATTCTGGTAGTGAAGCTGCAGAGTAGGGATCGATAAAATAAGAGTCATGAATTCTGTTGATCCCTATGTTATTAAAAATGATGAAGTGGAAACTGACGTGGAATCGTTTCCAAAAGTTGCCTTCTTGGACATCATCAGTATTTGGACTCTTTCGGGACCAAACATGTCTCAAGAACTGATTTTAAATACTTCCAACAGAAAAAAAATCAACTCGAATGACAGCGAAAATATGTGTGGTTATGTTTGTTCTAGTCCAGCAGGTCTAATTTGACAGCATTCTAATATACTCTATTTTGAATTCGTTACAGAAATACGTATTTGTTGTTTCGAATACCTTTTGTATATTTGGGATATATTTTCATCAGTTGTATATCCAGACATATAACAGTAAATATCGAATATATAGAATATTTGATTTTAGACACATTTAAAATTGAAGTATCCTGCAGAAAGATAAGTGGAAGTGTCAGGAACGCTTGAATATTTCATGAGGTGTGAACGATTTTCAATTTGAGAATTCGTATTTATTGCACCCGAATATAACTGCATCATTGAATATTTTAGTTCATTCCATTCTCCCAGTATAAGTACTGGGTGTTTCAAAATAATAGTGATATGTATCAAAATGTATTCGAATGAGAATATCCATAGAAAGAAAACTATACTTTCCACGCAGAAGTAAAGACAGTATGCAAATATTTGTGTAATACTTGAAAAATTGTTCATTCGTTTGTTTATTCATTTCCATAATCCAATACCAAAACCGAACCAAAACTTAAAATTCACTGGCTGTTAGCATTTTCCACCACTATTCATAATTAATTAAAACATTAATCTGATGCAAACACGAGAGTGATTATATCTCCTCGCATATTTTCACATCTTCAGTTTATCCAGAATGTTCCAAGTGGGGTTCACAAAGTTTTTTTCCATTATATTGCTACCATATTTCACCGGGAGATTTCAGAATGAGCCCATTTCAATTTTTGTCATAGCCAAGGAAAGTTTTAATTAGTTTTCAGACAGGAATTACAATGTTTATCGCTTAAAGCTCATGCTAAAAGAGTCTCGTATTACAAGATCATATCATAATATAATTCCATTGATTGAATCCATGAGCCCCGCTTCAAATTTCATGTAAATAGAATTTAAAAATCCAGTATATTCAACACTTCGATTTCATAATACTCACGCCAAAGTAATGACCTCGATAATTCAAATAATAGTTTTGATAATTTTTTTATGTAGGTTAAAATGTATACATTCCTTAGTACAAACTGAAAGAATGAAGGCAAAACAACAGAAATAGTAAACCTACAAGATACGTTTCATGTGATATCATTTTTTATACAGCGTGATTGAAAATTCGAAGTAGATATTTTAAAGACGTATTGTTGAAATTTGTTTTGTTTCCTATGTGCCTAAAATGCACCTTATTCGAGCTACAGCCACTGCAAATTGCATTAAAAAAAGGGTTATTTGAAATTGTGACTATATAATAACAGATCGGATCTTCTGAAAATTTGACATGCCCCAGATATTTTAGGCACTCTAATTCATTTTTTGATTTGAAAATTAGGTCAACCAGTTTTGGGTCGAAAAATTTGGCCTCTTCAATTGACCCTTCCCAGAATAGAAAGTTATCATGGCGGATTTTTACATGTGACAGATTTAGGGAAAAATCTGGGGAAAAACTTGACACTTGACAGTTGAGAAAATAAGTGTTCCATGTCAAAATTGAATTGATATGGAAACGAATCCAGATTATAGAATAATATCCTGTCTCTTTGTGCCTTTTAATTCTAAGGAATATCCATATCGATATTCTGGAATTTGGATTCGTTTCCATTTTATATCAGTTTTGACATGGAACACTTATTTTCTCAACTGTCAAGTGTCAAGTTTTTCCCCAGATTTTTCCCTAAACATGTCAAATGTCAAAATCCGCCATGATAACTTTCTATTCTGGGAAGGGTCGATACAAAAAACCCATTGCCAGAAAATCGTTATTAGTTATTGTTATTCGTCGGTTTTTAGCAGATTGATTATTTGTTATTGCGATCAAGAAATTTGTTAACGTTAAAAATGGAAAATGTTTACAGTGGCTTTACTTAGTTTGACATGTTTATTTGGAAAAAGTCTCATGCCCCTAGCAATAGGTTTTCAAAATATCCAGATCGAATTTTGAATTACCCTGTATATCAATAATATCAATTTAGCGCGACCAAAATAAATAGAAAAATTTAAACAATACGCTAGTCCAATTAAAAAATATCAAACATAGTTTAAAATTGAATGCCTGGTAGACTACGAAAACAAAGCAACTACTTTCCTGGTGAATACTACGCAGAACATTTAATTTTATCTGCTCGTAGTCCAGCAACGATTCACACTGTGAATGCAGATCGCAAATGTTTCTTTCTTCCTATAATACGAGACAAATTCACATCGGGACAGGTGTTATGGAATAATTAAAATTGTACCTATTGTATATGTTTCATATTCAGATGTTATGTTATAGAGATTTTATGTTATGGACCATGTGAATTCTTATTCTGAATATGTCGAAATTCTTTTTCGCTTTTTTCTGACATTTCGTTTTTATTCAGAAGAATCTGAATCATAACATAAAATCTCCATAACATAACATCTGAATATGAAACATATACAATAGGTACAATTTTCATTACTCCATAACAACAGGCACGCTTAACAACCTACAGACCGGTTTCGGGCTTATTGGCCCTCATCAGTGCAGGGTAGTTAACCGAGTAGAGACCGTGAGATCTTCACTCGAAGCGTTGCCTGTCCCAATGCATTTTCGTCGCGTCTATTTGACCGCACTGAGCCGCGTTCCAAGAGACAGTTGGAAGTGGCGACACCATGCGGCAGAAGAAAGAAACTATCCAGAAAGAAATCTAACAAGTCACAGAACTTGGAAGTGGCGATAGCTCGACTGAGATAATAAATGAAATTTTTTTTCCTACGACCACGTATGAAAACGTCAATAATCACACTGTTTTGTTATTCAGAAAGTAGCTCATATCACCATGGTATTGTTTATTTGAAAGAAAAAAAGCACTAGTGTTGATATGAAATATATCACAACGCTCGCCTGAATTGATAGAAATAATTAGGTATATTGTGAAGGTACTCACTGTCAATATAAGCGTTCTCGAATCAAATTCATATTATTTATTGAAATTTCTGTCCCGTTTTGAATTATACCAAGAATTCTTAATCTATTAATTTCAATGTGTCTGATACATAACCTCTGAATTCACTTAAAAACTGGAACCTATACTCTTTGCTGGAACTATTTCGATGTTGATGACAGCGGGTTAGATCATTCAAAAGAGTATGGCTACAGTTTTATGCGCCGCTTGCTCAGTTTGATATCACAGTATCACCAACGAGAAGATTCTTTGGTATCCCAGATGTTTGCAAAGAGTCAAGGACGAACTAACTCGAGTAACTCGTACGCGCTTGCGAACTACATACTTCTATGGTTCTGTATTCCTGGTTGCGTGATTACTGGCGCTAGGTGAATGGTGTCAAGGTTGTTTATGTACGCTGGTGTCAATATCAATAAAATTTGTCCAAACTAAAGTAACTCAATCAATCAGTAATTCACATAATGAGGAATTGTCGGAGAAGTATTCAAATATCATCTTGAATATGGAAATAAACAGTACTTGATATTGAATCAAAACCATCACCTGAAATTCTAGAGACCGCTCAAGTTACATTTTTGAGAATACTTCCCGCGAAATGAAAGTATTCGGAGTCGTAGGAAAAATAGTGTACAAAACTCGTTGGAAAGTGCATTTCCTTCAGTCGTTACGTTTCCGCACTCACCGCTACGCGGCTCGTGCTAAACCACTACTCGTGTGAAATATGTCACTTTCCACACATGTTGTGTGATATACTGAAAAGCCTTGAATTGGACAACCATTTTAAAATAAAAAAAAGTCTATCCAATTAAAATATATCAAACATAGTTTAAAATTGAATGTCTGTTCAATTCATGGCTTTTTCTATTTTTCATTAGACTAGTGATCAACAGGAATCGTTTCAAGGAGCAATATTGCGATGAAATAGACTCACACGCCACTGACTCGAACGTTCAATGAATTTTCATTTCCATGTCTGAGGCTGCGGTGATTAATTATGCTCAGGTACTTTGTCTTCCGGTTCTCCCCTGTTATTACTCCCCTTTATGCATCGTAGATTGCAATTTGTTTTTTCTGGATTCACCGGGGAATGACCGGACGTGAATCTTCAATTACATAATAAATTACTTTTTCGACTCAGCAGGGAAGCAATGCAGAAAATGTAAGTAGAAAATCTCATTAATTATTTGATTTCGAGAAAATACTACCAATAACTCTGAGGGGCGGGTTTTTTTGAAGGATTTCAGGGTTCAAAGTTAATTATGTCCCAAACAAGTTTGTTCTATTACAGAGCAAACACCATCTGGTGTCCCCTGGGCCCTGAGGTCATGATTGTTTCAGTGTCAGTAAACACCGGCATATTATTCACCACTGTAGGTGTTATGTGACCTTTCCCATAGGTGTTTTTAATAATCAAACCCAGTTGTCAGTAACACTAATGTTAGTGCTGAATTTAGCAGAATGAACACTTTGGTGGTGTTCTTCATGCATTTCAAAATGTGCGATTTGACACAGAAGTGGTGTGATGCATATTCTGTGATTTTCTTGATGCTGAATCCTACCTCCACGAAATTCTCTTCGGTGTGGCAGGTACATGCGAATATACTTTTCTGGTGTGAAGGAACACTATATCATGAGTGTGATCATGCGAATCAGTGATTTTCTTCACCACTTTCGATGTTTTTCACTAGGATGGATTATATGATGATAAACTAGACTCAGAAGAATCTAGGGACAATTCGGTTGATGACGAACTGTTTCAGTTCATTAATCCTGATCAGTTTTACTAGAGCCTAGACCACTTGATTGAATTGATACTGATAAATCTATCAATATATCATGCCCAATATTGAAATCAAGTATGGTAGGAAGGACGTCAGTGCCACCTATTGGGAAAAGTTCCAAGGTTCTGAGATCGAACACTCATAAACGCATGAAAATCACACCATTCACATGCTTATATCCAATATTTTTATTGATTTATATCAAATCTGGTGTATTCAGGATGCAATACTCAACGAATGATTATTGACAGCAAATTTGATGATTCATATAGGTACCACCTCGATTCTATCGTGATATGACACGGTGTAACTCGGTTTTAATTTTATATAATGGGTGTTTTTTATGCGTTAACGTGAATTATAGCATCATTGAGAATATTACATTTCAACCATTTGGAGTTTCTTGTGATTATAGGTTTCAGAATCGTTCTACTTTACCACATCCGTGTCATTTTTCTTTACTAAGAAAGTAACACCACTGAAAACACTCAATTGCGAAATGTATAATAAAAAGGACAAAATTACTTTATTATTCAGGTGTTGATTGCGTCGGAGTTTGCTCTGAAATCCATTTGATTGATATTACACCCAAGTTTTTTCTTACTGTGTACTTTTGTCCATAGGACTCCAATCCCTAATAGCACAACTCAGTCCAATGGATGTTCAATGGATGTCCTCCTCAGGACATCTCGGACATCCACTGGACATCCAGTTTTTGTACACCGGATAACGTATGGACATCCATAGGATGTCGCATTTCCAATTTTTTGACTATCCATACGGTATCCATCATGGACATCAATATGGTAACATGTATGGACAAATATAGGCCATTGAACATCCACTTTCCACCGCTTTGGACATCCATGGAATATCCATAGGATGTCCATTTTATGACAAATAAATGAAAAAAGCTACTAGCATTCAAGCGCGGTCACCCATCCAAACTCTAACTTCGCTTATCGTTGCTTTACCTCTGTGATTCATCCTTCCTTGCATGGTGGCTGCTACTGTCTTCTTATTTATATTATTAAATCCATGAAATTCGGTCAATAATGAGAACGATTCAAATTACTCCATTAGTGTTGATTCTTGCATGTCAATTTGACATATTTTTCATTTTAAAGAAAATTTAGGTATTGTACGATGATGGAGTAGACAATGATGTGTGGTATTTTGATATCTCTACTTCTATGTTGTGAGAGCCCAATTAGCCAAATTCGTGCATGGTGGAGAGAAGCGAGACCAACAGCTGATACTGTAATCCGAACCACTTCTATAGGAGTAAAGTAATTTAACAGAATTCCCATTGGTTTATATTACTTGAACATGAGGGTTTCTTTCGGTGTCAATTTCGAATACTTTTTATGAATGCAATGGTATGTATGTGTGTGGAAAAAATTCAAAATAAGAACGTGGGGACATTGAATGTACGCCATGTTCAATGGACATCTCCATGTGGACATCGATTGGACAATGGCTATCGATATTTTGAAGAAGAGGTCATTAAATGGACACCAAATGGACTACCTTGTCTGGACGTCCATTGGATATCTTCATGTGTATATCCTATGGATGTCCAAAATATATCCATGGACATCTTGGACATATACTGGACACAAAACGCATGTCCAATGGACATCTTGTGCTATTAGGGATGCTAAAAAAAAGAAAGATATCCCATTTCTCACTAACATCTTAACTAAAGCATGGTTTATTGTTTCATTCTCGATTGTAATACATCGTGGAATGTTGTGTGAAATGTTCGAATTATGATTTTCAATGGAAACATGCATCAAATAACACTTTTGATTCATATTCTCGACACGTTATGGATATGCGAAATGGTGGCTGTCATGAAGTTATAATTTCGAATACAAAATGGAATCAAATACGCTCATTAGCAGGACACATTCGAAATTGCAGAACTTCATAAATTCCATTCGAAGGCAAGTGCTTGTTCATTTTGATTCATATACCGTTCGCGTTCTAAACATCAATGAAACGCATACAAAAAGGCATAGGTACATGAATATGTGATTCGGATGTCATTTTCAGGCGAGTTTGAAATTCGATGTGAATATAGAGAGCGGACAAGTACTAAACTAGGCCGCGACTATATATGAGTTGTCCACGAGAATTTGCATGAAAAGTGTTTTATGGAAGCTCAACGTTATAGGTTTTCCTCTGGTGCAGTCAAAAGATAAAGGAAAAGTCATGACAGAGGTGATTTTTATAATTTCTTGAATTAATCCGTACATACATTAATTAAGATGATTTGGGAACTTGTATTTGACAAAAACGATTCTCACCTATCGAAATGAATAAGTATAATCTGTTGAAGCCTTATTAATCACTTATTTTTTGTAGTAGGTATAAAAACTCATGGACAAAGCTCTGTTTTTTTTCAATTTTACCCAGGATACATGTTTGATAGATGTTGAGGAAAACGCATTTTTTATTATTCGGAGATCGGTACAATCGAACTGTCAAATGAAAGTCAGAAGAGTTAGGCCCAGTTTACTTCTGAACGATTTGGATTTGGTGATATTAGCAGTGAAAAACTCAATGTTTTAATTGGAAAATTTCAATTCAGAGTGTAATTTGATTGAAATTGACCAAAAAAAAATAACTAGTTTGAATTTTTCACCGCTGAGTATTGCAATAATCAAAGTCGCTCAACTGTAAACTGGGCTTTACGCTTGTGCGTCAGATTTTTAAATCAATCGAATATGTTTCTGTTATTTATCAATATTAAATCCATTTTTTTCTTCAAAACAATTCAAAATAGAAAAAATTGCATATGACACACGTTTTATAAGACACGTTGTCGCACTTGTTCACTTGGAGCACTCCTCGCTTCGCTCGTCGTACTCCAAACAACGCGTGCGACAAAATAGCGTCTTATAAAACTTGTATCATAATATACTATTTTTTGTTGATTTCAACACCCTCGATACCTGATATAATAAGTTCTACAAGTTTTATCAGGCTGAAGATGGACGTATATACGTCCGAAACATGTCCCTGAAGTATCCTTAATGGATTAAATGTTGTGGAGACGACTTTGAGTATTTATTCCCTTTAAAACTATATCACTCGTTACTTAGAGAAATTATGGACTTCTACCTAAGATTTATCTCCTATAGGTACTAAAAGTGTTGCCTAATAGCAACATACATACATACAACTTGAGTCGGTTGCAGAAAAAGCATATTTTGATTTGATTTGACACAGGCTACGCTGCGAAGCGATGAATACAGAATTCTGAAAGATTATACTCGTCCAATAATTTATTTCAAGAATAATCGGGCTATCTTCCGAATAAACTCATCTTGTTTTTCGCCGAGTGTTATTTCTTTCAGTGATCGAGTTTCCAATGCTCAACATTGATTTATGTGGCTGCTTCCGGAGAAGCAAATAATTACCAAAGTTTACAGAATAGTATTATTCGTTATTACCTCGCCGTGTTATTGAGATGTATTCCTACATGTTTGGATGATTGGATTTATTAACTGTCTGACATAGAGCGATGAGGCTTGCTCATAGCCCTCGGTTTATGTGATTGATATTTTTCATTCTTCCTCCCTTGTCTGTAGCTCTAAGAAGCATCGAGGTCGATCTTTACGGTCTTCTACGTTCGTGATTTATCATGAATATTACGTCATATGAGGTTTTTCGAGCAGAATAACAAGCTATATTATCCCTGTATATCGTTTGTTGTTTTTACTGAACTAGAAAAAATTTGTTCGGTTATATTATGTCCAACTGCTCTGATGTCGAGTGTTATGTTTGAAACTCAGTTGTCCCAAAGGTCTATCAAAATGGTGTCGCTAGTGTACAAAAGTTGTCCGATGCTCATTTATTCTGTTTTTTTTTGCTGTAAGTGATGGTTGAAGTTCCTTCTTTGCTATGAATATCAAAGAAGTTAAGTGAGGTAGACACGTAGACAGTAGATCATTCGTAAGTCAAAAATCGGATGATAAATTCTCCATTTCATTACTTTAAGGAAAATATAATAATTCTTCAATATATGATTGATACAAAAACACACAATTGTGCATTTAATATATTCTGAACGATGATGTCAAAATCACATTGGATGTAATTTTGAAGTGAATACATTCATAACATGAGTCTAAAAATTAACGGATACCTATACTCTATGTATCAGTATCATCAGTATCAATTTACATTGATAAAATTGACTCCTAATATCACGTTGTTAATATAAATATACAGTATGATGCATTTACAATATGTGAATATAAGAATACATTCATATGAGTATGAAAATCACAATAATAAAGTAGGTTTTCACCATAACATGTAAAACGATGATTTAACGATTTCGAAATTACATTGGATGTTATTTTACAGGAATATCACACGAACTTTTTTACTTTATCAAGTTCACATTTACGAATCTGAACTACCAGATATCAACAATTTCACCAAGTTTATATTCATGAGATCAAACCACATCCTTACTGCGTTCAATTCTTATGATAATTCGTCATTTCATTTCTTGGCAAAAATACAATAATTTCAAAATTATTTTCCAGTTCATAGCAATCCTGTGATATTGCTGCAATGCGCCTTAATTTTTGTTCCTTTTACATTTCCATTGCGAAGTCATCTAATTTCATGCATTTCGAATCGAGTTGAATTGACAAATCGCTATTTGATGAACGATCGAAATATAATCCCTCTCATCTGGAATTGGCGTCGTTGACTAGGATCGTAATTCACGAGGTATATTCCCGATTCAATCCCAGAGTAATATAAAACGGTATTAACGTACGTATATGCACCATTCTAACTTAAATGAATAAAGATATTTCGTTGGAAACATGCTTCTAGAAGATTATCGACTAACAAACCAAAGGATAAATATGGAGCTATCAATTGAAATACTCAGTGGCTTTACTTTTTCAAAATTAGGCAACATTTATATTGAAAATTCCGCTATATAGAGCTCCCAAACGATACTTGATGTTGCTAGTTTTTCTAATATTTATAGTTTTTCTTTCAACGGAAAATATCCTGTATAGTATATTATTGCCCATTGTGAATGGAATGCATTTTTATCAACCATACAATATGCCTGAAATCGGTGTACAAAACCTGACAAATATACTGTTTTCTTAGTATCTAAAATGGCGAAAGCGCGGGCAATAAGTGATTTTAATCACTCGCCATTATATGGAAAATTTTCGCATACGCCATTTTTTCAGTTATTCAAACATATTTTGTGGGTATACGATTTTTCCTACGACCACGTATGAAAACGTCAATAATCACACTGTTCTGTTATTCAGAAAGTAGCTCATATCACCATGGTATTGTTTATATGAAAGAAAAAAAAGCACAAGTGTTGATATGAAAAATATCACAACGGTCGCATGAATTGATAGAAATGATTAGGTATATTTTGAAGGTATTCACTATCAATATATAAGCGTTCTCAAATCAAATTCATATTATTTATTGAAATTTCTGCCACGTTTCAAATTATACCGAGAATTCTTCATCTATTAATTTCAATGTGTCTGATACATAACCTCTGAATTCACTTTTAAACTGGATGTTGATGACAGCGGGTGAGATCATTCAAAAAAGTACGGCTACAGTTTTATGCGCGGCTTGCTGCTTGCATCAGTTGCATGTTCCATCATATCACAATATCACAGAAGGATCGAACTAACTCGTACGCGCTTGCGCACTACGTACTTCTGTGGTTCTGTATTCCTGGTTGCGTGATTACTGGCGCTAGCAGGCGTATGGTGTCAATATCAATAAAATTTGTCCAAACTAAACTAACTCAATCAATCAGTAATTCACATAATGAGGAATTTTCGGAGAAGTTTTCGAATATCATCTTGAATATGGAAATAAAAAGTACTTGATATCGAATCAAAACTACCTGAAATTATAGAGACCGCTCAAGTATAGTGTACAAAACTCGTTGGAAAGTGCATTTCCTTCATTCGTTACGTTTCCGCACTCACCGCTACGCGGCTCGTGCTAAACGACTACTCGTGTGAAATATGTCACATTCCAGACTTGTTGTGTAATATACTAATATCTAACACCTTCGTCATCATATGAATATGAATACGGATATGTATATCTTATGAAAAATCGAGATCTGAGTACAAAACTTTTAAAAATTTCATTACTTTCAGTATTTTATTCAGCTTGACCTACTTTGTATACATGCAAATGTTAACTTCACCACTTTGTTACCTATACATGAAATAACATTCGGTGTTGTACATCAGACTTTGATTCTAATTAATTGATAATTTGATTGTTGATAGTATATTATCCGACCGAAATCCATATTCCAGGCAAACAATAGAAATCATTAATCAATTCAATTAAAATGCATTTCATATGCAAAATGGTAAACATCGAACGAGTTGACTACCGGGGCTAAAAGCATCATCAATCAGCCATTTTGTATACTTTGATTCGTTTATTCGAAAAGCAGTGAGCGAAAAACAAATAAAAACAACACCATTCGGAATTTTTAATACTATGAGACTTCGTCAGTCTTTCAAATCCTTCCAAATCCTTCCACCGTATTCACCGGAAACTAACACATGTCATCAGTAGATAAGCTATGGGGGTTCTGGATCAAATCGCAATGCTGAGAAAAGGCGTGGCTAAAGAGTGGGCGGGACGACTTTGTCACGTTTCAACAGGACGATGTGACCAATCTTGTAGACGTATGTGTATTTTTATCAATTGACCTTGAGATCCAACCATATTCACCTTCAAGTTCATAGTATACTAGGAGTGAGATAATGTTGAGGAAACAAGAAGAACAGAAGAGAGATTTCAGAAGGTGATCAATAATTGATATGTGAAAAATAAATTCCACGTTATTTCAATGATCATGATCATCAACAGATAGAAAATGAGAAAGATACTCAAGTGGGTGGGACGATTTTATCACGTTTCAACAGGACGATGTGACCAATCTTGGAGACGTATGTGTATATTTATCAATTGACCTTGAGCTTCAACCATCTCCACCTTTAACGATCATAGTATCTTAGATTACGATAATGTTAAGAAAACAAGAAGAACAGAAGAGAGATTTCAAGAGGTGATATGTGGAAAGTGAATTCCACATTTCAATGATCATAATCATCAACAGAGAGAAAATAAGAAAGATTTTCTCCTTTGATGGCATCAAAAGTACCAGAATTAAATCAAGTGGGCTTGATGATGATAAGTTTAAGTAGAGTCTACCTATTGTTTGATGATCGAGTTACCCATTAGAGCTAACTGGTCCCGATCTGATGAACTTGCCTACCCCATACACCAGGATATTAGTCCCACAATGCAGTTTCTCTCGGAAAGCAATATTGATTTAGGAAGGTAATGGTGTTACGTTCGGAATAACATCTAGTTAATCTTTCTCAGCTCTCACCCCTCCTGAGCCCTTTATAACCAAGATTAATATTCAGCGTTTCCGGTCGGTGTCACGGAACATTCTGACGTGCTCTTCCATCGTGATATATCGCCATGATACCCAGAAGTCGCTGGAACGTGAATGTCGCAGAATGATGTAGGTCATGCGGGATATCGGGATAACAATTCGGAACTCTGCAGTTATTCGCGTATTAGCGGACAGTTATAACCCTTTGAGCACATGGAATTCGATTCAACTTTAACAATTTCATCAACGTGTTACATACGAACAAAGTTGTTGGTTTGTTAGCCAGCGACGTCACGTTTGATATATTCACATGTTTCACTAAACTTCGAGAATGACATATAGCTCGCTTTCATCTGGTCAGTTTCACATGCCATTAAACCTACGCATAAATCAAGCTAATCGTTAGAAAGAAGTCAAGGTATCGATTCAGGGTACTAGAAGGACAGAGTATGAATTCATCTTGCCAACCTGGCTCCATCCATGTATATGTGTTCAATTCTTGTTTGTTTGAACTACCATACCATTTTTTATCACAATAGTATTCTCTCGTAAGTCTTTCTTGTATTTTCGTAATGATAGCTCCATGTACAAGGCATCAGTTTCAATATACTTCACGTGATCATTGGCCACTGGATGAGTATTCTGCAAAAATCTCAAAACTGATGAAGGTTGAAGTTATATTAATCAGTTGATGACGTCACACAGATAATAAAGAATGCGTCAAACGGAAAAAGTTGCGAAAAACTTGAGAATTTTTGGTGGAATGATGTCTAATGAGCTTCGAAAATATCTTCAGAAAAGGAAGATATGGAGCATTTTTCTGCTATGTTCTAGAGAGATAATTGAGTTTGTAAGTGCAGAGTAGACAAACAGCTCTCCTCTAGATAAAATATAGGAGCCTCATTAATATACACAAGTTTGACAGCATCAGAGTTCAAATAGTATGTGTGCAACTGCTTGTGGATCGTGAATCTCTTCATTCTCAACGTACAATACGTCAAGACAAATATACTAGTAGATTTTTCTTTGCTTATTATACCTAATGAAATTTTGAAATCTCATAAGAAATATCACAGTCGAAGGAAATTCAAGTTCAACTCAATGCTCTAAATCCTACGAACGATCCGTTTTATTTTATTTTCCATTCAAAATGAGGTAGAAATGATGCATATATAATATACGAAATTGAATTCGTGCATTTGGCATGAAACGAATATCAGCGGCATAAAATCGAATATAATGCACCACAAAAACAAAGGACGATCCTAGCCAGCGCATTCGAGAAACGAGAAACTCATCTGAATTCTGCGTCTGATACCGTTTAATTTATAATACTCGGAATCGAGTTATGGAATTCGTAATACGGAGCATAAATCGTAGGCCAGAATACACTAGAGTACGTGCTCATGCCAACCTGGGAACCACCCCTAAAACAGTGACATACCAAAATACACTACTAGGTATTTGATATTGTTAGAGCAAATTGAAGTTTACTTTTCAGCCAACCGGAACTTTGTCTCTTTGTTTGGTTTCCGAGTAGCAACGAGGTACCACAGGCGTAATAAGCTGTGTGTGTGTGTGTGTCGGTCAATTTTTTTTAAGGTAACACCGAATCCCAAAATTTTGATCATGTAGAGAAGAAAGTTCTACGTGAATCGAATTTAGAGTCTCAAAATTATGATTTTTTGAAGAAACATTTTAGTCTTTCAAATCCTACTCTTTCATATCTGTAATATATTCACCACAGTTGTCTCATTTCTCTGATAAATTTATATCTATAGTTCAAAGTATTAATACAGGAGGTCCAAAATATTCTTTCAAGTGTCTCCAATTTGAATACCCTTTCGACTGAATTTTCCTGTTGCAGTTAAAATGCTACAAGTGTGCTCTTCAAGATAATGTTATTTATCTCACTGAACACCCCAAACTGCAACAGCAAATATGCAAGGAATAATAAGGCTTTTGGTTTAGTTTTAGGTACGTACTTTGTAATTTCACAAAATGTAAATAGATCTTGAAGCGACTGGTTGAACACGTGTTTACGGTGAGTGTTTGAATATCTGAAGGATTTTTGAATGTTAATTTATGTAATGTTTTTCAAAGTTTTGAATAATTTTATCAAAACAAATTCATGATTGCTATGTTAATTTGTTAATGAAGAAGTTACGAAATCATTTCCAACACTTTCCATGCAGATTGATTGTAAAAATACAATTTCGCCCAGGTCGCTGCTTTATCCCAAGATGAATATCAATCTCAACTTCTTTAGATTTCATTGTTCAATTTATATCGAATGGATTGCTTTATCTAAACTTATTGTTCAGTTCTTCGATGATGAGTTTCGATTGTCCTGTTATTTCGGATTCCGGATATTTCAATTACAAAATTTATCAACCCCGGATTGGAACGCGACTGATTCAGAATACAGAGTTTATTGAACACGAGAAGACAATATGAAGCGATAAAAAATATAGTTAACGAGAGGAAACAAAAAAAGATAATTATATAGATCAGCGTACTTTTCAGATGTCCTCATAGAAATAAATCTGAGGGTGTGAGATCAGGAGAACGTGCTGGTTATGTTACCATAATTTATCTTCATTCTTAAAATTTATGTTCATATTTGATTGCAGCGGATCATGACTCGAACATATCTATCGAAATATTTAACGTATGAAAATCTTAACCTCGTCAATCAATCGTGTCTCACATATTTGAGTGTACAGTAAAGAACGAAGATAATTTGTTTTGAATTTTTTAAACCTAAAACATCTACGATTCGACAATATAATTCTTTTCGTTCTCTAGATATACTTCTAGAGTCTAGAGGCATAATGGTGAAACTGAGTATCATACCAACCATGTTGCTGTATATAATTTCTTGATAATAGGAACATACTTGAACTCAAACATCCAGAGCAATATCGTTGAGATTTATGAAATTTAATGAGGTGCACTAGTTTATAAGTAGCGAAATCTGTATTGCCATGACTGTTGCAGTTGGGCTAAATCATTCATCAACGGAATGCAGTGGCAATCCAGAGAAGTTGCTGATACTTTAATTGGTATGCATACATCAAAGCGAAGCATATTATAGTTATGGCATTCATTGTTAGCATGCAAGGGTTCTGAAACCGAAAATACAAACAATTTTACACTGATTCCCCAACTTATTCAGAATATATCAGAAAATCGTACTGTAACATCTACAGAGTGTTCGGTGAGCGTTTTTGTTCAACAGGATGTCAAAATAGACCGTAGACAAGTGGCCTTTATCTTATCTCTCTGGTGACATGGCCTTCACATCAAAGTGACCTTGTTGGTTGCTGCCAGTTGTCTCAGGAATTCTTTGTAGTCTCAAGTCAGCTTAGACTTGAGAGCTTCTACTGTTGCTTCTGATTCTTCAGATGTCCATCTGATTTTCAGCTTTTATAAGTTCACTCTCTGGCTCAGACTGAAGGCACTCATTGCTGCTTCTTTCTTTACACATAGGAGCAATGGTGGAAGGTTCAGCACTACATTTAATGCTGTAGTATAGGGCACGTGAATATTGAGTTCTTCTTCTTTCTGCTAGAAGGGCGTTTCTAAAAGAAGTTGATTTTGAAATAAAAAATAATTGAGCACCTACATGTGAACTTCCTGAAATACGACTCAAAGGATCATCTTGAAAAATATCATTATACCAAAGGACATTTATGAGAGCATTGAAAAAGAGTAAGGAAGACAGGGACCTCAGCTATTTAAATGTCATCCGAAGAACTCCTCGGCTGGCAATCGTTGAGAGTCTGAAGGATTGAAATCTAGGTACCACCTCCCACTAAACGATGTTACAGAAATAAATAAAATTTCCAATAGCTGCGCCGGGATTCGAACCCTGACCCTCTGGGCCAAAAAGCCAGCGCCTCAACGCACTCGACCACCAACCCAATGATCGACAATTATCAATAATTATCGACGATTTGAATAGTGTTTTTGACCGCCAACTTAGTTGCAAAGCAACCCTTGAAGTCTCATTGAAACTTATATGAGTAAGGAAGACGGGGACTTTAGCTTTTCAAGTGTCATCCGAAGCACTACTCGGCTGGTTATCGTTGAGAGTCCGAAGGATTGAAATCTAGGTACCAAGAATGTTCGGTTGGTCATCTATCTCCTATTTCCAATAGCTTCGCCGGGATTCGAACCCTCTGGGCCCAAAAGCCAGCGCCTCAACGCACTCGATCACCAACCCAGTTGAACGAAAGAAAATTTCTGCCTATTCTTAGGATTCTTATTAGGGCTAAGTGGGGTAAATGTAAACGATTTTTGCATTTCATAATTGAACATGAAATATGTCGAGTTGAACAAAAAATTATTGATAACTGTAATAGTACCCATACCGTTCCATCTGTTTCGAACATTTTTCCCAAATTTCAACTTCATATGAGTGTTTTTCTGAGTTTCAACAGCTGTTTACAATTACTCCATCAAAAAATAGACTCTACCTAATATAGGAGTAAATGGAAACACGTTATTCGGAGTCCTATCAGTTTATTGGTGAATCCAGTAGGGGGAAATATGAACAGCAATGAGAATAAGCATTTTGACTTCACATAATATACTTATATAATGAAAACGAAACACCTGTAAATTCCCTTATGCTTATTTGAATTCGATCTAGATCCTCATTGCGTAGTCCTCTCCAGACACCTCTTCTAATTACAGATATATGTATGTATTGTGCAGAGGACAGGAGATAGCGTCATTGAGATGGCAGAAACACAAAGAGCGTATATTTGGTGAGATGATGAGCGTAGCGACTGGTATTGAAGTAACACGCAGAACATTGTGTGCATTACAATGAGAACAAAAGCGATGATATGAACGAAGCTATCGAGTTTCAGAAGAGATGTCGGAAATATGAGGGGATATTGGATAGTCGATTGTTCACATTTTCGTGCTTTGTGAGGCATCCTTTATACGTGTGGTGCCTGTTAATTCACTGCAATCAAGTTCTTCAATTTGGAGACCTTCTATTGACTTGACCCCACCTTAAGCCACAGTTTGCATTTGAAGCTACCCTTCTGCTAGACAGGTTGCTAGCCAAAAATAATGACTAATTTCAATGGAATGTAATGAATGATAACCGAAGATATAGTCAACATTTTGAATTATAGGAAAATACCTTCGATCATATAACACAATCCTTGCCACAGTAGTTGTTTGAGCCAACATCTAAATCAGTTACAATGGTTATTCCTCATTCTAAAACAAGGATAGCAACAACAGATTCTCCCAGCAGCAGTGTCTTCTTGCTATCTTGAAAGGGTCTGAATTTGAATAAATTGACCTACCAACGAAATTATCGTATCCATTCTTCCTGAAAGTTATAAGGAAAACAATCTTAAATCAAAGTTCTCTGAGAATGTTCATCTCAGAATTATTACTCGAATGATAATAGATTTAATTCACTGACAAACTATAGGTATTGTTCTTTTTCTGGTAATATAAAGTTTACAAGTTTCGAACATGTTGTTATTACTGTTCAATTCCACTAAATATAGGCTTATCTACTACTTTGAGCATTTTATTACCACTTGGGTACACCAATTTATCACTTGTAGTAAAATGATGCGAGCATACTAGTAATATTCTCTTTCCTGATTATATTTTTCCATATATCCACTAACTTTTCATCTCGGGAAAACCCGATAATGTTTTCAAATTACCAAAAATTGTTTTACATATTGGGGTAGGTGAATAATGTTTATACAACAAATGATACGATACTGAGTAACTCACCATTGGAATGTTGTGTTCTGGTCACCACTTTTAAATCGTCTCTGCACATTTAACAGCGTTTCACCATCCTTTAAATTATATTTGAGCAGAATAAACGAGGTTTTTAAGAAGAATACCATTCAAATTTTTACACAAAACTGGACCATCAAACAAAATTTGATTCTAAAACGAGACGTTTCGCGCTGTCACTGTCAGCGTTTGGTCGATTATCGGTTGAACGAAATTAGCGGCGTTGGCACATTCACCAAAAATGCCACAATCTCCAGAAGGACGTGCTATCTAAAAACCAGTTATATATTGATGGGGCACTATATTACATGACGAACATTGAATACATAGCTTTTAATACACTCATATGATTCATATAAGAACCAACTGAAGGATATATATATTTGGTAGCCATAAAAAAAATGAATATGAATTTCATGTTGGCTTCAGACAATTTGGGGTGTTATTATTCTAGTGGGTTTGTTGTTCAGAGGAAAACACCTTCTCTTTGGTGGGCTAGTCCGTCACTGTGAACCTTCTTTCAAATCGCATTCGACACGCGTTGCCTATGTTGAAGATCGAGTTGACGATTTAACAAGGGAATTCAGGATTTGCGACCGAAAAACTGCATCTGACTACCAAATTGTGTCAGCGAAAAATGGGATTAAAGGAAATGCGGAATGTTCGTCGGAACTTTTGGTCTTTGGTATCCACCGACTGCTGATTTTGCTTTAGTTCACATGCATAATGGATAACGAATGATATTAAATCACAAAAGATTTTTCACACTATAGCTCGATTTATAAACTCCGCTGCCGTGGATACAGTTGACGCTGCCGTTCCAAAATGTATTGAGGAGATATCCTACGGCCCCTGCGTCAGCTGCGTAGTTTATGAACAGTTGCATATTTTCAGCATATTCCATCTACGAACAGTAACTTCAGCGTCAACTGTAGCTATGGCAGCGGAGTTTATAAATTGAGCTTTAAGGTGCTTCAGAAATTGAACGTTTCACAACTTCAAATTATGTTGGAACTAACGTTATTTTGATAAACTGTGGTGGAATAGATAGGCAAGCAGGAACGGTATATTACAAAACAAGTGTGGAAAGTGATGCATTTCGCACGAGTAGTCGAGTTTAATACGAGCCTAGATCGAGTAGGTATGATAACGTAACCAGTGCAGGAAATGCACATTCCAATATTTTTATACTATTTTTCATGATTTTTTTTTAATTCGCGGGAGGTAATTTCAATGTGTAATATGAGCGGCCTCTATCATTTCAACGAAATGTAATTATTTCTTTCCATACATGCGAGAGTTCGCTTTTATTTCAAATTTTCAGCAATAATATTGCCATAGTGAGCTATAGGTTCCGAAAAAAGAAAAATGGAGTGCTATATGACGTGTACACGAGCGTTTTCATTGATGGTTGTAGAAAATAGCAAATTATGATACAAGTTTTATAAGACGCTATTTTGTCACACGCGTTGTTTGAAGTACGACTAGCGAAGTGAGGAGTGCTCTAAAGGGAACAAGTGCGACAACGTGTCTTATAAAACGTGTGTCATAAACAATTTTTTCATTTTTGCATTTGAAGTCTTTTATTGAAAAGAAATGATTTAATATCGACAAATAATCAATCAATCAATCACAATCAATGAATCAATAACAGAAACATATTCGATTATGGTAACAATGATGACACTGTATATATTCAAAATCTGACGCACCAGCTTGAAGCCCAGTTTATTGTTGAGCGATTTTGATTTTCGCGATACCAGGTGAAAAATGCAATGTTGTATTTTTTTAATGGTCAAGTTGAATCAAATCACACTCTGAATTGAAATTTACCTATAAAAACATTTAGTTTTTCACTGCTAGTATAATCAAATTTTCATTTGACAATTCGATTGTGTACCAACCTCCGAATAATAAAAAATGCGTATCGAAACAGAGGCTAATTCGACACGCATTTGCGTTTCATAATGACTTCATTATGGAACCAAAATAGAAGAAGAATTATTATTCTAAACTACTTCCGAGCAATAAGAATCAGAATGCGAGAGATTTTCATACAATTGAATGGACGGAGCAATAATCCTAGTGAATAATAATGAATGGAAATATTTCAAATAAAGAAAAATAATCAGTTCGAGAAATCATATCTGCATTCATTCTTTGAATGATGTTATTCGTTGAAGGTAAATGAGCTCATTCGATTGTACATTCAATCTCATTCATATATTCTTGAATTAAAGCATATAGAAGTGTACCTTTGTGTGTGTTCAAGCTCTAGATTACATTAAAATACATTAATAATTTCATCGCAACTCCAGTTGTCTTCAACGTGAGTATTTTTGTTAATTTAATGTGTTTGCTTTTATTGATCCAGGATACAAAAAATTGAATGGTTGCCTTAAAAGGAGCGCATAATCAGTTTCTTAATACTGGAAGATTATGTTTTGTCTATATTCTCCCAATTGGATAATAAAATATTATCCACGAATTATTTGAGGATTCTTCTCATGATGGGATAGACTGGGATGAACCGTCTTAGAAATTAGAATCTAACAATTAGTGGTTTTGGATACATCAAATAATGTCTAAAATATCCACTCATCCTTCATGTCCATAAGATTGGTTGACGTGAATTCAACCTACCTACCTACCTACTCTGAATGCAAAAAAATAATCTCCAACTGAGAAGAAGTTTTTTCGGCAACCGTCCGGAAAGTACGTACTTTCCAGACGATTTTTTTTTGAGAAAGTGGCATTTTTCCGGCCTAGTCCGGGAAGTACGTACTTCCCGGACTAGGCCGGGAAGAATCACATCGTTGTTGTCATTGTAAATATGAAAATCTTGGTAGTATGGTTTTGATAAATGCAGTTGATCATTACCATAGCAGCAAAATAACGACTGACAGCTATCTGACATAAAATTAGCTAACATTCAAAAATTTTCAGATGAAAACAATCAATGTGAAACGGAAACTTTACCTTCTTGTTCTGACCTCAACAAAAGGCACTTAAATATACCAAGCATTTCAAACAAATTGAATCCATTCAATATTAACAATTGTTCTAATTTTAATATAAATATTAATATAAATAAGAATTGAAATGTTCGAAATTTTGTTCTAATAAAGAAATGTGTTTCTTTGATTTGTTATTCTACACGGTTGCCGAAAAAATTGTGTACGCAACACGCCCGAAAACAGTTTTTTTGGACTCGCAGACTTCCAGGACTCGCTACGCTCGTCCTAGAATTTTGTCCACTCATCCAAAAAAACAGTATTTTCCGGTCTTGTTACGTAAATTACTATTTCATTTGCACTTTCTTTCCCACTTACATTTCGTGATTACCTACCATTGTTCTTCGCGTTCTTTCATCCAGAATGTACTCGGAAAGGTAGTCAGGATCCTTCAATCGGAAGAATGTGGAGCAGTTATTAGAAAAATAAGCCGTTCTGACAAATCCGGTTCGTCTCTGACTGACGATTCAAGTCGTTCCACGGCATTCTTGAGCATTTCTCGGATTCCAGAAACGCGAAACTAACAAAGCCGAATGCATTTCAATTACTCTGCAATTATGCTCCCCTATATATTGACGGGATGAAATCAGTGGCGGCTCAAATTGGTGATGGGGTCAATGGGGGTGATTCTTCACACTCCCATTATTTTCAATATGTGTGGAAGGAAACGAATACTTTATCAGAAAGCTTAAGGTTCTTATTAAACTTCCAAGAATATTTTGGTTTCTCGTAATATTTCAACATGTCATCACAAAGCAATAAGATATAATTGGAATATTTTGAATGCTAATTTTCCTAAATACTGTTGTTCCCAATGATAATATGCTTTTTGCTTTCATTGAATGAAATGATGTTGATCACAAAAATATTTTCACAACCAAAGAAAATATTTTCGTGAAGTAGGTACAATATAAGTTTAAATAGCAATTTTTGTAACTTTCTAGATACAAAATCGTTAAAATCATCTTGGAAGTTGACCGGTTCGGTGATATTGCTCAACGAATACAGTTTTTATTAATTTTATTAAAAATGTCGTCCACCTGTGGCGTTTGATATCATCAGATTTCTATATATATTTGCAATGCTATTATTACATTCGGAAAAGTTGATTGACCATATTATCAAAAATTCAATACAAACGATGTTATCTGTCCCCGCATCCATCATTTTTTTTTATATTACCGGATGTTAATAATCGGGAATGTCACGAATGAAACCGAATGAAACCTTTTTTTTTGGTGCGTTCAACATCAATTATGCCCCCGTGGGCCCCTAGTCGGTGCGGGGCCCCTAGGCAGTTGCCTAATCCGCCTTATGGATAATCCGGCTGAAATCATGTATTAATCTAAATCATAATGAGTTAGGATTGATGAATTCTGAAAAAAAACTATTTATTTTCATATTATGAGCGATACAATCACATCACGTCACATGTTTTGATAACAAAAGATGAGAGATAACAGCTTACCATAGTAACGATTGAATTTTTCATTAACTTCTCCCAAAAAGATAATTATGCATAAAAACACCACTAGAATCAATGAAATGAATTGAAAACTTACGTCAAAATGTTCTTCACATAATTAAATTGAAGACTTTAGACCTGCTGTTGGATTTAAACATGCAAGATCTGCTTAATCAGCAGTTTTCTTGTGTGGCATTTATATCTATAACTAACAGAGTCACTGAATTATCGCATGTTCACTGTTGACAAAGATATAGAAATGACGTCACGAGTATCTGCCATGATCTGGCTAGCATTTTGAAATGGGAGTAGCAATTTCATACCTACAGTGTTCATAAAATGCAACCTTCTATTATTTTTTTATACTATTGGAGCTGAAAGGAAGAAATGACTCATCATACTGAATGTTATCGATAATTCAAGCGCACATAGGGTGTTGGCAATTCCACAGTGCCGCCTCTGGGTGGAATGCTTCTGAAGCACATCGAATGTGCGACTGGGAAGTCTCGAATGGCTGCTTTTTATTGGTTGTAAACAAGTTTTCACTCGCCAGCAATGAACGAAAAGCTGTACGATTACTCGCGGATCTTCGAGCTGGCGTATCATGAGTTGATGCCCCGCCAACTGAGATTTACTGCACCACGGTGAAACAAACGATAATCAAACCAAATATAAACCTCGACTGTTTGGGGGCTCTGTTGATTTTTAGTTCCAGCTGAAATGAGTTGATTTACGGCTGCAAACGTTGATGATTTTGAAAATTTCCTTAGTTCAGTGACGTCGCAGACCTGTTCCAATGCAAAAAGAATCACCAAGCATGAGAGGTTGTTGTTTATAGTGGTGAGAGAATAAATATGGAGAATGGCGCATAAAAACCATTCATTTCAGTATTAGAATTTGGTAGAAAGGCGAGTCTTTCATATCCACAACTTAAGGAAAACAACCAAATTGCGGATTGAGGATCAATAGGCGTATCAATAAACAATGAAACTTTTTGTGTTGCTAGGCATGCTGTATTCCTTTGGGTCAAGGTGGATATAGCATGGTGAAACAGCTTCCTATTAACCAACGTAGGTGATCCATCTCTTACAGTGGAGGTGAGTATTATAGATTCAGAAGGGTAGAACTTATAGTCTATCTCCACCAAATTATATATTAACCAGAATTAGAAAAATCTACAGACTTTTGCCTACTTGATTTCAAACCGTATTAATATTTATTGAAGCTGTAACTTGGGTTGGTAGAACCACAGATTGTAAAACATAAACTGTGCATTTAGCATTTCTTCAACAATATCATCTGTTATGGAGAAAAATTATTTGGACGAATATCAACAACTATTCCTGATTTACTGTAAATATAGTGTTTTAATGTCGTTTCAATTCACGTCTGTCAGATGCGAACCATAGAAATACATGAGCAACCGAAATCATTCTCATTCAAGTCGTGGAAATATTACTACGCTTCTCCAATGGTCTACAAGTTTGTATCAGAAACAATTGAAAAGCTGTTCCACCATCCTATATCCACCTTGGCTTGTGTTAATACGTTCGTTATCTATAAAAGGCTTATTTACATCATCTCCTGCAGTGTCTTCTTCTGTGAGTTATGCTCTACCAGAAGTCTGAAACTTCAGTGTGCTAGTTTTTCACATTGTATAATATGCACCAATCCTGTTATTATACCTGCAGAATCCAACTTCAGCTCATATTATTGAATATGTCATTGACCACACTGTCTTCGGTGTTGAACCCATCTAGAGCTATGATGTCTCATACTGAAGTCTTTGGAACACAAACTCTGGGTACTTACATACTATCTCTTGCCAGGAAGTCTGCAACTTCAATATTTTTCCCAATTTATTCTCGCCTTGAAACTATAGGACATTTCAAGATCAATATTGAATAGATTTGAGCTGGTGGTCGAGTGCGTTGAATCGCTGGCTTATAGTGTAGACTCTAGACTCTAGAGGTTCCGGGTTCAAATCCCACGGCGGATATTGTAAATATTTATTTCTATAGTATCGTTTAGCGGGAGGAGATAGGTGACCAACCGAACATTCTTGGTGCCTAAATATAAATCCTTCGGACCCTCAACGATAGTCAGTCGAGTAGTGCTTAGGATGACACTTAAAAAGCTAAGGTCCCCGTCTTCCTTACTCATACAAGTCTCAATGAGACTTCGAGGGTTGCTTTGCAACTAAGTTGGCGTTTAAAACACACACTTTCAAACACCAAACACTGCATCTATTTGGTATACAAATACCATCATCGCCTCTCCTTGGCATTTGTTTACAATGCTTGCTTCCTAACACAGCTGAGTTTCAGAGAACCTGTTGTTGATGGTTGTATTTTGTCAATATTTTCAATTGTGCACTTTCAATTTCAGTAATCCAAAGTAGTGAGTTTTAGATTCCAGTTTCCGTTGATTTTATTCCAGTATGGTCCTGAACCAGCATCCGCCTCAATCTAAATATCTTTTTGTGAAAAATTGAGCACTGATGTTGCCAGATGATGTTTGGACAGTTTCGACACAGCTTCCTTCTGATCCATTTATAAGGCCACACATTTCTCGTCATCCCTTCCACCCTGTACATCCCAGATAAAAACCATCCACGACGTTCGATCACCATAAACCTGCTGATCTGCAGTTCCATCCCATCTTCCGTAATACATATGAAACGAAGTGAAATCGTCGGAACAGCTCCTGTGACAACAAACAAACATTCCGCATCTCCTGTGATCTTATTTTTCAATTTCGGAAACGATCGAGTCTTCCCCTGCTTCCTCCTTTTAATCTGTTTTCCGAGCTGGATCGAGGCCAGCCAAAAATGACCTGGCAAGATCTGGAGGATCCGTAATGGTAGGTGGGAGGAGTGATAGAGTAAAACGGTTCGGTACCTACAGTGGCAGTGGCATGTTTGATATATGGTGTGTCAAATGTAATGGGAGATTGAAAATTTTCCTCGATAATTGTGTACAAGATCGCGGAAAAGGTAAAAATAATACCCGCATATAGCGAATTTGTTCGGTGAACGACCACTTATGGAAACTTTATAGAACACATTGTGTCGTTATATGGAAAGTAGCTAAGTTCAATAATTATAAGCAGAAGTAGAATTCGTATAACTACTTTCAATGTGTTGATAAGAATTGGGGACACATCGTGAACTCTTGAAATATTTCTACATAGCTGATGATGTTGATATTGTTGATGACAGCAGGTGACATTATCCATTATCCACAACTTGCTACCAATACTAGCATCACAGATGTTTGCATTTTCTACATTTGGGAATAACCTCAGACCAATAAAATATGTCAATGTCGATATGATACACTGCTGTATACCTGGTTGCGTGATTACAACAACTGATAATAGATGACATTTGAAATAACTCTCGTATTCGTGGATAGGCATGTGGTTTCAAATACCAATGAAATTGTTTGTATAAACAGCAGTTTCCACACTTGCTTTGTAATATTGTGAATTGAAGCAAAATCAGCAGTCGGTGGAGACCAAAGACCAAAAGTTCCGACGTAAATTCCTTCAATTCAAGTTTTCGCTGACACGATTTGGTGAGATCGCAAAAAAAAACGAAAATTGTTTATATTCGTTTTCAGATTTTATTACGATGATCTATTCGATCAACCAATACATCATTCAAACATTTCTTATGGGGAATTCGAATATGGCATCGTATCCAATGGCTGAACTTTTTATGAATTATTACTCAAAACCTAATGGTGGATTTATAAAAACTTTTGAGGATTCAACATTCGACATATAGATTATGTTATAAAAATACTCAACATTTGGTGACATTCGAGATTGATTTGAGATTATCCCAACTAAATGTTTCAATTGGTAAATTTTAATTCAGGGTGTAATTTGATTCAAATTGACCAATGAAAACAATAACATTGAATTTTTCACCGCTGGTATTGCAAAAATCAAAATCGCTCAACTGTAAACTGGGCTTGTGCTTCAAATTTTAATTATTGCAATGCGATCATTGTTACCAATCGAAGATGTTTCTGTTATTTATCGATATTTCTTCAAATTAAGTCAAAATAGAAGAAATTGCATATGACTCTAAGGAAATAAGTGCGACAACGTGTCTTATAAAACGGGTATCATATACAATTTTTTCTATTTTGCATTAATTTGAAGTCTTTTATTGAAAAAAATTATTCACTATCGATGAATAACAGAAACATCTTCGATTGGTTGATATCGAAATATTTGTCGCCCATCATTCAAAAAATCCAAAAAATCTTTTTTTTTTCAAAAATTGTAGCAGAGCGCTTTCGACTGTCAAGTCATCATCAGTGCGTACCTGAAAGTAAGCCTGAAGATGACTTGACAGTCGAAAGCGCTCTGCTACAATTTTTGAATATAAAAAAAATTGCACTTAATACAAAATTGGATTTTTTGAATTGGCACAGCCCATCAAATCTTTCACTAAAGCCCATCAGTTTGATGCTAAGCGATTTTAGTTTTTGCGATACCATCAGTGGTGAAAAATGAAATTCAAATCAAATGTCAATGTAATTTGAAATTTACCAATAACAACATTGCTTTTTTCACTGCTAGTATCACCAAATCCAAAATCGCTCAGAAGTAAACTGGGCCTAACTCTTCTGACTTTCATTTGACAGTTTGATTGTAGCAACCTTCGAAGAAGAATAATTGCGTATGGAAACAAAGGCAATGTCGACACGCATTTGCGTTTCATAATGACTTCATTATAGAACCAGAATAGAAAATGGTGTCATTGTCGATTACAACCATTCAAAACTCATTTCTCAAGTTGGAAGTTGGTCAAGTCTCAAATGTTTTTTTCGAAACATCAACAATGCATTTCCCATATTCTGTTTGTCTCAGGTGGTAGGTCTTAGATCCAAAGTGATGAATCTTATGCATTAATTTTTTTTCACAAAGTCACCCTAAGACTCAAAATCCAAAACCTTCGCCCAAATCCACACTTCGACCCCCCGCAATCTCATCCCATTTCCGATCTCGGTCGTTACACAAATTGAATATTTATAAATACCATAATGGGATTCGGGGCGTTGAATCGCCCGGGGTTCGACACCCCCATATGACGGGGGATGATGCGATCCAAACGCGAGCCCGGACTAATGATGAGACGTTCGGAAAAGATATATCCCGCAGGATGGCGGGCTTTCAACGCTTCCTGATGGAGACAGGGATTCGCAGGAGGATGGATGAATTGCCGGGTTTGGCATGGCTGGAGATTGGTTCGGGGTGATGAGCTTTGTTTTGAAGACTTTTCGTACGATAACGATGGGCGTTATAATAATAATATTTGTTCGCCAAATGTCATGATAAAATGTTACAATTAATACTACAATATAAAGAATATTGTTACGAACCGCTGGCATTTCCGAGAAGGCCGGAAAGCATCCGCTCGACGCGTGACTCACAGCGGAGGTATCGGTCGCAGACGCACCGCTATAATTAGCGGATGATTCATTGCCGTCGAATATGAAAAGTGCTTCCAGTTTGTTCCTGTTCTTTCTGGACAGTGATGTCTTTGTCTATATAGGAGCCGCGGTTTCGCGGACAAGTCAGTTATAGTTTGGAACGAGTTGAGATTAGAAAGAAAGCTAGTACAGTGAACATTGAGATTTGTAAAGCGAATATCGTTGTGATTTAACTGAGTGTTTATTGAGTTGTTTTTAGTGTGTTTAGTGAAATGATTCGTTCAGTTTTGTACTGAGTGTTTAAAATTCACGAACCCAAGTGGAAATATCGTAACAATATGAAAATCCTACAAAAGCATTTTTGTTGGAATCAGAAAATAATGATATCTCTGTATAGAATTCCTTAGATCAACCTTTCCATGTTTTGTTCGCCTGATTTTGTTTCAACAAGATGTAATATGAATAAAATTGTCATAATGAATTTAACAATAATCTCTTTGTGAATTCACAACAATATCCATATACTCAACAATTTCAAAACAATGAAATTCACGTTAAAATTAAAAAAATAAAGAATTTAAATAAACGATGGATGAATCTATGAAAACTATGAGGCATTTAAATTCATCAGTTGAATTGAGACATGATGATGGATTATGTAATGAAAATACTCAACATTTAAGATCTTACCATTTTCTCCATTAGATTGAAATTAAAAAAGGAGCAGGATTGAAATGGAATATTCAAATGAACTCCAGAAGCCGAAATCATGATAAAACTAGTAAGAGTAATGATACCTACTTATAGCACGAACAGGAATCCACTATATATGAATCCAAATCAGCAGAAGTCAAATTGTTTCTTATTTTGAAAAAAAATTCCATGAAATCACAGTAATTTCGACATATTGCAGGTGTCACATTCGATCACATCACCGTCTATGGAAAATTCGACTAAAACAATTCTCTATCTAAAACTATATAAAATATAATTATAAACAACTTTGGTTGTACAAAAATGAATCATTGAAAATCAGATGGGTACTTCTTTTTTAATAGTTTATAGTGAAATTGAACATTGGTGAATCAAAATATCTTAAGGAATACGTGGCATACATTGCTAGGACTTACTTTGATTAACATAATAATTGATAGTAATATGACATTTTATATTTTCAATTGACTTGGCCGTTACTTGATGAAAATCCATAGTTATTGGAAACAAACGGAAAACGATAAGATTTTCACGATAAATATATTTTTCTATTTTGGTTGTATAATGAAGTCATTGTGCAACGCAAATGCGTCTCTATTTCGATACGCATTTTTTATTATTCAGAGATTAGTACAATAGAACTGTCAAATGAAAGTCAGAAGAGTTAGGCCCAGTTTACTTCTGAGAGATTTGGATTTGGTGATATTAGCAGTGAAAAACTCAATGTTTTAATTGTTAAATTTCAATTCAGAGTGTAATTTGATTGAAATTGACCAATAAAAACAATAACAAGATTGAATTTTTCACCGCTGAGTATTGCAATAATCAAAATCGCTCAACTGTAAACTGGGCTTTTCGCTTGTGCGACAGATTTTTCATTATTTCAATGTCATCATTGTTATACCAATCGAATA
This sequence comes from Chrysomela aeneicollis, assembly GCA_029955515.1. Taxonomy (NCBI): domain Eukaryota; kingdom Metazoa; phylum Arthropoda; class Insecta; order Coleoptera; family Chrysomelidae; genus Chrysomela; species Chrysomela aeneicollis. Next base: position 17,437,988 of record JARUHQ010000010.1, read on the forward strand.
TGCGCGTGCGACAAAATAGCGTCTTATAAAACTTGTATCATAATATACTATCATATATATTTTTTCACAACATGTTTCGCTAACACTGTAGCTTCATCATCAGGTATAGTGTACTTATACCTGATGAAGCTACAGTGTTAGCGAAACATGTTGTGACATTTTATAAATGTAGTACGCGAACTGAAATGTATCATATCATTATTGTTGAATATTGATTTTAGAAAAATTATAGGCATCGACGCGAAATGTCCTGATATTGCAAATTATCAAAAAAATCAAGTGTTCAACAATGCTACTGGCTCTCACTGATTTATTTATACGAATAATGTATATAGATCAGTGCTGCTACTATGCAACTATGCTTATGCAACCATCAATACATTTGTATGGTGTTATGTCATGTTAGGAACAAGTTAGGAACGAACGCCGCTCCGCTATATCAGCTGAAAACTGAAGTTATGTGAGTATCTGTTCAATTTGCTTGTATTTCACGAATGGTTGTATATTATAATGGAAGTCCATCACGGTCGTGGGTTCGATTCCCAGGCCCGTTAGAAATAACAAAAAAGGCGAAGCGACGGGGTGTAACGTGTTCTGTCCTTACATTTTTTAGTATCTGTGACTATTCCTATACAATGTAATGTTGTCAATTAAGGAAAATAAATGATTGATTGATTGATTTAATAATATATTATAAATACTTCTGTGGCAAATGAATAAATTTCGATGCCAGGATGAGTGAAATGAATGAGTGAATGAATGAATGAGGGTGAGTGAAAGGTGAGGGCGAATCTTAAAAAAAATTGATTTCGACGAGACGATGGGATGCAAAATATCATCCAAGCGTACCGTCATTATTACTCATTTCATCACAGCAATGACCCTTTTAGTAGTATCTCCGAGTTGATTTATAGCAAGGTGGATATAGGATGGTGAAACAGCTCTTCAATTGTTTCTGCGAAAAACTTGTAGACCGTTTGAGAAGGTACTAATATTTCCACGACTTGAATGAAGATGGTGGTAAGATCGATTATCGAAGAAGATTTCTGTTGCTTACGTATTTCTGTGGTTCAAATCTGACAGACGTGACTTGAAACGACATCAAAACAATAAATTTTCGATAAATCTTGAATGAATATTGATATTTTGACTCTTCTCAATCATTTTTCATCTAGAACAGATGACTGATAAAAAGATTACAGATGCAGAGTTTCTGTTTTACCGACTCAAGGTATGTCGCCATCTCTGATAACTCCAGGAAATATTACTACGGCATGAAATCAAGTAGGCAAAGGTCTACAGTTTATTCTAGTGCTTGTTAATAGGAAGCTGTTTCACCATCCTATATCCACCTTGATTTATAGACAAACAACCCGGCGCGTCATATTGTCATACAGCCCCTCGCCTTCACCATTGTAAACTCACAAACATATGCATTTTGTTCCGGATGTGGAGTCGCAGTTGTTGAAGTCTTGTTTCGGTAGCGTTAACTAGAAACGCCATTTGTAACGTTACGACCGCGTATCACGTCTACGAAAACCGGGATAATGAATTACATCTCGCGAAAATTACCCCTAATTAGGGAGTCGCTGATGGCCCTAATCGCTTCACGTCAGCTATTTAGTTTGCTCGACTATCAGCCAAGTTGCGAGCGAACTTGCAACTGCAACGACAGATAATCACTGATGCGTCCAAACGACTACATCGGAGAGTGATTTTTTGCCCTTAATGTGGAATAAGGGCGGATTCTCACCAAACAGACTCGCCTGCGACTAGTTTCAATTTCAAAAACAGAAGTGGTGTAGTCTCAAAATTCTCGAAAACAAACCCAATGCTCGAATTCCACCAAATCTGGCGTCTATACAAAATTACTTGTTCTGATCAAAATTGCAAAGCACAATACATTGGCCAAACTGGAAGATCAATAAAAACCAGAGTGCCTGAACACATAAAAATTATTGAAAAATTTAAAGATCAACATAGAGACATTTATAATATATACTAAAAGTTCGTTTGCAAACCATGTTTTAAATTCCAAACATAATTTTGACTACAACAGTGATCTGGAAATTTTACATCTGTGCCAGAAAGGACCTTTACTCAACCTTTTAGACATATTTGAAATTAATTCTTCTTTGAAGAACACCAACATTCTCTCTTTGAATGAACATGTGAATTTTGATAGCATTTCCTTTTTCAATTCTCTTGTTTTTTCATGGCGTTTCAATAATGACATAAATAATTTCATTCTATCATGAACCCATTTTTCATAACTGCATTTCCGTGAATTCTGTGGTTAACATCAATTCAATTTTCTCTATATTAGTTGTATTCTATGTCTATGCCATACTGTGGTTGACTTTTGACTTCCTGTCTGGTCTGACTTCATATGTCACTTTTTGTCACATGTTCAACAAGATGTCGCATATTAGCACACAAATGAAAATAAGTGCCCAATTTTATAGTTGTTTTACCAAATTATTTAATATTTGCAATGTAGTTTGTACTACTCAATTTTCGCTTCATATGTAAAAATAGTTTTTCTTTTTTCTCCATGTAAGTACTTATACTTAACCTCTAAGATGCCATGTGTCTACTAGGTACTTTCTATTTTAGAATGTTTTGAATTCAGCTGATGATGGATCTATATAGGTCCTAAACATGTTTTGTATGAACTATAATAAATAATTGTGGACACGACTTTGAGTTTTTTTGTCAGTATTGAAAATCTGGTACTCCACTTTGAGATACCAATGGACTTCTACTTTGGATTAAAAAATTAGTCTGTCGCGTGTTTTGTTTTGAAGATGTTTTCTATCGTTTTCACTATACGAACAGTTTTCATCATGCTATCAAATTCACATACTCGAGCACATACCTCTACCAGAACCAAATAGCCTAAAATAGTGAACTGAGAAATGGAAAAGCCATAAACTGTCCATTTTGTGGCTTTTCCATTTTTCATTCATTAGCTAAGTCGAGCTCTCAGCCACTTCCAAGTTCTGTACCTTGGGAGATTTGTTTCTGGAGTGTTTCTTTCTTCTGCCGCATGGTGTCGCCACTTCCAATTGTCTCTGGGAACGCGGCTCAGTGCGGTCAAATAGACGCGACGAAAATGCATTGGGACAGGCAACGCTTCGAGTGGAGATCTTACGGTATCTACTCGGATAACTACCCTGCACTGATGAGGGCCAATAAGCCCGAAACCTGTCTGTAGGTTGTTAGACGTGCCTGTCTCGATGTGAATATGTCACGTCTTAGGAAGAAAGAAACATTTGCGATCTGCATTCACAGTGTGAATCGTTGCTTCGACTACAAGCAGATATAAATCAATGTTCTGCGTGGTATTTACCACGAAAGTAGTTTTTTTCTGCTCGTAGTCTATCAAACATTCATTTCAAACTATGTTTGTTATTTCAATTGGGACTATTTTCTCTTCCAAAATAGTGAACTGTTGTCGCCAGCCGTTTCCACATAGCGAACTCTGTTTACAAAAACAGAGACAAAAAACCGAAACCTTCTGATCTTTCCGCCTGGCGACGGGAATTTTTGTTGTTGACAAAAATACCAACTCGCGACACGAAGTCTTCAAAATGTTTCTTATTTCGACAACAAATGTTTTTGTTTTGTCGAAATCAACACAGTTGCTGTTTTGTTGCGGTTTTGTCCGTTTGGTGGAAATCTGCCTTAAAATGCAGAAGCTCGGGGAGATCCAAACATTTTGAAAAGTTGAGCGAAAGGCTGGATGCTTCGGCACACGTGAATTTAAATGTTTTATCATCTTGTTTTTATGTATTCTTCAACCTCCTCATATCAGCAATTTACGAACAACCTGTATACTGCCTGGAATATGGACAAAACTCAATTCAAAAATTCATAATTTCCGATCACGCAAACTGTCACCTAACAATTTTGAATCGAATTGCACCATAATCTCAAAATTCGTTCGCCATTTTGGAGCCGCCATCTTGAATCTGTGAATTACGACAAAAAATCATTATCTCTGATTCTGCAAACCGCACCACATACCAATTTTAAATCGAATCGGAATATAATCACTAATCTAATCCGCCATCTTGAAGCCGCCATTTTGAATTTTCGAATTTTGACAAAGAACTGCAGCCGCCAGGTTGAATATTATAGTCTCCGACCCAGGCTTTCTGACACACTTTTGCTTATAACTCTTTTGCTATAGTTCATCAAATTGCTACCAGATTTCGAAACTCCGATCTTCGACATAGGGTAAACGAAATTCGAGGAAATGTGGGACACTGTTGCCAAGATTTTCAGCACGGCTCGAGAGCAAATCGTTTCAATAGTGAGTTTTAAGAAAACTTGAAAAGAAGCGATCCTGTTTTCAAATGTTCATGAAATATTCAAGAGTTATATAGGGAAAGTCGCTCTCCCAAATCAGCGCTGAATTTTTCACGTAATCATTCTGAGTTATCTCTGCAAACTCGATGATTGATGATGGAAAAAACAGTCTTTATAATCAAGGAAGTTAAGAAATTTCCCGAAATGTGCGATTAAATTCATAGTATAATTAACGAGGAGGGAGCTATGACAAGAAGCATATATTATTATGAAAAATAGATTGGAATATTCCAGATGTTTTTGACGTGAGAAATGGATTGTTCATTGAGTATTCCTTGGAGAGGTATGGATGAGTTTTACTTGAGTTTCCTTAATTTTTCATCCTGCTATGGAATGGGGAATATTCCTCAATTCGGCTTATTACAGCAAATGCAAGCATGAACTTAGTGATTATGAGTTTCATTCATGAATTTTTCGAATGCATTGCGGAAACTATCTAAATTAATTTTTCAAATATGGGGTTTTAAATTTTAAATCGCTTTGTTTCTAGTTCACAAATTGGCAACAGCGCCTAGTAGGCAAGAAGAACAACAACTCACATTTGGCCACACTTTCATTATGTACACTTGATGTCAATGCATAATTCAGGAGTCAAACTGCTAATATAAAAAAAATAATCAGTCAAAACATGAATTTGAGTCCAACAAAAACACCAGTCCATCCACAAGTCAAACATAAACATAACCTCCACAACTGAGAAGCATATCTTTTGAGGAGCATGGAGCATGGGACAGTGACAGAAATAAGCAGAATGGCACCTTACCCACAGAACTTATTGGTAGTATAAGTTCTGTATTCTAACCTGATCAAAACATGGTTATCTTTATTCACCTAATCAACGTAATGGATTTGCTGTCCCTTATTATTTATGAAATATGCAGTCGATGTTGCCAAATGGTCAAAAAGGAACAAGGCGCTTTAAATTTTAAATCCCCAATTGAAGTACCTTTTTTTAAACATTCAAAATTGTTTTTTGGAAAAAGGTTGAAATGGTAAGTTTGAAATGCGTCGTTTTGAAGAATTACTTCATTATCGTCCGAAGGAGAATTCCCCATTGAAAAGTGTGTACTGACTAAAGAACCCATTTGAAACAATATCAATTTCAAATGACAATCTTGAGGCTTTAAACTTGATTTTCGGAATATAACTTTTTCTGGTCAAATATCTTCAGATCATTGGCTCATGTTAGATACTCAGCATTGATGTCATTTTGAAGAATAATCGTCCCAGGACGGTTTCCTAAGGGACTCCAGTAGTGGGTGAAAAATAAAGTCAACAAACTGAGATCGGTAAATTAAATGTGGAGTTGAGAAATCGAGCAAATCGAGTGATAGCTGGAAGTTCTGTAATTTACTGAGAGGAAGAACGTGGTCTACTTGTGTGAGAGAAAACTCATCGGTTAAGGACTTGAGGTTGATCTTTATGTTGAAATTCTTGCTAATATTTACAATCAAAATCAAAACCATAGAATTTTCATTGGGAAATAAAAAGACCTTTTTTGAAGGCGCGTTGATCAGTAATCGTGATCAGCGACTTCATCCATCGAAAATGAAGCAAAAAAAAAATTGCCACCTAACGGAAAAATTACGCGGCCGAATTCACATATCAATAGATATTTCTCGTTATTTTCAACCTATTGATGGTTATACAATAATTAAAGTTGAAATATTCTAGAGAAATAACGTATAGGTAATCATTTGGCCTTACTTCAAATAAGGGTTACATAGTAGTGACGAGCGTTTTTTCAAAAATCCCGCGCAGGAGCGGCAATGCTGTCACTCAATGATATTCCTTTATAAACGTCAATTTTGTGTTGAGATTTGAAAGCTTCAAAGGCTACTTTCTTGACTCGTAGAAAAAAGTAGGAGATCGATGTGAAAAAACTTTTGAGTCGAAATGATAAACGAAGACAACCTCGACAAGAAGTTTTGTGCTGACTGCTGACCGTCTCGATAAAATATGGTCTTCAGAAAGGGGGAAATGACATCAGCGAAAACGCATCTCCATCTCTGACTGCGGAATGAGGCTGCTCGGACAGTGTTACCAGACCTCCTGTTTCAACAGGAGATCTACTGTTTTTACTCCAATCTTCTGTTCCTACTGTTCTCACACCGAAATCTACTGTTGAAGATATTTGATTCAACAAATGTGTATTTTCATCAACTTTGGTTCATATTTGCCGTAAATTTAAATTTTCGTTCTATAGTAAAATTCGTTAAATAAGCAACGTCATTTATTTGCATTCTGGGTTGCATGGAAAAAAAAAAGAGTTCGAAGACAGCTCTTCTATGTTTCCAACTTTGTCGCATTTTATGATAGATTTATTATGTAAACGTTGAGCGAATATTTTCACAGGTGAATTCATTAAAAACGAATCAGCGAAATAGGTTATCGCTATGGTTGCCTCATGCTAAAAGTTCTTTAACTCAAAAGAGGTCAAAGTGGAGTCATGTTATTCTTTTGATTCTAGTTCTTATACCCTAATAAAGCTACATAATGCAGAACATATAAGAGTTTAAACAATGACTTTGCTTCAAAATTCATGATTTTGATGTTATGTACGATGTTATTTCTTCAAAAAAAATATTAAACAATGACCTTGCTTCAGAATTCATGATTTTGTTGTTTTTAACGAAGTTATTTCTTGAAAAAAAATTATCTACTGTTCAGATAGGCGAATCTTCTGTTTTATTTAGTCCTGTTCTACTGTTGAGAAAAATATCCATCTGGCAACACTGTGCTCGGACTTGCTGCGGCCGCAAAAACAGTCGTAAATATGGCCGTGACGTTTCAGAGGAGATCTGCCTCCGATTTCCAAGGCAAACATTTGCATTTTGCGGATCAATGAATAATGCTCCAAATGGACGAATCGACGTTTTGATCGATGGCTGGATATGGAAGTCAATATGGCCTGTCACCCTGATGGTTTCATGCATGCATGACATTCTGATATTGATGAGTTTCGGATAAAGGAGAAATAGTTCGCGATTATGATTTCATGTATGATTAGGGTTGCCATCCGTCCCGATATATCGGGACTGTCACCGTTATTGAGCTCTCTGTCCCGACGTCCCGACAAAAGACTAAAATGTCCCGATTGAAACTGGTCAATGCAAATTTCGTCGGTCAGCCACTTAATAATATTTGATTGTAATGATAATACTCCTAACGTGATAGTCTGATTCATTTGATAAATATGAAGGGATCGATCTGAAGACACTATCTGAAATCCCAGCATGAAAAAAATACTATTTTATACCTGTAAGTCTCCTGCGACAATCTCTTCGAGCAACATATGTATCTTAGAAGCTGAACTTGCCTCAAAGAAATGAAAATTGATCAATTCGTTGGTAAAGAAATGCATTAACTTTTATGAAGAAACTGAAAAAATGAAAGAAAGTGCCAACTGTTAAAATTATGCGAGTATTTTTTTTTACAATCCCTGCTAAATCGCTTGCTCCCAGAAACTGTGGAGTCTATTTCACAGTGCCAACTCAATTATGACATCTCAGACATGACTTTGCACAGAGTTCTACAAATATGTTAAAGGTCACAAAGAGTTGTAAAAGCTAAATCTTCTTAACAGTATGGCAACTCTAGTACTTCTGCAGCAAATTAGAATTATTTTTATTATGACGTTAATTAACTAACAAATATGTTATATGAAATACGAAGATTTTCATCACAAATTTTTTTTATACACCCCATCATATAGAATTCATAGAACGTCCCGACGAGAGTCTAGCGAAATATGGCAACCCTATGTATGATGAAACTATTTGTAAGTCCATGCATGAGAGAATATTCTGAAATTTCTGAAAAAAATATGAGGTCTTTGAACATTCAGATTAAATAATTACTGGGATTTTGAAAATAATCTATCGATCAATTATGTCGGGAAAATATGCAAACGTATTTTTTTGGAAATTTTCGATTTTATTCAATTTCTATTTCGAATATCGTGTACTTATATCAATTATACAGTGTCATCCCCAAAGTGTGCACCATATGGAAAACTCATTTATTAAGGGTTTTTCGACGATTCTTGATAAAAGTTTGTGCATCCCCTAAAACTAAACATGCACCAACAAAATACAGTAAAACACATAGAGGCTTCGTCGGGTTAGGAAAAAAGCATTTTACTAAGATTAGTAAGATTAATTTGAAACTCAAAGTAGATAGATATTGCAGCAAAAAACTGCAATTCTCTAGTCGCGAAATGGTTAATGTATAAATATGCCAAAAAGCATAAATAACTGCTAGAACTGAATCTTGTTTCAATGTTGACTAGGGTATTTAGTTATATTTTCCTACGACCACGTATGAAATCGTCAATAAACACACTGTTTTGTTATTCAGAAAGTCACTATGGTATTGTTTATTTGAAAGAAAAAAGCACAAGTGTTGATATGAAAAATATCACAACGGTCGCCTGAATTGATAGAAATAATGTCACTGTCAATATAAGCATTCTCAAATCAAATTCATTAATTGAATTATACCGAGACTTCTTTATCTATTAATTTCAATGTGTCTGATACATAACCTATGAATTCACTTTAAAACTGGAACCTATACTATTTGCTGGAACTATTTCGATGTTGATGACAGCGGGTTAGATCATTCAAAAGAGTACGGCTACAGTTTTATGCGCGGCTTGCTGCTTGCATCAGTTCGATATCACAGTATCACCAAAGAGAACTAAAGAAGATTCTTTGTTATCACAGATGTTTGCAAGAAGTCAAGGACGCACAACTCGAGTAACTCGTACGCGTTATTCGCACTACGTACTTCTATGGTTCTGTATTCCTGGTTGCGTGACTACTGGCGCTAGCAGGCGTATGGTGTCAAGATTGTTTATGTACGCTGGTGTCGATATCAATGAAATTTGTCCAAACTAAACTAACTCAATCAATCAATAATTCACATAATGAGGAATTGTCGGAGAAGTATTCAAATATAATCTTGAATATGGAAATAAACAGTACTTGATATCGAATCAAAACCACCTGAAATTATAGAGACCGCTCAAGTTACATTTTTGACAAGCTACGCGGCTCGTGCTAAACGACTACTCGTGTGAAATATGTCACTTTCCACACTTGTTGTGTAATATACTATTATCCATACAGACCAGTATCAAAAATGAACTTTGTTTTCAATACAACGGCTATCACTTGAATGCATTCTGATGCTATTCCGTATTTGGTAGGAAGTTTGCAGCTGATAAAATGGTGGAATAGGCTGTATAATCGACATATAAATGTAGTTCGAAAATTCGATTTGCCGCATTATAATTTCCAGTCGATTGATGTTCAACAAGAACGTGAATTTGTATTATATTTATACGCAACTATCTAGAACTTTCTTGAAAATTGTTTGGAAGTTATACAATTTAGCTGGAAATTGATGGGGTATTATGAAGGCATCTCAGTGAATTTTCACAAACTCGATTATCAGAAAAAAACATTCTGTTTGTCTTCGAAACTCTTCTGAAATGGATCCATGATAAAGCTTCGAACATTGCGAGGCAGAGCATTTTTCAACTAGTGAAGTAGGAGACACAAATGTCGCCTATACTGACTAAAATCAGTCGCCCAGTAATTAAAATCGAACACAAAAAATAACAGATACGAAACAATAACAGATACGAAACAATATTATATATTTATTGATGAATATCACGAAAATCGAAAAAGAAAACATTTTATTATTTTGAAATACTTTATTCCATACACAGACAATAATTCAATACTCATTGTAAACAAACGAAAAACGATAAGATTTTCATGTTCAACAACATGTTTCGCTAACACTGTAGCTTCATCAGGTATAAGTACACTAAACTAACTACTACGATAACAACCATATTTATACCTAACTACACAGTTATTATAACAATATTTGTACCTGTAGGGATTAAAGAATGTTTATCCTCTATATTGCGGTATATAACAAAAATGAATTATTTAAATATAATTGTTCATTAAGCAAAAGATTTGAATTCTTAAGTCTATTAATTTCGAGTGTTGTTCTAAATAGTTAAGTTTCACTCCTTTGTTTTCAACATGTAATATTTTGAATTCTTCATCAAAATCGTTCATTCAATTGAAAAATTCAATACTCCATTTGGCATAAAAATATATCATTATTAATTTCTAAATTCCTCTCATTTTAAATAAAAAAACAGAAATCGGGATTTTTTTTCGACTTATAATAATAATATATAACTTCCGAACGGATGTAGCGATCTTTCCCATCACAGGTATCATTTTGCTTAGTTTTCATCACAGAAAAGAGTTCTTCAATGAATAAAATCCCAAAACGTATATGAAAACTATTTTTCTTCGGAGACAAAAAATCAAACGGGGTACCCATTCAAAAATTATATACACAGTTATCCAATTTTTAATGTTGAAAACCTGTAGTGGGGGACACAGTATACACAACTTGGCGTTCATTTTCGTGTAACACAGAAAACAACATGGCTAATATCATGTTTAACGAGCTTCAGTACAATGATGTTTACAAGCTGGATAAATTATTGGGCAGAGATAACGGCTTCGTTGGTATTACGATGGACATTCATTGAAAGACACTTTTTATTTGTTTACAGTACCTACTTTATTAGGGTCCCATTATCTAGCAACTTTACGATCGGTTAGCAGTAATCCAGGCGATTAATAAGAGAAAATAACAAACTTTCAACGACGCCTTTCCGAATTAACGGTTTATTGTGGTTTTTACAGGCTTCCTATAAATAACTGTTTTATCGTAATGGCCAATGAAATATTTTTCTTCGATACCTATATTACAACTGTCAATTGTTCGTTTAAAATTTTGTATTGATTTTGTTTCCTATTAAGAACCTAGAAGTGCCATATTCATAATCTATTTCCTAGAAAATTTCACACCTACAATTTTCGACCAATCAAAATCCTATATTTTGTATCGATACGATAACAACTGGAACGATTTCCGGACATTTTTCTCTCTTTCTTCCGACCTGGAAATTTTTTGACGTTAATAGTTTGACTGATATTCACATTCACCTAACTTTAAATTCTAATAGCGTTTTCCATTGATGAAACTGGTGCACAATCAGTGTAAATATGATTCTACCAACTTCACCTCAGAGGTTCAGAGTTTTCTGTCATGATCATTCAATGTATCCAGATCACAATTTACGATAATATTTCAAAATAGCCGATACAGATTTGGTGGCTAGTGGACCGGTAGCGGCTGACTATGAAAACTGTCAAGTGTTTATGAGAATCAAATTCGTGTCCTACGATGATTGAAATTGTATATAACAGTCAATCTCGTCAAAGGTGTATTTTATTTCACTGTTTATACACAGCCGTACGGTCAACTTACCACTTGTATGCTTGCCTGGTGTCTAGACCAATGAGAAACGAGATCGAACCTTCCCTATCTCTTCAACGCAAAAACTTCAATTTTTTCGGTGATTCGGTGTGAATTAAAAATTTACGGTAATAATTGAAGCTCTAGTGGTATCAAAAATTTCATTCAACCCATCCGGATATTGTGAAAATTTTGAGGAGAAAGTCTATCAACAAATGTAGCAGAATTTACCTCAAAATCCAAGAGATTGTTTATGTGTATCTAATATCTGAGACGTAGATAGAATCATGGAGTCTTTAGGGCTCAATCATCTTCTCATCACGTGTAAAAATACGTGTAAACCCATCATCGTGCTCCTATTTATAAACAGTAGAAGCTGAGAAAGGTCGTTTACATCAAAGCATCAGTGTGTCTTATCGTTACTGTATCACTTTGCTTTTCACGATGTTTACCAACATATTATTATCCAGTAGTCACTCTCAGCAGCCAGACATAACTGATGCTGATATTTATAGCACCAAACTGGCTAAAGTCAGAGATTGGCCAGTAAACAGATAAGTCAGGCAACAGATGAATTTGCTAGCCATACACGGTGAATAGGAAGAAGGCTATATAATGCAATCAAAGTTTTTCAGGAATTTGAAATGCAATTGGGGAATAAATAGAATAAATCGATTGGGATGAAACACTTTCAGCTCAAGAATGAAGTAAAATCATTTATGTTTTCGTTCGAAAGTGGCTGACAATTTCTCGAGTTGTAAGGTATAGAGTTTCGGACTTCCATTGTCTAAAGGTGTGAAGATTTAAATCCCAAACTCTACCTCACATCAATATAATTATATTTATTACCTTTTCCAAATTTGGAAACTTTGGTAAGTAGGAATCAGTGGCACCTGGCAAATATTTCCACTCAAAATTGAGATTTTCCAAATCAACCTCCAAAGGTGTTGCCAATTGAAAGATATAATCATCTTCTATGGTGGTTTTCAGTAACCCATATGACCCATGTATTAAATTCCCTTCTTATCTTTAGACCTTATTTTCCTTTTAGAACTTTATGCTGGACCTTCATTTGCTTCAAGCTCTTCTGCGATATGTCATACAAAAATAAATATTTATTTTCTAAAACTCCTACATTCTGATAATGACAAAAATAATGTCCTCAAGGTTTCGCTAAAAAATGAAATAAAATAGTATATTATGATACAAGTTTTATAAGACGCTATTTTGTCGCACGCGTTGTTTGGAGTACGACAAGCGAAGCGAGGAGTGCTCCAAGTGAACAAGTGCTACAACGTGTCTTATAAAACGTGTGTCATATGCAATTTTTTTTATTTTGAATTGATTTCAAGAAAAAAATTGATTTAATATCGATAAATAACAGAAACATCTTCGATTGGTAACAATGATGACATTGAAATAATTAAAATCTGACGCGCAAGTTTACAGTTGAGCGATTTTGATTATTGCAATACCAGTGGTGAAAAATTCAATGTTGTTATTGTTTTTATTGTTTAATTTAAATCGAATAACACACTGAATTGAAATTCACCAACTAAAACATTGAGTTTTTCACTGCTAATATCACCAAATCCAAATCACTCAGAAGTAAACTGGGCCTAACTCTTCTGACTTTCATTTGACAGTTCGATTGTACCAATCTCCGAATAATAAAAAATGCGTATCGAAATAGAGGCTATTTCAACACGCATTTGCGTTACACAATGACTTCATTATACAACCAAAATAGAAAAAAGACATTATCTGTTTGACAGAATCGCATCATATATTTACCTTTTGTCGCTAAAAGATGAGAGTTTGTTATTTTCTGAAGAATGGTTAATAAAAGAAACAAGTTAATTTGTGTGCATAAATGGTGAAATGTAGACCATGCGTTCAAACATCTCTTATGAAAACGATAGTTATTGAGGAATGACATATTCATGAAAAATCAGTGTGCCTTCGATTTCTGTCAGATGATCAATAAAAAGTAGAGATGCGGAGATCAACTTTTTGTTCACGGGTGTAAGAAGACATGCTCTACAGTTGAGTATACCAAACTTTGGTGCGCTGAAAGTGTGTATGATTCGTCTTATTCAAAAAATTTGAAACTTTCAAAAGCTTATCACATTCAAGACCTCTTGGCGCTTTTTAATGAGAGGTCTCCTTGTGTTTGCGTATATGGTTAGCTATAGCACTTTATTGATTGTTGTATTTTCGATTATAGTTTTGTCTATTGATTGCATGAGTTGGTGCCAGAGAGATTTGCTGGATGAACAACATTAAAGGAAAGATTAAGTAATGGGATGATGAAATGAAATACTGATTTGAAACAAAATTCACAAACTTGTTGCGAAAAATCTGTTGGAGTAATATTTTGTGTGTCCATTTCAATTTGATTTCTCCAAACTTTTCGTCAATATACGAGTTTTTCTTGATGAATATTCTGAATATACAAGAGGGTGTGACATTACATAGAGAACTTATGATGTTATAAATGTTTCTTTGAAAAAATACGGGGTGTTAAAGTTTGAGGAAACAATTTCGAAATTATATAAGGGTTATGTAACAAACTATGGTTAATTTTTATTGTAGAATCACTATATAATAGCTGACATGGATGAAATTATTAGAGAAATGCTTATTTAGGGTCAATTTAGTCAGCTTTGTCTTCGTCTCAGTCTCAGTCTTTGTCCTAATTTTAATCTTTAAGCCAAGTTGAATCCATGCATTTACATAAGAGCATTTATACAACAATTTTTGTCTTAGTCTCAAGTCTTCGTCCTAAAAACGTTACCTTGAGAGTTCCTAATTTTCAACTTTATGTTTAGGACTAAGACCACGGAGTCAGTGCGCATACTCCCCATTCCAGAGTAACCACAGAAATATAATGTGTGAACCGTCTGTGACGATTTTTGGCAAATTTGAGAATGTAGAATAGTGCAAAGATCATTCATTCATCAAAAAATACACATTATTATCCATACATGTTTTCACCTTTTCAAGTAATGCATATTTGTTTATATTGAATATTGATGTCATTGTCTTAATGCCTTAGTATCTTGAGTTGTATAAATAGTAATGTCCTTATTCCTTAAGACAAAGACTGAAGACTGGGATTGAGACTGAGACTTAAGATAAAGACAAGGATGACTAAATAGACCCTTATTGAGTAAAGTGAGTTTTCATAATATGTTTGCCCTGTTTGCCCTATCTATATATCATTAAGAATGCAGAAATTATGTTATCAGCATATTCAAGGACAATTGATTTTTCTCATAACTCACTTTTGATGAATAACTGAGAATATTATCTAGTGTTTATAGGAATATTTTGTAGGAATTAAAAAAAATGAGAACTTACGCTTACCACGGTTTTTAGCGCCTCTTTCATTTCTGATGAGCACTTCGTGATCATCTTCTTCCCATATTTCTCCATCAGCTAATGCAAGTGTAACCATTGCGATAGCAAATACGCACAAGGATAACCACTTCATCTGAAAAAAAAAAACAAAATATAAAAACTGCAACTTTTTTCTCGATCAACTAAATATAAGAAAAACAGAAAAATATTTATTATTAAAATTTTTTCTACTATTTTTAAATGATCTACCAATAGTCTGACTCTGAACACTCCATATCCACGAGGGGAAACATTGTTCAACCATTCACCCCTGGTTGTTAAGGATGTACATATTCAGAGCCTGTAGAAATTGTAATTGTTTGTATAAAACGATTTTTATACGTTCGTGGTACTACCTGTACTATTGATGATTCTAACCTATGATTTAGAATGTATCACGCAGTTTTCAAGTCATAAGGATAACGGTTGAGTCAGGTTAAGGAAGTATTGATGAGACTACAAGAAGACACAGAGCTGTGTGAGGTTGGATTGTATTTGTTAATTTCATTATCTATAAGGGTGAGTCCCAATGTATGTAGTTAATACATACAGGGATGAGATCGTATATACCTACATAAAGTTGTCCTAAACCTAATATGAAGCGTTATATGCACATATATTAGGAACATTGAAAGAATTCGACATACAAAATGATGTGTTGTTGCTTCTGATGATATTCATAACGAGACTTCGAATGCATAGCGCAAAGTGATTGCTCGAAAAAGACCAATAATAAATAAATCCAATATTTTCTCTCCTCGTTATGCAAATAGCTCTAGTTATAGTGGACCACTCTCGACAATGATTAAACCAATCGATCCACTGGGTTTTGTTCCTCTGATCCCAACTACACGAGCCGAGTTCATTGGGGATTTCGGTGAATCGTCACAAAACTGAAAATTAAGCAGCCCATTTGCATCGAGCTCAGTTGACGCGGCCGCAGATTTGAATCCATAATCACGACGAAATTCCTGGACCGTTTCAATTAATCGTTGGGGCCGGGACGAAACTAACCGTGACTAGAGCGCCAACTCCTTTTGGGAGTTGTTTATGGGAGAGTTCAGCCATCAGTGACGGTGTTGGTTGAGTTTGGGGGTAGATGTTTTTTTTGTCCTTTATTTTTCTTCATGACAAATATATTCGTATAGGTATAGTTATCAAATATACAAAAAATAAAATTTGAAACAAAAAATAAACAACTTTACAGACATACATATAACGTACATATAGATTTATATATCTATCACAGCTAACTAATAAGGTCATATACTCAATTACATCACATTAAAAAAAGTCATTAACAGTATACAGACATTTAACAATGAGGAACGATTTCACTTTCCACCTAAACTTTCTGAGAGTAGTACAGGATTTCAATTCATCAGGTAATTTATTGAAAAAAATCAAACCTGCACTATCTGGCGATCTGTATGATATGTACATTTATTTTGTAGAATTTGAAAATTATCTTTTTCTATTTTGGTTGTATAATGAAGTCATTGTGCAACGCAAATGCGTGTCGAAATAGCCTCGTTTTCGATACGCATTTTTTATTATTCGGAGATTGGTACAAACGAACTGTCAAATGAAAGTCAGAAGAGTTAGGCCCAGTTTACTTTTGAGCGATTTGGATTTGGTGATATTAGCAGTGAAAAACTCAATGTTTTAATTGGAAAATTCCAATTCAGAGTGTAATTTGATTTAAATTGACCAATAAAAACAATAACAACATTGAATTTTTCACCGCTGGTATTGCAATAATCAGAATCGCTCAACTGTAAACTGGGCTTTACGCTCGCGCGTCAGATTTTAATTATTTCAATGTCATCATTGTTACCAATCGAAGATGTTTATGTTATTTATCGATGTTAAAATCATTTTTGCCTTCAAATCAATTCAAAATAGAAAAAATTGCATATGACACACGTTTTATAAGACACGTTGTCGCACTTGTTCACTTGGAGCACTCCTCGCTTCGCTTGTCGTACTCCAAACAACGCGTGCGACAAGAGAGCGTCTTATAAAACTTGTATCATAATATACTATTAAACCTAGTATTTTTATGATGATAAATTGACATTTATTGTTGAAAATATAACAGCATAATCCAAGTATATATATAGAGTAAAGGTAATGTTAGGATATTCGATTATATGAATATATCCCTACAACTGTGTCGTCTCGAAGTACCAGTGATAAGAAGGAATAGTTTCAGTAATAAAAAAATATGACAAGTTCTGAAAATAGAAATTCAAGAGAAATACATAGAACGGTGGGTACATCTACAAAGAATGGGAAATGAAATGAGGTACCATCAGACGGTGAGGAATCTACAGATTGCCTAGATTTGGAATAATTATGTCTTTCGCTATAATAGTTTTCTAAACACCGCACTAAGCCAAGCCAGCTGAAATTAAATTCATGACAGCATTCTGGAGCTGTGCTTCGCAAATTAAAAGTCCAGAAAATCCTTCAAGGCTTCAATTCTACAGCCGCGTTGAGCATGATCGGTTTTTTTTCATCGATTCCAGATTTTTAGGAAAAGGTTGATTTCTGACTTCAGCGGTGATGTTCCAAGTAGTATCCAACATGTCGCCATTTAGATATTGATAGAGTCAGCAGAAGACTCAGCAGGAACATGTCCTGAAGAAGTTATGGTATGGAAAGCTTTTCTCATAAACATCATAAAGTTGAGTGGTGCCTAACGAGACTTGAAATCTAACCTAGTAAGTGAACGATGATTCCTGATGAAAAGCATCCGTCACAGCTTTTAAAATCTGCACTTTATTAATATATGTTTTTACTGCTTGTGAAACTGACCCTACACCCAATCGGTAGTAGGGTTAGACTCTATCTTGTCCTCAACGTATAACAAGTTTTCTTCGTGGGATATTCTCGATTTATTTTCATCTAATCTAACTTTCATTTGTATACAAATGTATGTTTTCACCCCATTATATATTATAGTAAAAAAGGATTTTTTTTCATCGCACCGCGAATAAAAAAAAGTTCCTGAACTCCAAAACTCCAGCGAAATCCTATTGCAGGTGAGTAGATTTCAAATATCAGTAAGGCATTTCTCCTCCCCACTTCCACGCTCAAAGTGTTTCTATCGACTTCCGCCATCAGATTCTCCGCTAAACCGAAAAAAAAAAAACATTCACCTCCTTTCATCCTCTGTCTTTTCCCTTCTTCCAGCCCTGCAGGGTTGAAAGACAAACCCTTCGCCGACAATCTGATGGCCTGTCACCCGGAGATTTCTTTGGGGTCGACGTTAATTTGTGCCCCTAACGATTTCCAGAGTTTGATCTACCGTAGAGGTGGACTACTATCGATAGCACTGTCGATAGTCTGGACTATCGAAAAATATCGATAGTTTTTAAGTACACTGTGATCATTTATAATGTCCCCCTCTCAACTTTTTTATCTATCATATTAGACAAAAATAATAGTTGTACAGGATGATGCAGATTATTTATACAGGACGTGTCAGAAAGCGTGACAAGTCAAAAGGTATATTTTTTTAAATAAAACACCCTATATATTGTTGATTTTCTAGGATTCTCAAACAATTCTGAACATTTTTGTACAATATGTTCTATACCTAAATGTAATATTTGCATTTCCACTAAGCGGCTACATTCTCGAAAATATTCTAAAGATTTCAGATCTAGGTGGCGGTGAATTAGGCGGTCACGAAAAAACAAAAACTTTGTTTATTACTGACAGTAGTAGTAGTTACACGTTTAGGAAATATAACATATTATTTTCATTGAAATGTCTTATTCAGAAAATGAAAAACAATTTATTTTGCGAACATTTATCAAAACAGATAATAGCATTAATAACGTTAAAATTGATCAAAGGTAACTCTATAGAATTAACCCACATATGCATCTTCCAGGTGATAAAACATTTCATAAGATCTATGAAAAGTTTCAACGATATTTTTCAACTAAATTTTGCACAGTTTCAGATAACACCCAACCTCATGTTTTGAAGGAGTTACTCAAGAGATTATAGCTGAAGGACTAGGCTAACGAACAGTGTAAACATAATTCAAATTGTTCAAAGCAGAAAAAAGTTCTTCAGATTTCATCAAGGGCGAAATTTTGGAATGGGACGAAATTAGTGTTGCGTTGTTTAGTTGTTTCAGATATTGAATTTTTGAATTAAATACGATCCTCACTCCGAAAGAAACTCATTGATATTGTCTTCGTGAAAAGGTCATGAATAGAGGTCTCGTATTGGAGATGGCTAATTCACAGCCACAAGAACTGGAACTTGTTTTTTTTTTCGAATATAGCAGCTTAGTGGAAATGCGAATATTTCGAAAACTATTACATTCAGGTATAGGACATATCATTCAAAAAATGTTCAGAATTGTTTAGGACTTCTAAAAAATCGACAAAATACAGGGTGTTTTATTCAAATTAATATTAGTTTGACTTATCACGCATTACTGGTCCTGTGTAAATAACAATATATTCTGCAGATAGCTTGCATCATCCTGTACAACTTTTTCATCAATCATTTCTATATAATGAAAAAACTTACGAAGTTGGATGGGGGGTAAGCAAGTTGAGCCTAACTTTTCTGACTTTCATTCGACAGTTCGATTGTACCAAACTTCGAATAATAAAAAATGCGTGTCGAAACAGAGGCTATTTAGATACGCATTTGCGTGTCATAATGACTTCATTATAGAACCATAATGGAAAAACAAGTATTCCATTTTATTCAAGTACTCTTGAGTGACATCTAGTGAGATCCAACGTTTATAAGCTTCAATTATAGATTTCTGTTTACCATTATTCAGTCGTCGATTGAGAAATAGTTATCAGTTCAGTCGTTGTTGTCTTTTCGTCTGTGCCTTTTTTAGGACTAACTTTCTCATTGTCCGTCAGTTCCCTCACAGTCGTTGTTCAGTTGAAAGATTGAACAGGTTACATTAGGAGAATAACCTAGACGGAAGGGAAACTACCCAAATCACTTATAGAAAATATTGTGATCATTAAACAAGTCAAGTTTTCCAGTACTATGCAGAAAATATTTGTGAATACAATACCTGCATCTTCCGCAGAATCAGCATACTTAATACCAGACAGACGTATGTCAATATGCTTGTATTTTTATGTGTAATAATCAGTGGATTTACAAGTGATAGCATTTGTTTTCATTATTTCTCTAGTAAAATTCATAATAGAATTCAATCTTTCATTTAGAATAAACTATCGATAACTATCGATGGTGGCGACTAACGATAGTTCTCCACCTCTAGGTCATGGACCAAGCAGGTGTATCGATTCTGCCAGCAGAAAGTGGGGGATCGCCCTTTGGAAAATGGGGTGGATACCGCAGAACATGGGATTGCACTCGGGTGGTGTGATTTGTATTTTTTTTGGAAGCCTCCGAAGCTGGGCGTAACTGAATGAATCCAAATGAATGTATGTCACTGATTCTCACATGACCAACAACATTGGTTTTTCACAATTGAAAATGTTAAGTTTTTGTTATTTCAAATGATAGTATAGTGCCTTGAAAAAACCTTGTCCACGCGTATACTTATGGAACAGAAAAAAAAGCTGCAAAACTTGTTGAAGTTACCAGCCTATTACACCTTAATTTTTTCATTTATCTAATCCTAATTCCATACCAATTTTTATCGAAGGAATGTAGAGGTTCTATCTCATGGACACATTGAAATCAGAGACAGAAAATAAAATATTTGGTAAAATTTCGTTTATCGCACTCCTATGAGTTCGGAAAAATTTTTTGGTGGAACTTACGTATTTTGACCTCCTGATCACGAATCTGGAATCAAAACGCGGCGGTCTCAAGTATTTTCGGAGATACGGCGTCATTTTGTCTCAAAAATGCACCATTTGACATGTCAAATTTCTGCTATTAGGAATACAGAAAATTCACCCTTCTTTGAAATGTAAACAAAACAACATTTTTACACCGATTTTCTGGTAATTTGTATTTATGATGTTGGCAACGTGATTGTTTGGCTCATGGTAAGACGTTACCAACATCTCAAATAAAAATAACCAGAAAATCAGTGAAAAAACATGTTTTGTTTACGTTTTGAAGAAGGGCGAATTTTTGTGAAAATAACAGTTTTTTATACAAAAAAGTGTAGGAAACAAGTGAATGTGCGCATGTGTGATGTTTTGGCTCAAAGAAGGATTAATTTTGTGTGTTTTTATTAGCAGAAAATGGAGATTTGAAATGGTGCATTTTTGAGACAAAATGGGGCCGCATCTCCGAAAATACTTGGGACCGCCGCGTTTTGACTTCAGATTCGTGATCAGGAGGTCAAAATACGTAAGTTCCACCAAAAATTTTTTCCGAACTCATAGGAATGCGATAAACGAAGTTTTACCAAATATTTATACAGGATAAACCCATCGACGTGAAACTAAACGTCATAAATCTGTTGAAAAACATCGAACAATGGTATAAAACTTCAAAAAGACGTGATGAAAACGTTACATACCCGCAAAAATTTTTGAAAAACACGTGAAACTCTCGAAAATATGTGACAAAATTTCTATCCCCAGATAACAAAATATATATATATATATATACATATAAGAATGGCTATATTCTAGCATATTAGTAAAGCTCTTACCATCCAAATTGATTGTAAGCTAAATTTCTCAGTAGCACCATATTCTTTCCTCGTATTATATTGGAATACTCCTCTGGAATAATTTTCCATAAAAACTTATATATGTATCGAGATATTCCACCGATAAACGGAAAAAGAAACACCCCGTGGGCTATGAAAATCCCCCGAGACTCCAATACGTCCAGAGCCTTCATAATCATCTTGAACCTACCCCTACACATTCATTTTCCGCCATACATTTTTGCTGCTGCCGATCCCACGAAGCCTCATCCATTGCTATGACAACTCTGGCACAGTATAAATATCCTCTTTTGAATGTTATAAATCCCTATAGAAGGAGAATCGAGAGCTGCTCAGAATCAGCCGAACCATATGGATGGGAAGATTGTGACTCATTGTGGATAGATCACAGAGGATAAGTGAGTATGAGAAGCATCAATGACGTCCTTATTCCATGAGGACTTTATTTATCTTCAGCTTCCTCAATACCGCACATCGACAATTTGATGCAGATCAAGGTGGGTATAGGATGGTGAAACAGCTCTTCAATTGTTTCTGCGAAAAACTTGTAGACCGTTTGAGAAGGTACTAATATTTCAGCTACTTGAATGAAGATGGTGGTAAGATCGATTATCGAAGAAGATTTCTGTTGCTTACGTATTTCTGTGGTTCAAATCTGACAGACGTGACTTGAAACGACATTAAACAATATATTTTCTATAAATCTAGAATGAATATTGATATTTTGACTCTTCTCAGTCATTTTTCATCTAGAATAGATGAAACTGATAAAAAGGTGACAGATGCACAGATTCTGTTTTACCGACACAAGGTATGTCGCCATCTCTGTTAATTTCAGGAAATATTACTACGGTATGAAATCAAGTAGGCAAAGGTCTACAGTTTATTCTAGTGCTTGTTAATAGGAAGCTGTTTCACCATCCTATATCCACCTTGATGCAGATGATCAAAGACATAATCTTCAGATTTACCAAAAATGTCCTCTCAATTTATATTCCTCCGATGACGGACAGAATATGACAGCTGTCAGGCTAGATGTTAGATTTGTTAGCACTTTGTTATTTTTGTTAGATTCTCAGATTTCGCCTTCTGACCTGGCCGTGGTAGAGAATACTTGAGGTCTGGAGAAAAATTGTAGAAATGTCTGAAAGAAGTTATGGGAGTGCGTTTTATGAGAAACAAGCCAATGTTTCTACAGATAGGGGGAGACTGAACGTTAAAAAAATACTCTTGACAGTGATGAAGAAGATGATGTTGATGAAGATAACGTTCTGGTTACTGACGATATTGCAGGCGAAGAAGATGGCATCGATAGCCAAGAAGGCGAACAGAAAATGACTGCCTTCAACATGAAGGAGAAAATGGAAGAAGGTCATTTTGATAAACAGGGACATTTCATTTGGAATAATGAGAAAGAAGTGAGAGATAATTGGCTGGACAATATCGATTAGCAAAGAATAAAACATTCCTCTGATAGCAAGGATAAGTATAATGTAGATGAACAAGGTTTGGGAGCAGAAAGTTACTCTGAATCAGAAACAGGAGACCAATTCAATGAAATTGCTTCTTATAAAAACATGTATATGAGATATGAGTATATGAGACCCAAAGAGACTGTGAATAAAGCTTTGAAGCGTTTGGGAGGTGCTTATATGAAGTTATCCAGTGTGGAGAGATTGAAAAGAAAAAAGGCTGGCACTCTAGTTGACAATAAGGAACTGAGTTGATTTTGATGAGAAATGGTGGATTTATGCAGCAATTTCAAGTCATAAGTTTTAAGCCGTAAGTTTTTAGTAATAAGATTTAAGACATAAAGAAAAAAGGACCATTTATGCAGGAATTATCAAGGACTGTCATGTCTTAAGGGTAACTTCTCCAATTGGTCAATTTCTGTGGTTGTGTCAGTGGTCACTTTACAATATCAGTCATCAATATCCATTTTTTTATTTTATAACCTAATGATTCTGATATAAGTATGAATAAACAACACAATCACTACAATCACAGACAATAACCTATAAAAACCGTCACAAAATTGGAAACTTCGAACGCATGCGCAAGAATTATCAGTTTTAAGTTTTAAGCCATAAGAGATAATAGTTGGACTTAAAACTTATGACTTGCAACTTAAAACTTATGTCAAGTGTATGAATGGAAACATTGAAAACCAATGATTGAACATCTTATGACTAAAAACTTACGACTTAAAACTTATGACTTAAAATCGCTGCATAAATCCACCAAAAGAAAAAAATGTGAAATTTGGAGGTGAGAAAAGTAATGCTCATGAAATTGAAGCAAAGGATGGGTTGGCTACAAAAAATGAGACTATGTGGGAATTCAAATGGAAAATTGAAGACACAGAAATACATGGGCCAAACACAATAGCGCAGCAGATGGTTGAATGGTCAAGGAAAAAACAAGCGAATAAGCTACAACAGAACACCTCTGGACCCAACACAACACCAACAGAGGTTATCTACAAGAAGAATACTAGATTTGAAATCCTTGTTCGGGATACGAATTCTCAACGCTTTAAGACAATGAAATTAGGAATCTTCACCTTTCAACACAAAAAAATGTTAAACAAAAGCTGCAGGGACTAACTATAGATATCTAGATCCAACACCAGAATAATTACCTACAATCTGATGTTACCGCTCAGCATTCAGAGGTACCTACCTATATCGTTTCTCCATTCATGCTGAAACAAGATCATGTTATGATAATAGACATTTTTCAAGCTCACAGTAAACCTTACATCAGTTTTGTATATTCCGGCGATAATCAGTGACTCGCATAACCCTTTGCACTTTCCATATTTCATTCCATAAATATACGCTCATGATGTATAAATGTGCATTCACGCCATTTGTCCCGAATGGATGATCAATTTTTCAAAACCAAACGGGAAGTTGCAGGTTTATGCACGTGCACAAATAAAAACCGAATTAAACTTGGTTGACAAAGCATAATTCTTCGGAAACGTCAACCAATATTACACGAAACAGCGAATGCATCAGCCCAATTTCCAGAGATCCAGTTACAGATTCGTATACATATTGTAACAGAGTTTCTATGAATCATTGTTTCATCACATTGATGATATTTGAGTACAATACATTTATTTCTTCTTGTAGAACACCAGCCTTGATGAAATGATCGATCTGAAAAAAGCCTTCGTGCCAAACTCATTAAGTATAATCCAATTTAACAGCCGTATATTTCCCGTGTTTTTCAATTAGTAACCACGCCGCAAGTTATGAGCACGTCATTTTTCATCCGTTTTTAAAAAAATTTAAACTGAAATGGCCAGCACAAAAACACTTCAAACTGGTATTAATAGTCGTAAAATATAACTTTCAGATAAGGTTCAGTGCCAACGTTTGGTATTGTTACGAACCGCTGGCATTTCCGAAGAAAATATCAATTACATCATTTGGTGAATAAACAATACTCAAAAAGTGACTGAACACTTGTTTCGAAAATACAGAGTAAAGGAATAGCTAATTACAAGTATGACCCTTCAAAATATTGTTACGAACCGCTGGCATTTCCGAGAAGGCCGGAAAGCATCCGCTCGACGCGTGACTCACAGCGGAGGTATCGGTCGCAGACGCACCGCTTTAATTAGCGGATGATTCATTGCTGTCGAATATGAAAAGTGCTTCCAGTTTATTCCTGTTCTTTCTGGAAAGTGATGTCTTTGCCTATATAGGAGCCGCGGTTTCGCGGACAAGTTAGTTATAGTTTGGAAAAAGTTCAGATTAGAAAGAAAGCTAGTACAGTGAATATTGAGATTTATAAAGCGAATATCGTTGTGATTCAACTAAGTGTTTATTGAGATGTATTTAGTGTGTTTAGTGAAATAAATTGTTCCGTTTTGTACTTATTGTTTAAAATTCACGAACCCAAGTGGAAATAACGTAACAGTATCATCAATTATTGACCGAAGACTAAGATATCTTTCCACGTGTTTTACCACTAGCACGGATCATTGTAATCCACATTTAGCAATATGGGTCTGAATTCTGATTGTATAAACCTCTAAATGTCATGACTTCCGTAAGGTGATCAGATCAGATTGTATGGAATATTGAAGGCTATCAAGGCCCGGGATTCCGAGACTTCGTGCAAAGTTTATCAGTTTCCTGGGAGCTAGGTTCCTGACATCGGAGGGCTCTAAGAAAGCCCCTTCCAGGAACTTGAGCCTCTTGTAGAAGAGCGCTGGGTATTCGTAAAGTAAATGTTCTGCAGTTTCAGCGCGAAGTTCTCGCAGTAGCCTCAACTATCACTCTCTGTGTTGCCCATCTTTTTGAGTTTAAAGTCTTTGTCCAACACAAAAGCTGCTTTATGTGTTGTATGGCTCCATAAAAATTCCCTTAAAGATTTCAGAAACCTGTTAGTGACCACAATATCTTTTATACCTTGTAAGAGGTTATTATAGAATTTAATTGTGCTTTAGATGGTGCTACGTTCATATGAGGATTTTGCATCAAATGGATATGAGAAGTCTTATTTTTGTCTTTTCTCGTATATATGTGTTTTGCGATGTCTGTCAAAATGTTCTGGATGATTGATAATACATTCCGTTAATTCAAAGATTAATTAAACATTAATCTGATGGTTTTTTTTCAATAGAAAAACTCTGTTAATCCCATTATTGGAGCCCCATATGATTATTCCTAGTTTTATTGCATAGTAAAATTTCGCATTTTATATTGCTATTAGTGCTTCAAAGTTAACAATTCTCAATCTCCTGTTGATCTCTGGTGACGAAAACTATGTTCACAGGCGGCTCATTGCCAAAGACTAACGAAATTCAATGATTATTGAGAAAAAAAATTATACTTTTTAACGTTGTTGTGTATTATTTCACAATACACTTCGTATAGGTTGCTGATACACAGTAAAAAAAACTTGGGTGCAATTTCAATCAAATGGATTTCAGAGCAAACTTCGACGAATACAACAACTGAATATCAAAGTTGTGTCTTTTTTATTATACATTTCACAATTGAGTGTTGAGTGGTGCTAATTCCGATCTTAGTAGTGAAAAATAACACGAATGTGGTGAAGCAAAACGATTCTGAAACATAAAATCATAAGAAACACCAAATGGTTGAAATTAAATATTCTCAATGGTTCTATCATAGACGTTAACGCATAAAAAACACCTATTATATAAAATTAACACCAAGTTACACCGTGTCATATCACGATGGAATCGAGGCAGTGTATGAATCATCTAATTTGTGGCAACAATCATTCGTTAAGTATTGTATCCTTCAAACACCTGATTTGATATAAATTAATAAAAATATTGTATGTAGGCATTTGAATGGTGTAGACTTCATGCGCTGATCTGTTCGATCTTAGAACCTTAACGTCCTTCCTATCGTACCTGATTTCAATATTGGGCTAGATATATTAGATGATTTTGATATAGATCAGTATCAATTGGCCTAGTCCCTATAGTAGGTACCACTGATCAGGATAAATAAGCCGAAACAGTTCGTTATCATCCGAACTGTCCCTATAGTCAGAATATTCTGAGTCTAGTTTATCATCATATGAATTATATTTCAATAGGTGATACAACTCAGTTAAAAACACCGTAGGTGGTGAGGAAAAGCACTGATTCGCAGGTAGGATTCAGCATCAAGAAAATCACAGAATGTCACACCACTGCGGTGTTGAATCGCACTTTTGGAAATGCATAAAGAACACCACCAAAGTGTTCATTCTGCTGAACACCAGTGTTACTGACAACTGGATTTGATTAATAAAGACATCTATGGGAAAGGTGACATAACACCTACAGTGGTGAATAATAAGCCGGTGTTTACTGACATTAAGACAATCAAGACCTCAGGGGACACCAGACGGTGTTAGCTGGTGTTTTTTTTCACTGTGTGAAGTTTGGAGTTGTGCCGGTAAAAGATTTCTTGGAATAGCAAGTCCAGAATTCAGTGAAGAGTAAAATTACATATTGGTCCTTCGAGCCGGACATTAGCTCGTGTTCCCAAAAAAAGGAGCCATCCAAGCTATCGCATTACCTTCCCCGAGTACATCGACACCAACTTCAAGGCGCCAGCTTTCCCAAATGGAAAACGGCCACTAACGCATCAGTAAGCGGAAACTACACACATAAAAAGAATTACTTAATTTGATTTGATATGCTTTGATTCAAGAGTATGGCTTGTTTATATATACTGGAATAAATGTCTGCTCAATTCAAGACTATTATGTTTCCAACTAAATACACTCATACCAATGTTATAGATTTCTTGAATCGTAAATGAATGGAGTTCTTCGTGAGAATAATACAATATTTCAGATTGAGAACACAATATATTCAAATCAAGACTATCATAATCTCTCAATGACTCGCATTTTTCTTGAACAAAAAGAACCAGATTTTCAGTTTTAGCTGTAGATTGTTTTGTATCAAGAATTTTATCAAATTAGAGGAATTATATCGATTTCTTGAAATAAGAATCATCCTCAACTTCTGTTCTCTTATTGGAGCTCACATCAATCACATCATCACTTGCAGACCTTCTTCTTGACAACATTTCCCCCTATTCGTAGAGATTATTTCTGAACCAGTTTAACTCGCAATAAAGTTGTATTCCTCTGGTTTCAAACGACTGAAAAATATAAAATATATCATTCACAACTCCATGTAGGTACAATGTGAGAGATAATCTGACTTGGCAAAATGCATGGTTATTATATTTCTTCAAATCTGGGTTCACATTCTTACTACTGAATTCATTTTCCTTGGATCGAAATTTGGTAAAAAAATTTAAAAATATGTTAGGTCAAAATACCTAAGATGTCTACAAGTTCAAGAAGCTCTTTTCTACTGTTCAATCAGTGTTTGGACAAGTTTAAACGTTCATCCGCACATAGGTACCTAACCCCAATTTTCACTCACTATGCCGATCCTGGTTATTCTGAGTTTTTCACGAATTATCAGTTTTCGAGATGATATAGCTAATACCTACCCAAGAATGAACGTCGATAAGATATACGCATGTAACTTACCTCTAAAAGTGGTAATTATATTTTCAGATATCTCCAAAGACCTTAGTTTTTCTTTCATGGTAAGGCAATATTTCTATGCCAATAAAATAGGTTGAACTGGTTGAACAATGATGGATGCACGACAAGAGCACCGAAACAACACACTCACACCGTTTGGCAACATTCTCGGCTCGAAGGGATCGCAATTATATTCAAGAAAATGTGATGGTCAATCCAAAGAAACTTTCTCAGAGATTTACTTATTCGGCGATTAATTGTCAGTAGTAATATCCCTAGGACATTGATAACAGACGAGATAATTTCATGACAATCGAAAGCTTGAGAAATTTGTCATGAAATTATGAGGAATTCATCAATGTCCGAGGGATATTCGGCGGATAATTTTTCGACAAAAAAATCATAACTCAACACGAAACATTTATTCATTAAAAGTACAGTTAGTGAAAGTACAATTATTAAAATTTAAGTTAACATTAGATTCGTTGCTGTTCTCTACTATAGAAGATCTATTACCACGCATAATATTTATGATCTTGTTGTGGTGTTTTTGATCGAGATTTAAGTATGGTTTTATAGAATTCTGATTGCCATGACCAGTAATTTTCAGCAATTGTTGTTCTTCTACACCACTTTTTGCTAATTCGCTAACAGCAGTTGATCTATTCGAGTGATTTGTTATCTTTTTCTCCTTCACATTCAAGTCAATTGCTTCAGCAGAAGATTCAGTCCATCCATTCATTGTATTTCTTCCAACAGGTACATTATCGTACCATTTGTCAGTTTCATTTTTCCAGTGTCGATTTGGTTTTAAGAACAGTCGTGGTGAGGTCTCTCACTATTGGTAACCAACCATTTACTACTTGCTTTTAGAACCACCTTGGCACGTTTTACTGAATACCGGATTGTATTTAATGCTATTTGTTGGAGTGTCATCGTTATTTTTCTCGATTTGAAAAAAATCCACCAGACAAGCAACTGCCTCTCCTTCTCGCCACGCTAATTCTACAGCAGCAATATAGTAAAATTTACGCATAAGACCTTCAGAGGTATCTTCATCCCAAAGCAATATTATTTTTTTAATTTCAGACCAATTTAACGAAACTGAAATGGCCTTACGTTTACATGGATCTGCTTGTAGTTTCTTCCTGATTGCATCGCGGGCATCTCGGGCTGGTTTAAACACTATATTGTTAAACGGGTCAATGATAATATTATAGTCATTATAGTACTTTTCTTGCAATTGTTTGCACGAAACGTTCCACATTGTCTTCACCGTTGCCTCTTTGAATTCGGCCCCATTTTTCTTTCTCATATATTGACGGCCCAATCTTTTAGTATCAACGCCAATTCTTCTAAGCTTCTATGTTCATTCAACTCATATTCTCGTTCGCAGCAAAATTCCATGAATATTCCCCAAATATATTTGTGACTGCAGGTTGTATTTCTGGGAATTTTTTCTATGATTAGCGCATTTATACTTTGAACATTCTCATTGCCGAAACGTGACATTTTGAAATTTATTTGGATGAAGTTGTCAAACTCGATCGTGTTGTCATAGGGATTGAAAATTGCACTGAATGCAATTATCAGTCTAATGTTGACATGATTGGGTGAAATTGTTCCACATAACACAAAATGACGAAATTTGAATGGTTGTTAGAACAGTCGAGAAATTATCTTGTCAATCTCGTTATTGAAGAAATTGCTTCATATGTTATTTTAAAAGAAGACATTCTGTGATATATTTTCCAAGAACTTCATTATTTTTTCTGGATACTTTGAATTTCTTGAATTGAGAACATTTTGTTATACCAAATGAATATTCCAGTGAAATAATTTTCTACAATTGACATATTCAATAAATTCATTTCAAATAAATTTCTCAAAACAAGAATTGGACGTTGAGCGAATATATCGTTTTCATTTGAGAATTTGTTTTTTTGTGTGTACCCTCCATCGCCATCGTCGCAAATACTCTCTCCAGATCGCACTTACCGACGAGCCGAACACAATGAAACACCCACGGAAGAATGAGCGAACCCGAAGGGAAAAAAAAGTCGACATTCGTTCCGGCAGTGAGTGAGGAATAATAAACTCCGGATTCCGGGAAGCTGTCTGTCGTAGCCTCGTTGGGATGGCTGGGGAAACTTTGGCGGGTCTGTGATTCGATTTCACGAGTTCTCGCTCGAATTTGGGGGATGAATTATTTCCGACGAGGGGTGTTTATCAGGCTGGCTGTCGAAATGTTTGGGTGGCGTTCGTTTACAACTGGGGCGAGTGGTTTCGTCTTCAAGAAGAACTGTATTGAGAAATCACTGATTATTCTCCAGATGAAAATCGCATTTTAGAGCTGAAGTTGTATTACAACAATCATTAATAACAGGAAGAAAGAAATAAACGTGAAAAACTCACTTTGCGTTCGAAATACACACAATATTTTTTCTACAAACTCATTCCCTACCCAAGAAAACTCACGAGTACTATAGAGTATGAAGTAGGTATAATTGGACTTTTTCTTCTCCTGTCCCGATTATTTTGTATTGCTTCACATTTAACAGACTGATATTTTTTGAGAAAAGCAACAAGTTTAGAATGCTCACTTTGGCATTCAAGCATTTCATTGCACCATATTATGAATCTATGATATCATAATTCATACTTTTCCTCGATTTCTATGGTAGGAGGTTCAAATTTACAATGTTCGCTCTTTTTGCTACATGAGGAGTAGCCTTAGATAATTCACAGTCACTATTCAGAAAACGAAAATTGACGAGTTGAAAGTGTCAAATTCTAGTTCGTCGAGTAGAAAATAAATGTCTTTCATTATTTGATAGGTTATTCTGTAACAGATTCAAAGCTTCCCACGCGAGATTGCCCCTGTTTTTTGTGTCTTCATGAAATCCTGTTTTTGAAAATATTTTTTTTTTTATTTCATTCAATTTCGACCCCAAATACCTTCAGATACCAATTTTGAATCGGATCAGACCATAATCACAAAAATTGACCGCCATTTTGGAGCCGCCATCTTGAATTTTCCAATTCTAACAGCACTGATTCATAATCTCCGACCACAGAAAACCCTATACACCAAATTTGAATCTATAATCAGATTATAATCACAAAACTGTACCGCCATTATATTCTTTATGAAGAACAAATTTCAATCGG
The DNA here is from genome assembly GCA_029955515.1 of Chrysomela aeneicollis. Lineage (NCBI taxonomy): Eukaryota > Metazoa > Arthropoda > Insecta > Coleoptera > Chrysomelidae > Chrysomela > Chrysomela aeneicollis. The sequence continues at coordinate 17,470,008 of JARUHQ010000010.1, forward strand.
ATGATTAGAGGGTCGAATATATCTTTTTTTCGCTGAATGACAAACAAATTAATATTTCATGAAGAGTCACTTCAGATTAAGGGGCAAAGTATCAGCTGAAGCTTATAGCCTTCAAAAATAGGAAGAAAAAATGATCAAATATGGAAGCAAAAGACTATAGAAACAAAAATCAGTTGAACAGGGTCAAATTTCAAGAGTTCAGATACCTATTCGGGAATTCGAGAGCTGGAGCCTGATAGCTATGAAGGAAACGATGTTGTAAAGTGAAGTTCTCCTATAGTTTATCTAGTCCTAGCCATCCAGATTCTATGAGTTTTGCTCTAATGCGATTACATTTCATAATGTCACCAAAAACGTAGTGAATCCTGAACCATTCAGTGCAAGTGCTGAAGACAGCGTCGCTTTCTGAGAGCTTTGGAAGTCAAAATCAGGACTCAGAAATTATTGAGGTTATGTTTTCGGATGAGGTCATTCCAGCTCAAGGATAGTAAAATAAAGAAGGATGGTTCATTGCCGCCACTGGCGGCCCTCAAGCTTTGTTTACGTTTATGTTTCGATATTCATGCTGTGGATTGTGGCTGTGCAAATTTTTTTTTTTTAAACAGAGTTCTTCAATAATTGTAGGTATAATCAAATTACTCAGTAAGAAGATTTAGTAGTGTGGATAAATATTAATAAATTATTACATCACCTCCATTGAAAAGTGTGTAGTGTTTATGAAATTATTTCAATTTCATATACCATCTGATAACCAGTATGCCAGGTAGCAGACTTGCTATTTTTGGACAAAAACCAAAAGGAATCCAGTATTATTTACCACACATTTCCAAAGGGCACTGATTTTGTTTGAGATACTTTTTTGAAAAGGTGGATGAGTTGTGAACATGCAGACGTTGTGAATCCTGATACAAGTCATACATCAGAGCTGTGATTTGTCCAACCAAATTTAAGAGAGAGATCTACAAAATGGGTAGATGAAAATGTATTATGAAAAAGGAGTACCTATATTCTCATTATTTTATGGTGTTCTATATGTAATCAGATTCAGGAATTTTGTATACTTCGAGCTATAATGAGGATATAAAAACCTGCAAATAAAAGAAACAACCTGGATTGCATCTATAGTCCAATGTATAAATGAAGAAAATCGAAATTGATGTCAATATATTTATATACCTATTATGTATAATGTAGGTACCTATAAATTAAATTAAAGAATGTATTTTATTTTCACCATTCACTGATAATTGTTAAACTTGATAAAACAGGTAGGTATATCAATTTCAATTCAAAATATGAACTTTCAATAACCTGTGCATTGAATAATATATATGCACATAAATTACATGCATCATTCATCAGTACTTATGAATTCTTTATTGAAATGTTACTATTTTTAATATGAAATTATTATCAAGGTAGGTATTAGGTATTTACCTATTTATGGAATAGGTATATTTCCTGTTTTGTAAATGTTAAATTATCTCATGTATTATTTTCTGGGTGGACATTCAGGAATTTTTTTGAATCAAGGAGTTTTTGTTCACAAAAATTACTAATATTTGAAGCCATATGATACCAATAACCATCAATAATCAATATGTATCGATTATAAAAAGGTACATCACAGTAAAATTACTTTTACTGCCCATTTAGTGATTTTGAAATTTTGAATTCAGGGCCGTTGACTACGTCATCGCGCGCCTTCGGAAGCCACGCCTTTTGGCCGAAAAAATCGCTTGAATGAACCATCCTTCTCTAGTTTATTTATCATCCTTGATTCCAGCTATTGACGTCTCTTTTCGTCATCAGGAAGTTTGATTTCTCAATGTGTTTTCCATGTATAGAAATAATTATAACCATGATAAATATCTATATTTGTATGACAATAACAAAACTGGAAGCTATATATCGATAGAAATACTTTTCTCGCGTGTATAAGAATTCGATTCTGAAAGGAATATAACAAGCGTATGTGGAATTCCTATCCTAACATTTCTGTTCGTATTATTCAAGAGTTGTAGATTTTCAGGCCGATTTCTGTCTCGATTGAGTCAATTCCGAATTTCCAGAATTCGTTGGAACATATTCTTATATTCGCGTTTGGTTAGAGGAGGATAGAAACATTCGGCTGGTGAAACAGCGACGTAACTGTAGAAAACAAGGAGAAATGGGGAGAAATATGAAGAGGCCTTTAATTTCGGTTCAGCTCACTTCAGTTTCTTTATATAGCTGTACTGAATATAGAAATTCAGTCACAGAATATGTATATTTATACCTTCATGTCAGATTTGAATCTGTACTAATGATGAACATACATAAAGAGAAATAGATATAGCTATAGTATAAGCTATAGTAATATACCAATTCATGCGATTCCGTATATATACATTAGATAAAAGCTTGATTTGCAATAGTTTCAGAAAAAATTTGGGATCTCTTATAATCGTTTCTCACACCACATTCTGCCTCTTTACGGGTTATTATAAGGAGAATTAGCATGAGACATAACCACTTAAGTTCACTTCTATGAAAATTATACATCTAAGAGAAAAGAAGGGAAACTGACTCATAGATTATAAAAGAATTGCCCTGCCCAGGCATCGAACTTGGGCTGGCGACTTGAGCAGTCGCGCTTCGAACCCGTTGGCTATTGAGGCTCCTTGAAAACTTATATTTACCCCACTTTATGAACCAAAAATATATTGTCAAATTTAATTTTTTTTATTCAGGATACTTACTTTGATTGAAATGAAAGATTCACAAGGCTTTGTGCATGAATCGATGTCAGGTCATCATCAGTGCATACTTGTCAGGTATTACGATAAGATTTCCATAAATTAAAAAAAAATACATCTGGTATACAAACTTTTCACATTAATAAAATATGTTTGGTTTTCTCAACATTGAGATGAACCCGTTAAAATTTTGAAAATTTGAAATTTTAAACTTATCAACGAATTTTACCCGTTGATTGTTCAATCGTGGACGATGTCATTATTCAATCATATCATAATTTATACTTTTCGTCGATTTCTCTGGTAGGGGGTTCAAATTTACAATTTTCCATGTTTCGAAATTTCAGGGATCTGAAATATTTTCATGCAGCGAACAGAAATGGAAGTCACAAAGTGTCAGATCAGGAAAATGAGTAGAAGTTCGAACACTGGGATGATTTCAAAAAACGAATTCTGACACCATTCTAATGGGGAATTCTCCTTCGGACGATAATTAAGTAATTCTCATTAAATATCTTCAAAACGTTGCATTTCAAACTCACCATTTGAACCTTTTTCCGAAAAAACAACATTCAAAGTTTTTCAAAAAAGAGATTTGATATGGGGATTTAAAATTTAAAGTGCCTTGTTCCTATTTCACTATTTGGCAACATTGACTGCAGATTTCATAAATAATAAAGGACAACAAATCCATTACGTTGATTAGGTGAAAAAATCATATATCTAATAATAACTATATAGGTAACATGGATACCAGAGCTGAAGCCGAAAAATAAAACAAATGACAGTCTGCGGGACCAATCGCGAATATGCGCATGCGCAAGTTTGAATTAAGAATCGACATTCGTTTTCATCATGGAGGAGAGTAGCTTTCTAGTGAGCGACAAACGTATGATAATTATTAAAAATCAATCAAATGTGTCAGATAACCTTCGATTCGATGTTTTTATTTCATCATGACATATATTTTTCAAATATTCATTCATTGATGGATTGTTGGACGATAATGAATAATAGTTGATGATAAATGCAGAAATGGATGTGATCTACAAAGCGATACTTGCGATTTGCTGAGAAACCTGTCACGATAAAGTCATCGGAACAAGATTCGTGGGCTAATTTTTGATCAATCACTGTTATCACTCACTAATAACTTCTGTAAACAATCAGTTAGTACATTAATAACTATATTAACGCTCTTTTACATAATTTGGGTTAACAAATATACCTAACCTTTGAAATTCCGAAAACGTCAGTGGATTTCAACTCATCAAAACCAGCGCATGCGCACATTTCATCATTAGCAAGCCAGACAGTCTTTTGTTTTTCCAAAACTGGCTTCATTTTCACGTGAAGAGAAGAATAGGTGTTCTCCATATAGTTGTTATTATATATATGGAAAAAATATGGTCATATTTTGATCTGGTTAGAACACGGAACTTATGCTACCAATAAGTTCTGTGGCACCTAACCATTCTGCTTATTTCTGTTATATGCTCCTCAAAAGATATGCTAGTCAGTTTTGTAGGTTATGTTTATATTTGACTTGTGGATGGATTGGTGTTTTTTTGGACTGAAATTCATGTTTTGACAGATTATTTTTTTTATATTAGCAGTTTGATAACTGAATTATGCATTGACATCAAGTGTACATAATGAAAGTGTGGCCAAATGTGAGTTGTTGTTCGTCTAGCCATGTTTGAAAAATTAATGTAGATAGTTTCCACAACGAATTCGAAAAATTCATGAATGAAACTCATAATCAATACGTTTATACTTGCATTTGCTGTAATAAACCGAATTGAGGAATATTCCCCATTCTTTTAGACACTTCTATCAATGCCTCTCCACCACTGTTTTCCACAAACCAATTTTATTTAGCCAGATGTTGGAAGTAGGTACTTTCCATGCGTTTATGCCTCTGTTTATGTCGAGTACCTGTCCGATAAAGCTGATTTAGACTCTTCCAAATGTCGCCAGACTCTTTGACATTTTATTATCGCGAAATATTATTCTTCCATTTTCATGCATATATGTGCACGTCCGTAAGCCGTATAAAACTCCATGCGGATGTTATAAAAAGAATTCCATTACAGTCGCATCTCGCCAGATTACGAGGCATGGAAATGCGGTTTGCACGAATCGGAAGGAATAATCCAAATGTATGGAAATCAACTTATTTTCCTCGCGTTTTTTTCGAGGTGAGAAAGTCATAACTGGACAGATACCTGCCACTATCAATAGAAGGGGCTCATTATCAAACGAAAAACAGCACAATCAGTATAGTTAAGTGAATATCTCAAATAAGGAATGGAACATTTCATGAGTTTTTAATAATTACGGATGGAGCATGAGGATACCTAATACTCTTGATATGGAGAAGCGAGAATTTTATTACATTCAGAAGTGGGATTGAAATCAACTTTTTAACGTACATTATCTAAAGTTAAACGTTTCATTGCCATTATTGAGCTGGATGATTCACGTCAAGGAATGTATTCAATAATAGGTATAAATCAGAGAAACAATAGCTATTTGTGTACTAGAGCGTAAAGTGATAGATTGCCGCTCGAAAAAGAAAGTTTTTCTTTCGAGAGTGGCAAGACAAACACAGTTCCTAGACAAAGAAATTCTATATTTTATCACTATACTATTGATGGTGCTTCTCAAACTACCATATAGTATAGTTGAAATTTTCGTTTTTCAGTAAATATTATTTTTTTAGGATATTTATTTTGATATCTTCAACATTCTTGCATTTCATGACATCATGCAATGAATCTATCATTTTATAATTCATACTTTTCCTCGATTTTTCTGGTAGAAGGTTCGAATTTACAATCTTTGCTCTTTCTGCTATTTTTGATCATTTGAGAATATGAGTTCGTTTCAACAATATACCCATGGTACAGAAGCGAGCGTTTTTTCAATACTTTCGCTCACGAGCGCGAATGCTGTCAATTTCGTTCTGAAATTAAAGCTAATAACATAATTAATGTGTATCTTGCTATTCGAATTAACTTCTTGGCACTAAAAAATGTGGTACCTACCAAATGTGGCATTTTGATATGATTGTAGAAAGAACTAGGTCATTTGAGAAGGAACATCGTGGTATTCATTATGTTGAACAAGAAACTCTGATATAAATGCATACGTACATACAGGGTGTCAATTTTAAAAAACTTCCCACTCTCAAATCCTCCTTTCAGAAAATATATGAAAAATCGAAAGGGCAGGTACATTTTATTTTTGAGGGGGACACTTTCAATGAATATTTTAGCCATCATGCTTCAACCCCCTAGGAGGAACTCTTAACATCTTATACGGGAAGGAGGTCAAGTGGTACATCATTTGGAAGCCAGTTAAATTCTCTAAACTAAGGTGTACTGTTTTTTCAGTTGAGATCATGATCACAGAGTTATAAAGTGTAAGAAATGAAGATTTTTCTACAGATTTTTCCTATTGAGGAAAACATTTGGCTTATTTTCCCTCCATTTCCGGGTCTTAGGCCCATGACAACTTTTGTTCAGGACACCCCAAACCATAACATATTTCATTTTTAAACCATTAGACCGGTTGCCTCAGGTGTGTCTTTTTCCGTACTCGGCTTCGCTCATCATCATCATCATCATTTTATTAATCCTTTGGAACGTATATAGAGGACATTCACAAATAAAATTTTAACCAGAATCAATGAATTCTCGTATGGTGTAAGGACATAGATCTATTAGAAATTTCTCTAAGTTACGTTTGAATTTCCGAAACTCCTGTTGAGGAGATCTTTTGGATATTTCTAGATGTTTGAAATTATACATGATAATTTTCTTTTTTCATTGTATTGTATGAATGTATATCGCTATTTCTTAAGTATATATATCCCGATTCTGGTGAATATACGTCAGTATTTCAAAAATAAATATTCCACTGACTGTCAAAATTTTATGCTCCTTGAAGAGGTTTCGACATGACTGATCTGGTAGGCAACCAACTCTATCGCTTCGTCTATCAAAAGCAAATTTCGCATATCAAACAAAAAGCCATAATGGTTATCCTGATAAAACAATGTACTATTATCCGAGTTCTTCCATGGTCTTATCATAGTTTCTGACAGATATGGAAAACCGTAGTATGACTGTCAAATACAATACTGTAACGTCGAGTGAACAAAATATTAAAATGGGTGTTCCACAGGGTTCGGTTTTGGTGGTTAATGACTTGCCTGAATACATAAAAGACTGCCACTTAACGATGTTTGCTGATGATACTACGATCACAGAAAAATGGAAAAGCCATAAATTGGACAACAATTTTCGAAAGAGAAATTAGTCTATCCAATTAGAATATCAAACATAGTTTGAAATGAATGTCTGGTAGACTACGAGCAGAAAACAACTACTTTCCTGGTAAATACCACGCAGAACATTGAATTATATCTGCTCGTAATCCATGCAACGATTCACACTGTGAATGCAGATCGCAAATGTTTCTTTCTTCCTAAGACGTGACAAATTCACATTGGGACAGGCACGCCTAACAACCTACAGACCGGTTTCGGGCTTATTGGCCCTCATCAGTGCAGGGTAGTTATCCGAGTAGAGACCGTAAGATCTCCACTCGAAGCGTTGCCTGTCCCAATGCACCTTCGTCGCGTTTATTTGACCGCACTGAGCCGCGTTCCAACAGACAATTGGAAGTGGCGACACCATGCGGCAGAAGAAAGAAACACTCCAGAACTAAATCTCCCAAATCACAGAACTTGGAAGTGGCTTATAGCTCGACTAAGCTAATAAATGAAAAATGGAAAAGCCATAAATTGGACAACAATTTTCGAAAGAGAAATTAGTCTATCCAATTAGAATATCAAACATAGTTTGAAATGAATGTCAAACTATGTTTGATATTCTAATTGGATAGACTAATTTCTCTTTCGAAAACTACGATCACAGTTACAAGTTCTAATATCGATAATTTACTTGTTAAGGTTACCAATATCATTGATACATTTGCATCTTGGTGTGACAGTAACAGACTCATACTGAACCCTAAGAAGTCAGTATTTATGAAATTTTTCAATAGGAAAGATAATATACCAAATGAAATAGTCTTCAGTGAGGAAATAGTTATGTCGCAGGAGGTAAAATTTATGGGAACTCTGTTAGACGAACGTCTGAATTTTGATCAGCACATCAATAGTGTTTGTAATAGACTCAATTCAGCATTCTATGCAATCAAACAAATGAAATCCTGTGTAACAAAAGACAGTTTATTAAGCATCTATTTTGCCATGGCATTCTCGCATATATCACTCAACATAATGGCATGGGGGCGCGGTGCAGATTTAAATAGAGTTTTTGTGGGACAAAAGCATATTTTGAGACTAATCTTTGACATGTACTATCGAGATACATAGTTGCAAACCGGTTTTTATAAGAGAAGAACTGTTAACTGTCTCATGCATTTATATTTTCAAATGTGTTGAATTTGCAAGAATCAACCTTGAGTCCATTGAAACGATTGCATCAACACATACTTATAGTACAAGATTCGGAAAACAACTGCTGCAGCTGCCAAATCATAAAACTTCTAAATACAAAAACTCCCCTGCTTACAATGCTTTGTCTCTCTACAACAAATTGCCGACTGAGATAAAAAATTCTCAAAGTGACAACATTTTTTGTAATAGAGTTAAATGTTTACTGATTGACAAGTGCTACTATACTTTGCAAGAGTATATGAATGATACTTTCTGATTATTTATTGAATTTTATGTACTTCTTTAATAATTCTGTATGTAGAACTGTGATGTTGAATTTTTATTATTTCTACTGTGACTGGTGTTTTCATCTGTACATTTTATCTATACTTTTTTTTCAACTTCACTTATATATTTAAATAACCATTTCCTGACCTACCATATGTACCTATTGTACCAAAGTGGTTAATAAATTATTATTATCATTATTATATGCGAGATTTCCTGGTCCAAAAGTAAAATCTCCCCCGGAGACATATAAAATCAGCAAAGCATCAAGCTGTGCAGGAGCCGCATGTACTGTTACGTGATCCAAACTGGCTCGCATCCATGAAGCCCGTTTCATCTCATTCTCTCCCGTCCAGAACAGACTAACTTCGGCAATTCCACAAACAGAACTATTCTACGTGTTCCAAACTGCCGTTTAACATTCGGGATGGATGCGAGTACTCTGTACACCAATTCGAACTAGAACTATAAAAAATCGGCGGTTGATCAGGTATTTTACGGCGTGTGTGGTGTACTGAATTTGAATTAAGAACGCTTCAACTTCAATAAATATACAATGGAAAGAATACATTTTTTCAAAAAGTATCACAAAAATGTGCTGATCTAGTGCCATTCCTCTCAGAGCTAGATGAGATACTAGGTATATATATTTATGCTTCTTGACTTTATTTATTCAGTACAACTGTACAGAGTATATAAATACTTCAGATGGTACAGATTTAGGAAATAATAAAAGAAGCAACAATCGAATGATACAGAGAACATACAGGAGGTATACAATGTCTAATGATATCTGGAGTACATCTGGATAGTGAAAGTTCTTGACAGACGGAAGTGTCAAGAGTCGTTAGAAAAATGTCACAGTCAGAATAAAATTGTGATTGGAAGAGTCTCTGTACTCAAAAATAATGATAACTATAAAACTATTTCACCATATTTCTAGAATTACTTGATAAATAGGTACAGGGTTTCAACAATAACTTCAGACGGCCATAAATGCTATCCCCTAAACGGTAAGAGATAAAAAAGATTAAATTAGAAAGATGTTGTGTAATTTTACCCACATCAATATGCCGTTTCGAAAATTGGAAAAATTTCGTCGTTCCTAAGATATTTTGAAATAACTGAAAATTGACAACTGTGTTATTATTTATTTTCTTATTTGATATTTCGGAAAAACGGTTAGAATTTTGCATTCATACATATTGGAAATATTATAACTTTTATCATTTCAGAGATATGTTTTTGTATCATTGAAAATAGCTAAAAATTCTCTTCATGTATGACACATTTTTATTATTACTCAATACAGCTCGAATCATACGTTTTTAATACTATATTGATATATTTCCACATCTTGCCGATACTTAACAAAGAATGAAAAATAATTTTCATTATTTGTTAAATTGAATAATCACGAATCTGATTGATTTTCACATTTCAGTGAAATAAATAGGAATTGAACTCATCATTTGTGAATAAGCATTCACTAATGAAACTATAAAGAATTGAGAACAAAGGAATGAAAATTTTCAAAATGTTATAACTCCTTTATTGTAAAAAGTCACCTAACTCAATATCGATTTGAAATAAACGGTTTTTGGATAAAGTATGTGAAATACTATTTTAATAACAGACGCAATATTGTCGAGTTAGCTCTGGAAAACAAATGAAACAGACACAATTGCAGTGCTGAATCATGTCAATAATCGATGATATTTTTGTTTGCTAAAAGTTATTTTCTAAGACTATTCTAGGATTTTTTCTCCATTGATTCACTGTTTCCTTCTGATTCAAATCTGTTGGGGCATTGGCAATTGAAAATATTTATAGTTCCACAGACACTATTTCATTTATTTCCAAGGGGACAAATTTGTCAAGTTCAGACCAAGTTCAGTTTTTTTCGAACCGTACCCTTTTCTGGGAATTCCATTTCCACAATTAAATCTACGTAACCAAGAAATTCAAACCCCAAAAATATGGACAAAAATAGAAATATCATTCAGTGTAGGAATTCAGTTCAACTTTTCCTCCAAAATGTACACATTTTCTAAAGGCAAAATAACTCAGCTCCCCAACAAACACTCTGTACCTAGTAATCAAACTGATGCTGACATGATAATGCCTCTGGAATTGCCTCGAGAGGAACTAATTACATGACATTGATAATTAGATTGCCACTCTATCAAATTCCAAATTTGTATCGATTAATTGCGAAGTCAGACGAGCAATCTGCAGTCCATGATCTTCCGGAATGATATAATTATTATTGGCATATGCAGAAGGCATCTCAACCGTTTATCTCTGAATATGGTTTTCCATACCTTCAAAGCAATTGACTCGTACACGAGAAATACGATTCTCATAAACAGATTTTGAACAATGTGAATCATTCAAAGTCTCGATTTTTTGAATCGTAGAAGAATACTATTAGCATTTCTAAAAGTATGGTGGATCGTTTTGATCATAAAACAGACTAGATGAACAACGCTCAATCCTTACCACAGTAGTTGTTTGAAGCCAACATCTAAATCAGTTACCAAGGTTACCTCATTCTATAACAAGGATAGCAACAACAACAGATTCCCCCATTACCAGTGTCTTGTTATCTTGGAAGGGTATGAGATTGAATAAATTGACCTACTAACAAAATTATCATATCCATTCTACCTAAGACTGAATGAAAACAATGTAATATCAACGTTTTCTGAAAATATACATCTTCGATTCATTACCCGAATGATGATAGATCTAATTCACTGTCACAACTATATTCTTTATTTTCTGGCAATATAAAGTTTCAAAGTATCGAACTTGAGTAATATAACATGAAACATGTTGTTATTTCTTTTGAATTCCACTTAATATAGGCTTATCTGCTACTCTGAGCATTTTCTTACCACTTGGGCCAACCATTTTATCACTTGTAGTGAAATGATGCGAGCAAACTCTAGCGTATCTTGAAATATTCTCTTTCTTGATCATATTTTTACATATATCCACTAACTTTTCATCTCGGGAAAACCCGAGAATGTTTTCAAATTACCAAAAATCGTTTTGGATATGAGGGTGGGTGAATAATGTTTATACAACGAATGATACGACACTGAGTAACTCACCAGTGAAATGATGTGTTCTGGTCACCACTTTTGAATCGTCTCTTACACATTAAACAGCGTTTCACCATTTTTTAAATTCGATTTGATCAGAATAAGGGTTTTTAAGTAAAATCCCATTCAAATTTTCACAAAAAACTGGAAATATGCCGCTTAATAAACCATCAAACATAATTTGATTTGAACGATACGTTTCGCGCTGTTGCTGTCAGCGTTCGGTCGATTATCGGTTGAACGAAATTAGCGGCGTTTGCGCATTCACCAGAAATGTCACAATCAGAAATACGTGCTATCTATAAACCACTTATATATAAATGAGGCACTGTATTATATGACGAACATTGAATACATACCTTTTGATACATTCATATGATGACTCATATTTTTACATGTTTGGTGGGTGAACACGATCATAGTAGCTTTCTAGATGATTCCCTGAATTATAGAGATTGCGAGTATTGAACTGAATACTTGCACAACAAGATGACTGAATTCACGTTTACTTGTTATACACTTTACGACTGAACTGACCTGACCGAACTATGATTCTGGTTTCGGAGGTTTTATAGAAATTTTTCGTGAGAAAACTGTTGGAACCTCCTATCTCCGCTAATTACTCTGAATCGTCGTAGTTCATAACAATTTTTCCAAATGTATGACCACGAATCCCATACTCATTAATGGACCGAAAAAGTGTGAAGTCAAAGCTATGTTGGTACTATACTGATTTGCTTCCAAACAAATTATTTTCCTATGTAAATCTCCGTAAGAGATTTTTTGATCTCGATTATCTTATTTATAGTGAGAAAGTAACATATTTCGATACCATTTATGGAAAATAGGACATACTAGTTCCTATTAGAAAAATAGAAATTATATATTATACAATATTATATTATAAAATAAAGTGAATATCAATCAGCATCATACTCTCAAATGCTCTCAAAGTGTTATAATGAAAAACTGACATTTTAGACTCATTTTATTTCTTCTTAAGCACTTAGCAATGTGGTACAGTGCCTAGGGACAGTTCTCAAAGTTGTTTATAAACTTTATATCTCCTGGGAGAACTTATAATTATTTCATGATGATGCTCATAAACTCCCAGGTAAGCTTTCAGATTCTTCTATATATTCCAAAGAAGACAACACTATCATGAAAAGAAAAATCTCTGCTGACAGCATCAACCTTAGTAGGTATATCTTTCCTCAATCTACAACAAATAATGATATATTAATACCTTTTTTTTTGTCTAGTAACCATATCTTGATTTACACACTTCTCATTCTTATTTGACATCACGATTATGATAGAAAATAAAATAATATTAGAGAAGAAATACAATTATAAAGCAAAATTCTAACCTCATTTCACTTTGATAGACATTTATTCAAAACTATCAATGGTTAATACCTGTTTCTATTTTTTCTAAGATACATCGAACCTGCCTCTTTCCGTAAATGATCTTGAAATACGTTAAATATTCACGATGAATATTAGAAGAGACTTCAAAAATATGCTTTTGGAGATTTACATTTGAATTTTTTTCTATTGGAAACATTCAGGAATACCAACATAGTTTGTGACGTCATGACTTTTTCGGTCCATAAGATAAGAGAGAACTTGAATAGAAACATAATTCTCAACGTTAATTTGTATTCTTCTTCTAATACCCTTGGACGAACCAGATTTTAAATAAATTTAAGAAAATCTTATAATTATACATAATTTCCACATCGTCTACTTTTTTCACAAATGAACGTTGGGACCATCCGAAATCCGACGTGGGGATGGTTTGTCCACATCATAAATTACCCAGGCGTGTTTCGAAATGACACCGAATTTTTGCGAACGAAATAATATAGGTTAAATTATCTTGAGGTAATGTGCGGTATGAATATGTATGCACATGGAATGCTGGGGTTGGCTACTTTGAAATGTGAAATTCCCATTCACTGAAACCCAAGTAGATGGGGATTGGGGTCATCAATGTAAATAAAGGCATTTTTGCGACGGACGCCGTTTTTTTAATGTGCATTTAAAAAACCTCACAGTTTCAACTCCATATTTGAATTGGTGAGGATTTGAAACGAAAAGAAAATGGTGTTGTTCAGTGAACAATACTATTAGAGCTCAAATCTTCATTTTAGGAACTGAGTTTAGGTATTACCTATTTCAGAATGAAAATCAGCGATCAAGTGCAGACTTTCCAAAATTCTAGTCACCAATTCTGGATTTTTCAGTTGAAACTGTTACAATAATAGTTGTATTGAAGATCTGTGGAAGTTTTTTTGAGAATATATTTTAGATTATGTTGACTATTTTACGCACTTGCCAAATGAACCAATTAGGAGCCTTAGTCAAGGTTTTCATATTTGAAAAACGTTAAACAAAAATAATGACGTTGTTCACGCATTTCATAATGAGAAGATTTGGGATAAATTCCATCGAATTAATCAATTTGAACCATTCCATTTGTTTGTGAAATAGTCTAATGGAATTCCACTCGTGATTGAATTCATCTAAATAATATATTTTTTATTTCGCGTCTAGAATAACAAATCAAAGAAACACATTTCTTTATTAGAACAAAATTTCGAACATTTCAATTCTTATTTATATTAATATTTATATTAAAATTAAAACAATTGTTAATATTGAATGGATTCAATTTGTTTGAAATGCTTGGTATATTTAAGTGCCTTTTGTTGAAGTCAGAACAAGAAGGTAAAGTTTCCGTTTCACATTGATTGTTTTCATCTGATAATTTTTGAATGTTAGCTAATTTTATGTCAGATAGCTATCAGTCGTTATTTTGCTGCTATGGTAATGGTCAACTGCATTTATCAAAACCATACTACCAAGATTTTCATATTTACAATGACAACAACGATGTGATTCTTCCCGGCCTAGTCCGGGAAGTACGTACTTCCCGGACTAGGCCGGAAAAATGCCACTTTCTCAAAAAAAATTGTCTGGGAAGTACGTACTTTCCGGACGGTTGCCGAAAAAACATTTTTGGTCAATCGAAAACCTATATTTTGTATCGTTACCATAGTAACTAAAACAATTTCCGGAAACAACACTGTGACCACGTAATTTGGGCAGTTAAGCAAAAGGCTCATTCGATTGAAAGTTCGTTCAACTTCAAGTGGGAATAATATTCAACTCGATGCTATTCTGGGAAATTTCCTTGATAAATATGGAAGTTGTCTAAATGAATTAATGTTCAGCCCATTTGTCTTTCGTAGAAATTATTGAGATAATGAACGTCTTGGCAATTTTGTCATTCAAAGAGGAAATATAAGCGACAATATGATTCATTATGGAGCGTGGTGTTTGAGTCTCATGAGAAACATGCATTTGCATACTTCCAGCCATGGTGGAAGGAAGATGGTGAAATCACTGTTAGTGTTTTGTTTCAACCACAACACTTTACCAGAATACTGCATTACTTGCGTGTTTCCCTGAAGAGGGCGCTATTGTTCCACAGCCAGCTACATTCTGGTTCTGTTCTGTCTTCAAAATTTCCATCGATAACTCCTGAATCTGATAACAAAACCCTTACAAAACATCAACACAATTGACAATGACATTGTTGACAACTATACGCGTCAACGATTCGCGTTGCATCAAACCAGTACTTCATCGTTTATATAACTGCTGCAATGAACGGTTTTATATGATTTCAAAAAAACGTTAATTATGACATGAGGTATATAAACGTTGTAAATAAGTAACTGTCTTTGTTAATTCAATCAAATCAGTGCACGTTCAAAAGATGTATCATATCCGATGATTGGTTGTTATGGTGTCGTATTAAGAGAAAATGACGTTATATTCCTTAGTTACATTTATAATTCATTTCAACGTTTAATAAAGATAATAGTGGTTTGACATTATATTATTAGGTATATCAAACGTTAATGAAACAAAATCTGTGTAGGTACATTTGATAATACATCAACACCGTTAATGTTAATATCTCGTTAATTTCTAACGTTTCAATAATTGAGAGTTAAGTGTTGCAATAAACTATTTATGTAACGTGAAATGCCCGTTATTTTCAGTAAATAGTCAATAAGTTATTAAAGTATTGTTTTATCAAAGAAAAATAACGTGTTGATAAGCCTGATCATCAACGTTTCCTACCGACGTTAAAAAGACGTTGTGCAATGATATAGGATGTAGATGTAACATTTCATTGACGTGGTCAATAATTAGTTGTTATAAACTGAATTTCTACGTTGAGATTTCCAACCACTAACGTTATTTCAAGCATTTCAACCGTAAGTCAACTTTTTCTACACGAATGTGTGTTTACTGTGTTAATTTGACAAAGTCCACAGGCTCATTCTGGTGTGGTGTATTGCGCTGCTTTAGAGTCCCAACCTAGACTGACAACTCTAAGCTGTGTTATCATTCTGGATGAGCCAAGATTTTATAGTGATTGCGTGGTTCACTTCAGCAATGGGGCTAGTTGGAAAGCTGCTTCGAGTATCCAGATTCCAGAGTACATTGAAGTTATACCATCTTGGAGATCTGAAAAGAGGTTTGCGGAAAACAAATAAATCTCTGTCATCGGATGGCATCTCCCATATTCCGGCTGGAATGCGAACTGAGCAAAGCAGACTGGCACGCCATTACAGCCATGCCATAGTGCTGTCAGTGTACGGTATGATTGGCAATTATCACGCAAGAATTATGGTCTCCCATCAGAAGCGGTTATTTATCGAAACGTGAGCCGGATTTATAATGGAACGTTCATCCATCGCTCTGAGCTGTCTAATCGTAATCGAGTGTGACCCCCGATCGGAGTCTAGAGGGGATAATTGAGACGGTAATTCAAGCTTCCATAAGCATTCTTCGAGTTTGCTGAATTTGCTTGTTTTGGTTGACATTATTCCTGCTTCATTTTGTGACGATCACAAAATAGTATATAATGATATCAGTTTTATAAGACGCGATTGTTTGGAGTACGACCAGCGATGCGAGGAGTTCTACAAGGAAACAAGTGCTATAACGAGTCTTTTAAAACTTGATTCAATATCGATAAATAACAGAAACATCTTCGATTGGTAACAATGATGACATTGAGATATTTAAAATCTTGCGCACAAAAAGAAAGTGAAAAATACAATGTTGTTATTTTTTTAATTAGTCAATTTAAATCGAATCACACTCTGAATTGAAATTTACCAATAAAAACATCGAGTTTTTCACTGCTAGTATCATCAAATTCAACATCGCTCAGAAGTAAGCTGGGCCAAACTCTTCTGACTTTCATGCATTTGACAGCTCGATTGTACCAACCTCCGAATAATAAAAAATGAGTATCGAAACAGAGGCTATTTCGATATGCATTTGCGTTTCATAATGACTTCATTATAGAACCAAAAGAGAAAAAAATATTAATTACAGCTGGATTCAGAAAATGAACTTCTGACTGAAGAAGTAACCTTCAACTGTATTTTTTCACAAATTCGGTTAGGGTTTATCAGTAGGAATCCAACGATACCAAAGTTTAATGTCCTCAATTGGTGAAGATATCATCAGGAAAGTTATTTATAGTTTACTGCCAAGAAATGCTATAGGACGTCAATTTGAACATTCAACTATTTCAACAATTCATTATTAGGCAAGATGACTGATTTTAAAAAACTGTTATATGATGTTCGGAACTATCTACTTTTGGTAAAAACTATCATGTATGTGCAG
Source organism: Chrysomela aeneicollis (assembly GCA_029955515.1). Classification (NCBI taxonomy): domain Eukaryota; kingdom Metazoa; phylum Arthropoda; class Insecta; order Coleoptera; family Chrysomelidae; genus Chrysomela; species Chrysomela aeneicollis. Next base: position 17,487,341 of record JARUHQ010000010.1, read on the forward strand.
AAAATTAAGGTTTTGTTGAAAATTTCTCAATGGTGATTATTCGTCATTTATTTCTGTGACGAAATTTATAACTTCATTTCGTAGATTCTTAAGTGATGTGTGTATAATAAATTTGTTGATAGACTTAATTTAATGATGAATTCCATAATTAATGAGGTAAGCTGTCATCTCTCATCTCTTGTAATAAACACGAATTCACTAGTTGCGCTCAGACTCGAGCTATTTGCTTTGGTGGATGATATTGGTATTTGTAACACAAATATGAATGAATGAAAATGATGATGAAAATCAAAGGAAACAAAATGAAGTTTTTTTAGAAGTGACGTAATTCGCTTAGATTGTTGTTAAACCTATCATGGTGGATTGCTGTATTGTAGAGTTTCATGTTATTATAGTTATTTATGTATTAAGGGAATTATGAGGTCCTTAATTACCAGAGGTTATTGCCAGAGGTTATTAAGGCTCTATAATTCCCGTGGTACATAGATAATTTTATTTTTGACCGATTTTCATAACAATATGACCATATTTAGAACGCAATCAATGTTTAAATTCATAACCTTTCTGGTATATTTGAATTAGGTAGCGTTGATTGTAGCATTGTTGGTTGTTGCTAGGTTGTCGCTATGTTACATGTTTATAAGCAAACTTTCTTTATCAATCAATGTTTTTCCGTTAAAAACGTGTTTATTTTTTACCACAAATCGACGACCTTTTTCTGATATAATTGGAGGATATTATAAAAAAAGCGGAAAAACGAAGACAATCATTACTTCCATCGAAAAGTGAAGCCCTATATAAAAAAGAATACAACTTATATCTGAAGTGGCTGACACAGAGAAATGTTACGTCAAAAGATGCCAACGAAACTGTCTTTCTGGCATATTTTCAAGAACTGGTAAAGTATTTTCAGTATTTTCTGGTAGATTTGGTAATAATTGTATTTATTCGTTGCAGTTAGAAACGTTTAGCCCAAATTCGTTATGGACTAAATGGTCAATGCTCAAATCGATGGTGACCATATATGAGAAAAGAGATATCACCAAGTTCAACGAACTAGAGGCTTTTTTGAAACGGAAAAGTTAGGGGCATAAGCCGAAAAAGTCTGCTGTCTTATCTCCTAAAGATGTCATCAAATTTCTAAAGGACGCCCCTAATGAAATTCATTTATTGCATAAGGTAATTTTTTTCTCATAATTTTCTTTTTCGTTTGTTTATTTCGTTTTATTTGTTATAGGTTGTTCTAATTATGGGTTATTTTGGAGGATGCAGAACTCAGGAACTTCTAAATATGAGTATAGCAGATATAGAGGACCGGGATACTGTTATGGTAGTGAACGTACCGGAAAGTAAAACTGGTGTATCGAAGAAATTTACAGTTGTGGATGAAAAAGAGTTCTCTGCTTTGCCTTTATTGAGACTTTATATGTCCTTGCGTCCTGAAGGTACAAAACAATTTTTTTTGAGCTTCCGACAAAATAAATGTACAACTCAGCCAATTGGAAAGAATATGTTTGGCAAAATTCCCAGCAAAATCGCAATGTATTTAGGATTGCCAAACCCACTAACCTATACGGGACATTGCCTTCGTCGCACTTCTGCTACTGCCCTAGCCAATGCAGGAGCAACTATGACAAACTTAAAAAGACACGGAGGTTGGAGAAGTTCCACGGTGGCAGAGGGGTATCTGGAGGACAGTATTGAATTGAGAAATAAAACGGCGCGTATGCTGTCTACTTTGCCATCAGAAGAGGCAGGCACCTCGACTGTAGTGAACAGCAACAGCACCACCCATAAAAAAGAAGAAATTGTTTCCAGCGGCGGAAGTAATTTTCAGGGAACATTTGAAAATTGTACATTTATTATTTGTAATGACGTGAATAAGGAAAATATGTCTTAGTTTTCATTACATATAAACGTTTATAAGCATTTCTTGTATCATTTTCACCTGTAAAAGGTGAGAGGGAGTTTTTGAACCTCAATATCCCAAGGGAGTTATGACCCTCATTATAGATATCGTAACTATGACGATATAAGCTTATAATGTCACTGTCAGAAATAAAATATATTATCATCAGAATAAATCCTAATTAATTATTACAATATCTTCAATGTCGTTCATCAAAACCCCATTGAACCTAGTGTTGCTGGATTATTCCTATATAATTATCATCCCTACTCGAATTTCTAATAAAAATTACGATTTATTCGATAGGGACTTTTGTCGCGCCCTGAATAAATACCACTATTTCCACTTTCGCAAACTATGAATAAACGAACCATTTTCTTTCCTCCCCCAAACCATCAGTAGGGTCGGATTCGGCAACCCTGATCCTCATTACGAAGATGACTAGTGAATGAGTAATGCGCTCCTATAAGGAAAGTTTAGTGTCTTATGGGGTATAAAGATCCTAAGCACTAGTCTCGTGGTCTGAAAGCATTTATAATGGGGTTATTATATTTGATTGTCTCCGCGATGTGCTAAATGGAAAGTATTTCTTCATGGATGGGTTAAATGGGAGGTGGTTAATTATGTGGATGATTTTTTATTGCATTGTAATGGAACTATTTCAAGATACTGAATCAGTGTTTTGAATAATGGTTATCGAATTCAACATGTTTTCACCAAGTACAAGTAGCATTTTTTCGCTTCTGTAAATCGTCTACTGTTAATTCAAATAATATAAAGTACTGTTAAACTTGTCATACTCATCTTGTGTGAATATATACGAAGATGATGATGATGAGTAGCTGGAATTAAAATTAGCACTGAAGAATGTATCCTGAGGGAAATTATTTCTAGTAGGATTCGTCCGATGACCAAGCAAAAAAGAAAAGGAAATGAAATGCGCATTTTCTACTCCTGCTTTTCAGGAATATAAACAGCTAATACATATTTTCAGGAGAGCAGAAACACAAAACAAACAGGAGATTTCTATTTGTTTAAAGAAAATATTCAGGAGCGGAATATTTGATAAATATACCTTCAATATTTATGATGAGGAAGGTATTTGCTCTGTTTCATGTTGAAGATATGTTCACATCATTAAATCATTACCTATGGTCATTCGATGCAAGAGAAAATGTACAATTGAGAAATTCGAGCAAATTTAAACATCAGGGTGTGTTTTGCATATTGGTGTATTTATTGTACGTCCATGAAGTAGAAACATCTTAGTTTATCAAATTACTGAAGTAGATACCTACATGACAATTTTAGAATATATTATAATGAGAATTTGGGTGTTTTGAGTTTGACCATTGTTTCATTTAGATGAGACTATGGAAAGCAATGATAAATAATTGTTCGTGTTTGAGGCAAGTAATAGGTAAATATTTCTGGAAAAGTGCAGGTTACGGTTATTGGAAATTTTCTATCAGCACTACTGACGATCAAACCAATAATATTTTCTAATATTACCTTTCATTTCACAAATAACTTAAAGAATAACCCATGAAATTTATACGTGGAGAAGAATACTAAAAGGAAAGATATTTACGATCTCCCGAATATACTGAGAAGTTTTGTCAATTTCCTAATTTTCCAGCCCTTTCATATTTTCTGCCAATTTTCCTGAAAGCCTCGTATTATATCAGGGCATAATGATGGCATTTCCGCTATACGATATCCTTGGAACGATATATGGCTGATGGTTGCTCCATAAAACGCGTTTTTCAACTTCTTTTGTAGTTATTTCTCGCTAAACACTGAATGAAAGTGCACAGGGTGGGACTCAAAGCATGACGTATTATGGTGTTGAATTTTTCGTACAGTCTGTTTCCCTATCTTTCTCGACGTTTCTTTTCTTCTTCCCCAAATTTCCTCACATATTTCTCTCCTTTACCATCTCTCTCATACTAAATCCCTCTCTGTCTATCTTTGTTTCTTCCTATATATCCTAGACTGTGTCTTCTACTTTGGCTTTCACTGTCTATCTTCTCTAAGACTTCTTAGTCATTTTCAATAGGAGGGTTAAAGTTTAGTCCTTTTTGAAGAAACAACTTTTGATTTAGGGTGAAACTCTTTACTCCGATCTACTTATCTTTTTGTCGAAGTAATATTCCCACAGAACATGCAATGTTACAAAATATTGCTACACTATTATGTGCGGCTTGCTTCCGTAATATGGCATGACAATATTGCAAAAGGTTTCTTGTAATTTTATATTCCAAATCAGGAAAAACTATTATCAAATAATTTGTAAATTACAAAAGTAACTTTTGATCAAGTTTCAATTGCAATATTGTCTCAACCAATAAACTTCATTACATTCGCAACATTCTATGAACAATCTATAAACAATTTTATAGAAAGTTATAAATTCAATTTTTGATCCAATTCCATTTATAATATTGACTAAACCTTGTAACTTCATTACATTTGCAACATCAAATGAACCATCCATCAACGAATGCATTGCAAGTTACAAAAGTAACTTTTGATCGAGTTTCAATTGCAATATTGTCTCAACTATAAAAGTTCATCACATTCGCAACATTCTATGTTCATTCTAAGTGTTTTGTTCTTTGTGTACCGGCAATCGGAATAACATATTTGCAATTCACAAAACTATTGTTTTCTTTCAACTGACATAATGGAGTAAGTGATGAAGTGTACTCTTCAATCAAAAAATCAGCTGTCGAGATGGATAGTTCGAATGAGGTAAGGTGGATTATTCATTTTATTGTGATATTGGATGCAAGATTTTTAGGAACAAAATCATAGTAAGAAATTTTTGCAAATGTCAATAAAATGTATTCACGTGAAGTAGTATACCTACTCGTTTTGATAGTCAAGAATTGAAAAGAAAAGGTGATTGCCATGTTCGTTAACGATTAGATCAAGTTACTGATTTTATTATTTTCAATATATTTCATCTGTCGTTTTATGTTTGAGTTTTCCTACTGAATATTGGACTGCCACCCTAAGAATAAGTATATTTGTAGATGTTAATTTTAGTTCATTACTTATTTTATTGTTGGTAATACAGTTTATTTTGCGTTGATTTTGTGAATTATATATGTTTTATGTTTGAAATTGAAATTCTAGAGATTTCAATAGGCTTCACACATACTTTTCTATTAAATAATCACTGTCATATTGCAACAAGATTGCAGTAACCTTACTGGAAACATTACATTCACAATATAAGAAAAAATAACTTTCATTCCATTTTTATGTAATGTTGCAGTAATCTTGCTAGAATGTGTCATCAGGTAATATTAAATTTGTTATGTTACTGAACGTCCGTTTCAGCGGTTGCTGAAATCTTGCAGTAAGGTAGCGACAAACCTCACAACCTCGCACGTTGGAGATTAGGCAACTAAAATAAATTAGACTAATCACTCTTGGGAAAATATTGTTTATGTCGGAATTTGCTCAGTCATGAATCAAGTTGAAGTGTGCACGAGCGTTTTTTTATGTGTTCCATGTTTTATGTCCACACTATTACATTAAGTTTCCCAATTTGCTTTTGATATTATTAAATAAAGGATGATATATCTGGAAAATATATCTTGTATGCGTCTCATGCCTTCTTTCAGTTCCTTTGGGACTTTATTTCATTTCGTTAGTTTGAGCAAGGAATAGATCTATTGTTTCTGCAATGCGGAGATGACGGGAGAAAAACTTTTATAGTGTGTGAAACAAATATTGAGGAAACCTTTTGATCTCGATTGGCGAAGTTGGAGTGAATTCTTGGAGGGATCCATGTTTACTCGGGGATGGGAGGGTAAAGGGGATTATTTTCAGTTGTGAAGAGGCATGCTGCAAATAAAAGCAATCATAACAAATCACAACCTCTCGAACAATGGATAAAATGGTAATTAGTTCTTAACTTGATTGCAAATTTTCAAATTATTCGGACTTCTTGTCCTCTCATCTTGGAGCCACCATCTTGGAACAGCAATCTTTAATTCATGAATTTCGACAAACGATTTCGAACTCGGAAACTATAACCATAATCACAAAAGACGTCCGCCATACTCGAGCCGCCATCTTGAATTTATTAATCAGAATACTATGAGCACGACTATCGTGTCGATTCGACATCAGCATTGATTGCACCGATTTTTTTTTCTGTCTGCACTACTACTAGAATATAAAAGTTATTTCAATATCAATATCAGCAGTATTCACGCAACTCAAAATACGGAAGTTAAATTTCATGTAAACATATGTTAAGCCATCGACATAATCAGCCATGTAGTAGAAATAGTTCCAGGGACTGCCTAATTTTCATCAAAGTGAATTTACAGGCTATGCAGTTACGAATTATCCTTATAATCCGAAACTCTGATGAATTTGCATTTGGTATGGAAACGCATGTAGTGACAGTGGGTACCAACAAATACAATCATTTCTGCATATACATGCGTTTTTAATTGAATTCCAACACGTGCGCTATTTTTTTGACGTTTTCATAAACGGTTGTAGGGAAGAAACTTCTGCTCGAAAAATATATTCTGGGTACACGTTGAATTCACTTTATTATTTCTTGGGGTCTTTTCCTGGCAAGTAATCTGAATTCAGAGAACGTGCCAAAAGGATCCCAGAAACATTCGAAAAGTTTGGACCACAAAAAAAGAAAAGAGACCTCGGTTCTCCAAACTCGGCGAAGGGTATCACTTCGTAGTGTCTCAGAACTGCAAAACGACCAAAGCAGAAAAACTCGACCAATTACCTGCCCGAATTGAGCGTACATGTGGCAAACGAAAATATCGCAATTTTATTTATAAAGTGGATGGGATGAGGCTAGAGAGATGTGACAACCGTATTTCTTTGATCATGTAATCTGCTTGCAGGAGTCTAAGCACGATTCTAAAAGTTTTAATGATCGATATGAAAATATTCGTAATCCAGATCCACGATGTGGATTCAGTTGAATATACAGAGAAGAACATTTGATCATCGAATTTGGTTCTCGTATGAAGTTTGAAACAAATTAGAGTTCCCAGTCAGAGTGATTGCAAAGGAGCAAAAGAATAACTAATGTTAAAACTACATGATACGCTTCATTTGAATCACATTCGTCTATTTTTTTGCAATGACCAGAAATTATGCGTGTATATTTCATTTATACAAGCTTTGTCAATACGATTCTCATCTTTAGTCAATATAGTAAAATCTATTATAAATAAATCGCTTTTAGAAATTATCAAAAAGTATGTGACATATTGCAGTCATATCGGGTATTGTTCCACGTGTATTAATTGAAATGTCAAAACTGTTGCTTCGATTTCCTGATGAATACCAGAGGATGTGCTGATATCCTCGAATTATCTCCTGATGGAGCATTTTTGATACCAAATGGTATTTCAATGTAATATGTCGAGTATAACCCTTGGGGCCCGAATGTCTGTGACATCTACTGTACTATTGTTGATTCAAATGCAAACCTGGTGTATTAGGGCTATATATTACATTTCAACTGAAAAAGCCATGCCGTTTTTCCAGTGGGTTCGTGTACCTAGCCTACCTCATAAATCAAATCTAGAACTTTAACCCTTCATCCTCCTAATCAATGACTTACTCTAGGATGTCAATTATTCAAATTGCTTGTTATCTGACGATTATTTAAATATATTCAAAGAAATTCAAAGAAATTTGAAGAGATTCAAAGACATTTAAAGAAATTCAAAGAAATTCAAAGAAATTCAAAGAAATTTTAAAAAATTCAAAGAAATTCAAAGAAATTCAAAGAAATTCAAAGAAATTCAAAGAAATTCAAAGAAATTCAAAGAAATTCAAAGAAATTCAAAGAAATTCAAAGAAATTCAAAGAAATTCAAAGAAATTCAAAGAAATTCAAAGAAATTCAAAGAAATTCAAAGAAATTCAAAGAAATTCAAAGAAATTCAAAGAAATTGAAAGAAATTCAAAGAAATTCAAAGAAATTCAAAGAAATTCAAAGAAATTCAAAGAAATTCAAAGAAATTCAAAGAAATTCAAAGAAATTTAAAGAAATTCAAAGAAATTCAAAGAAATTCAAAAAATTTAAAGAAATTCAAAGAAATTCAAAGAAATTCAAAGAAATTCAAAGAAATTCAAAGAAATTCAAAGAAATTCAAAGAAATTCAAAGAAATTCAAAAAATTCAATGAAATTCAAAGCATTTTAAAGAAATTCGAAGAAATTTAAAGGAATTCAAAGAAATTCAAAAAAAATCGAAAAAATTTAAAGCAATTCAAAGAAATTCAAAGAAATTCATATAAATTCAAAGTAATTCAAAGAAATTCAAAGTAATTCAAAGAAATTCAGTATGAGACTGTATTTTACTACAAATATATGTGAAGTATTTGTACAAATTGAGTATGAAATTCACCACCATTCAACGTAGCTGAATACTCAATTATGACAAAAGTAGCAGTGGGTATTGAATGCAAGATTGGTACCGATGTTTTGAAAAGATATAAGAGGAACTGAAGCTTGAAATGAGCTAAACACAATATGTATTATAACGTGATTAGTGTCGTAATGATACCTGTACATCCTTCTATTCTATACATTCTTCTATATAATAAACCTGAAGTTTATTCCTGAATGACATATTTTTTATATAAACGCGTTCATTTGATAATTTATATGATCATGCTGATGTTAGGTCTGTTTGATGAACATCATAAATGAACGAATATCTAAAGAACCAGCCAGCTAGGTTTTCGATCGATAATAACTTGGTGTCAGTCCAGTAAGTTTGCATTTCCTGGAAATGAATCAACTTCCAACTGTAATTGGGATACCCCAGAGGGTACTGGCAGAGCAAAAACTGGATCGAATCCTCAGAAACTTCGTGGTAGAAATCACTGCTGACCGCGTTCATGTACATACATTTCAATTAGAGGTTTCACGGAATGGCCAACGTTTTGATTTATGATACGCTCATCATGTTATAAATGATGCCGTGCCTGGTGGAGATTCCAATTAAGGGGAGTGAGAAATGGATTCGAGTGTTTTTCTCTCGGGGAAAGGGTATGAAAGAGGCGGACCTCGATTTGAGGTATGCTCGGAGGATTTTGAGCAATGGTAGGTCAACTACTAGTTGCAATTAGAGACCATGAACTGGGGTTTTTGTGACACGGAGAAATTGTGTTTTTCGAACTCCACCATGATGGGGATCTTAGAGAAGAGATACAAGGTCAGTTATATTGGGGCAAAGTTGAATAAGTGAGTTTTAACAAAACAAATAGTTATAGGTCAATTTCTATTATTCCTGTTATCTCAAAAATATTTGAAATCGTCCTGAAAAACAGATTATTAGAATATTTTGAAAAAATAATTTATTGAATAATGCACAATTTGGGTACAGACAGAGGAGATCTACTATTGATGCAATTTGCGAAATGTATAAAAATATAATAGAAGCTTTTGAAGAGCGTAAATTGTGCTGTGCAAAATTCAATGACATGTCGTGTATTATTGAAGAAATTAGAATATTATGGGATAAGAGGAAAAGCATTAAATCTATTTAAATCCTACCTAGCAGACCGCCAGCAACGTGTTAAATTTAAGGGTGACATATCAAAACCTTTGAACGTCAATTATGGAGTACCACAGGGTTCAGTACTTGGTCCTGTACTATTTATTATTTACATCAATGATATGCCTTTTAATCTGACAAATGTGTCTCCGATTATGTATGCTGATGATGCAATTTTTTTAATTAGTGATAACTACTTTCTAACGCTAATGAATCTGAAAGCTTCATAATAAACTGGTCTAGAAGCAACTATCTGACTATAAATGATGATAAAACCAAAACTTTAAATTTCTCAGCTAGAAATAATAGAGAAAAAAATGAACCAATTAAGCTTCTCGGAGTGTATCTGGACTCGTCTTTGAACTTCTTACCTCATATTCAAAAATTATCAAATAGCCTATCCACGTTTATACATATAATAAGACAACTTAGCTACATAATAACAACAGATTGTTTAAAGAGTAGCTTATTTTGGCATTTTTCACAGCATAATGACATATGGGCTGATAGTATGGGGCTCATCATGTCATATTGACATTATATTTAAATTACAAAAAAAGGTCGTCAGGATTAGCACAGGCTAAATATGATGACCATTGTAAACCCCTCTTCAAAAATCTTCATATTTTGACTCTGCCATCGTGCTTCATAAATGAATGTTTGTGCAATGTAAAAAAATTAAAATATGATAACGAAGTTACTAAGCAGGAGGACATACACTATCATGATACCAGGGCCAAAACAAATTTAAGGCTACCCATATTTAGATTAAGTAAATCGCAAAAATCTTATTTATATATATCTTTAAAATTTTTCAACGCGTTACCTAATGAGTTTCAGACTCTTGAGATGAGCACTTTTAAAATAAAAATCAAGAATATTCTTTAACAAAATGCCTTTTACACATTTGAAGAATATTTCAACAATTTTTAGCTAATTCGTTGCCTGTCTGATGATAAATGTATATTTGTAATGTCATATATCTGTATTTTTACGTTTGTTTCTTCGTCCTCTAGGTTTATTGACTGTATTTTTACTATATATTGTATTTTATTTTTATAATGATTTTAACTTATTTGACGTATGCAAACACTATGTATATACTGCATGAATAAATTCTATTCTATTCTATCATTTTTAGTTTTAAACTAGGACATTCTTGAGGCACTTTTTCACAAGGAATCTGAATCTGCTTCATATTTTCTGAGGCGTTCTTAATGTAAGAGATACAACACGTAACTTTGGTTTTCCTTATGTGCGCCATATTGGAGTTTTAATCTTTGAGAATTATTTTTTTCTTAATATAATGATGTATCTCATGATGTGTTCGAATCTTACATACTGATTGCAATTGGGAAGAAAACGTTTTTTACGAAAAAATCAACATTTTCTTTAACGAACTAAATTTTGACAGTTCAATAATTACATTTATATCTGGAATGTTCAAATTTCCGTCAAACCGAACAGCTAGAAGTTTTCTTCTTCGCAAAACAAAACAAGATTTATAAAAGGTAGAAAAGAATACTCCACCTTCCTACACAAGTCCTTTTGTGTCCTCAGGTTCTGAATAGCTCACGAGATATGTACCATCTTCTTATCTCACCATATCGATATCGTATTCAAGAATCAAATCTCAAGAAATATGCAAAATAAGACTTCATTCAAAAAGAGTTTATATAATGACTTGAGGTTTAGGAAAAAAACGTTTTTCGGCAACCGTCCGGAAAGTACGTACTTTCCGGACGATTTTTTTTTGAGAAAGTGGCATTTTTCCGGCCTAGTCCGGGAAGTACGTACTTCCCGGACTAGGCCGGGAAGAATCACTTCGTTGTTGTCATTGTAAATATGAAAATCTTGGTAGTATGGTTTTGATAAATGCAGTTGATCATTACCATAGCAGCAAAATAACGACTGACAGCTATCTGACATAAAATTAGCTAACATTCAAAAATTATCAGATGAAAACAATCAATGTGAAACGGAAACTTTACCTTCTTGTTCTGACTTCAACAAAAGGCACTTAAATATACCAAGCATTTCAAACAAATTGAATCCATTCAATATTAACAATTGTTCTAATTTTAATATAAATATTAATATAAATAAGAATTGAAATGTTCGAAATTTTTTTCTAATAAAGAAATGTGTTTCTTTGATTTGTTATTCTACACGGTTGCCGAAAAAATTGTGCACGCAACACGCCCGAAAACAGTTTTTTTGGACTCGCAGACTTCCAAGACTTCCACAATCAATGTGAAACGGAAACTTTACCTTCTTGTTCTGACTTCAACAAAAGGCACTTAAATATACCAAGCATTTCAAACAAATTGAATCCATTCAATATTAACAATTGTTCTAATTTTAATATAAATATTAATATAAATAAGAATTGAAATGTTCGAAATGTTGTTCTAATAAAGAAATGTGTTTCTTTGATTTGTTATTCTACACGGTTGCCGAAAAAATTGTGTACGCAACACGCCCGAAAACAGTTTTTTTGGACTCGCAGACTTCCAGGACTCGCTACGCTCGTCCTAGAATTTTGTCCACTCATCCAAAAAAACAGTATAGTTACGTAAATTACTATTTTTTAGAGGAAACATTCAACCTCTAGACCATTGATAGATGTCTCCTTATTTTTGATGAAGAATCCAGAGGAAATAGAATACCGCTGTATATCTTTAATTATTAACATTTCGTGAACCTTGACATACCAGACAAAAAATTGGGAAAATCATCCGTTTTTGGCCAACCTTGTAAATTTGTTAAATTATTTGTCATTGTTGCTACATCACTCATGATTGTATTGAAGGTGTTATTGGGATTTATACCCTGATGGATGTATTTTTGTATAAATAAACAATATTCATAGGCAAACTTCCCACGCCCCGTACAACTGACTACAATTAAAAACAATTCCTCTTTGGATGGGTTCCATACAATGATCATAAATCCCAGGAGGAGTCAGACATGAATAATGCAATCCAAGCCCTGTTGTTTTTTTATTGCATCGTCTGCAGTCCTATCTGGAACTGATTCTGTGTTCCTTATGAATTAAAAATATCTCCGGAATAATGAACAACAGATGGTGTGCAAGAAGAGTTTGTTTCTTTGTTTGGCAGAACGGAAAATGTGCTCTCATTGTGCAAAGCAAATTCGACTACCTAAAGTGAAAAGCAGGCTAATTTTGGCATCTGTTCATTTGGAATGTTGGGTATGTCACAGAATATTATTGTAGTTTTTAAGATCTTTTGACTGCAAGAGAGAAAAACTTATAATTTTATGAAAACATGTATTGATAATCATCTGAACTCACTTTCTATTACACACAATTTGATTGACTTATTGTTCAACATCATGATTTTAATTGTGGTATCTTCTAATGTGCTGAATTTCAACCACCTAAATAATGTTTTGCTTCTGACTGGACATAATGACTGCATTTCAAAATATTCTCTAACAAGAAAGTGGCAACTCATCCACTCACGAATTTATGGCGTCGAAGACTTTCACGTCCCACTCATAATTCCCCAGGCGACAATAAGGATGTCTGCTAACTTTTTTGACGACATCGTGAACTACAAGCACCGTTTGCTGGGAGTTTTGAAGTGGAACAAATTATTCGGATTTCCAAGCAGCCAGGTTATCGCAATATCTTCTCATTTCTGAGCATTTGTATCGATACAATAGGGAGTTGAAATTCCAATTCCACACTCTACAGTGTCGACAAAAAGCAAAGTCAGATAGAAGATATACATCCACATTCGGTCCGATTCTTTAAAAAGTGGTTACACATTAGTAACGTTGTTAACAAATACTTTTTTAACCACTTTAGATTTTCCACTATTCATATGTGGTATTCTTCAAATACGAAATTTATCAAGGTTGCTAATTTCTTACATTTCCACTCAGTAGTAAATAAATGCGGAAAAGTTAGTAATTCCTCTGCTTTTTTATTATAGTTTGCTGTTTTTATGCAATTTCAACGTCAATCTAACCTCATTTTTATTCTGTGTCCGGGACTGCCAAGTTTTTCGTGAATAATTGCAGGAATAATAATTATATGTTTTGTCAATGAACCTAGTGAGGTAGGTATAAATGTATCCTGGAATGCATATTATTACACAGGATCATTGCTCATTGATTCAGCTAGGTATCTAATTTTTCAGTATAGCAACACATTCTACCATGTTGAACATAATTGGTTCTATCAGAGACATCATTAACATTAATATTCTTGGTTTGTATAATTTCATAAGGCTCTGCACAGTAAAAAATATATATTTGTTAATGTCTATTTAGTTGAAAATAGCAAGAAATTTGTTAATAACCACAAACATTATATCTATATTAGCATAAAATTCATCCGAGGAACTTGTTAATGATGCAATTTGTTCTTTTCACAACAACGATTAGTTAAAAAATGTCCGTAACAAAAATTGTAGTGAAAAATACTATGACTTTTGTTGATTTCTATGAATTTGAGTGAAATAGACAAAACAAATATTTAATCTTCCAAAAAGTAGTTGTCATTTAATCAACGTTTGACGACGATGTGCAAGTCAGAATGAGGTAGGCTCAGTACTTGATAGTCTTTCGTGTCGTTGAGGTGTCAAGCGTTAGAATTCACTGAACTAATTTCTGGTCGATGCTGATATATTCGGTTAATCATATATGTACATTTTTTACTCAATGTATAGAAATCTGTTTGAGTGTTTATTTTTCAAATTATTTTGATTTTCTTCATAAAACTGTAAATATTTGTGAATGCCCTCATTTTTTAAATAAAATTGAATTGAGACATATTCATTGAGTTTCATTCATTTTCCTCATGGTACATCTTTTGCTTATAAATTTTCATACCATACCACTGAACTTGTTAAATCGGCAATATGCTATTATTAAATTTATATAATATTATATTGTTAAATATACAATATTATATTTGAAAGAGCAAAATCATATTTTTGAATTAACAATAACATATTGCTAAAGTAACAAAATAGAATACCAATCCACTACGTTATTTAGTACTTATTAACCAAAATGATTTGTAGAATCACCATCATTAGTTTTACTTCCATCGAAAGAATATTGTTGAAAATACGAAATATATCCGTTGATTTCGCAAAACCGTTTTGTAGTAACTCCAAAAAAACTAATATGATTTCGCAACTAAGTTTTGTTATTTGTCAACTAAGCTATTGCACAAATTGACAAGATGCATTCGACTACATGTACTTTTGTTAATTTAACTAAATAAGGTTAGTGGATCGAGCTGAGCAACAAGTTGTAGTTAATTTTAACTACCCAGTTTTTACTGTGTATATAATTGGATGCTATCTGTTTCTTGAGCATATATATGTAGATATTTTTATGATATTTTTTTCAGTAGGAAGGTATATGTTCTCAATAATATCGATTATCCTACCATATAATTATTTCCTGAGCGACTCAAATCCTGACAACTGACAACAAATTTCCTTCATAACTGCCTCTTCAATAAATATATATCATCTTTATGATGAATTATTATTTCATTTCCACCAGTAAAATCTGGTGGATAAATTAGTCACTTTATCAGTGGTAAACCAACGACAAGTTGTTATTTTTTTCCATTTTGACGTTAGAGAATTGAAAATTCGGAAAGTGATTCAAATAACAACCGACATTCCTATTTGCCACCCAAATGACAGTTGTTGAGATAACCACTTTCTTAGAGAATCAGACCGAATGTGTGTCCAGTTTTTGTCTGTGGATGTAGATAAAACTGAGGATAAAACACCCTTCCGATGGGAATGGTAGAAGAAACATTCCTTAAATCTTTCAATTCGTCCAAAATTTTAGGGTGCCAACATTATCTATGTTATCAATATTATAATTAATTCACATAACAGATAGAACATGGCAGGGGATTTCTTCAACCCAAATGTTATTTCAATCAATTCATCGAATTCCTAACACGCTGTTAAACATTTTCGTGGTGATTGTTTAACAGAAAATAGTGACTCATTCAACATATCCGAAGAATTATCTATTAGTAGCACATTGGTTTCCGGCTACAATATAGGTATACTTATAATTATGATGTTTTGAATCTTCACAGAGAATTCGGTCACTCAATTGATGAGGCTATATCAAGTTCATCGTTTTCAATTTTGAATGTTTCACAATCCTGGATCTAATATTGGAACTCTTTTATTTGTATTTTAAAACACAGATACTGATCTGAAAGAAAAATTCATCCATTTCACTTGAGTTTGAAAAGAAAACTACCTAAAACAAACAATATTTGAGACTAATATCTTCTTAGTTATGACTTTTATAGTAGAAGCGCTTGGCAGACTAGATCATCATGTTATATAAATCATATCAGACAATGAATTTTTATATTTTTGCATTGAAAATGAGTCTGAATGCGGATTACTAACCATTCATTATCTCAGTTGAAGTCGAAACAATGCCGCAAAATTAGTTGGCTGCATTGCACTGCCCTTTTGGTTGAAGTTTTATCATAACAGCAAACATAAAAATAGATTATGATGCGATGTTATAACGAGTGACCACTCCAAAACATATCAAGATATTGACACAGATCTATATCAGGAGTTCGGGTTTTGCAAGGAATTAACGTGAATGTAGATTTTGATATATTCATCAGGAAGATGTTTCTATTTCCTAACGGAAAATGCATGACTAGTTATATTTGTTCATATAACCGTAAGAATATGTGGACCTGAAGAATAAATTGGTATGTAGTATAGCTTTTTCGTCGATTCCGGAACATGATGAATAAACTACCGTAAATAATGAAACTTTCATCTCGAAACTGTCTAACTTACCAAATTAATCATTATAGACAACGACTGGCTGATGCTTACCTGGAAAAAAAAGTTTAATAGGTATCATTGACCAAACACGATGAAAATATTTAGGTATACAGTGTGAAACTGCAAAATTTAATGAGTTCAGTATTTCAATTATTGTACATATATGACATTTCATGTATATTCAACGTATCTCTTGGAAGTCTGGTCAATACAGGTGACTATCAACAATTTGTTAAATGAGAATACTTTTTCAAGTAGAAATAAATGTAAATGATAAATGCATTCAGGAAATATGAGCAACATTCTATCTGATACTAGATCTGAGTATATCGTCAATAAAAAACGCATCACCTTTCTATACAGTAAAACTCGGGTGGATTGAAATTTTTCAAAACAGAAATAAATGAAACGTCAGTCAGATGTGAGGCAGACAAATTGCAACATTTTATGATGATAGCATTAGGGGTTATTCAGATGTACAGTTTGGGTGTTTGCTGGAACTACGTATCTCGATTCGTTCTAGATACCGTGACATGTATGAGTTATTTCCTCCAATTTTCATCAAGAGAAATGTAGATTGTGCTGCCGAGTTCACGTTCAGATAGACGAGATATCGACATTATTGAATATTCGAATGCTGCATCAGTAATATTCATGGAAAATTAATATGCCTTCCAAAGTCAACGTAATCCAATCTTCTCGCAACATCCATTGATAAAAGAACAAAGGATTGTATACCTACAATGTACGAACATTTTCTGGATTCACGTAATTTTCAAAATATCGTGAATGTGATATGTATTTTTCCTACGATCACCTATGAAAACTGTTATCACACTGTTTTGTTATTCAGAAAGTAGCTCATATCACCATGGTATTGTTTATTTGAAAGAAAATAAGCACAAGTTTTGATATGAAAAATATCACAACGCTCGCCTGAATTGATAGAAATAATTAGGTATATTGTGAAGGTACTCACTGTCAATATAAGCGTTCTCAAATCAAATTCATATTATTTATCAAAATTTCTGTCTCGTTTTGAATTATACCAAGAACTCTTTATCTATTAATTTCAATGTGTCTGATACATAACCTCTGAATTCACTTTAAAACTGGAACCTATACTCTTTGCTGGAACTATTTCGATGTTGATGACAGAGGGTTAGATCATTCAAAAGAGTAGGGCTACAGTTTTATGCACGGCTTGCTGCTTGCATCAGTTTGATATCACAGTATCACCAACGAGAAGATTCTTTGGTATATCACAGATGTTTGCAAAGAGTCAAGGACGCACTAACTCGAGTAACTCGTACGGTACGAGCTTGCGAACTACATACTTCTATGGTTCTGTATTCCTGGTTGCGTGATTACTGGCGCTAGCAGGTGTATGGTGTCAAGTTTGTTTATGTACGCTGGTGTCAATATCAATAAAATTTGTCCAAACTAATCTAACTCAATCAATCAGTAATTCACATAATGAGGAATTGTCAGAGAAGTATTCAAATATCATCTTGAATATGGAAATAAACAGTATTTGATATCGAATCAAAACCACCTGAATATATATGACAAGATTTCCTGCGAAATGAAAGTATTCGCAGTCGTAGGAAATATAGTGTACAAAACTCGTTGGAAAGTGCATTTCCTTCACTCGTTACGTTTCCGCACTCACCGCTACGCGGCTCGTGCTAAACGACTACTCGTGTGAAATATGTCACTTTCCACACTTGTGTGTAATATACTATTTTCGACCACCTATGTTTCAAATAACAAAAAATATACTGTTCTATTTGAAAAAACAAAAATTTGAGTTATATCTAAATAATGACATATCATTTCAAAAATCTGACTATGCCACTGGATTTTACGCAAAAAATGCATAGTAGATGAGTTAGTGATCGATAGCATTCAATGACTATAAAATTTACAATTATTACATCACAGAGTCCATCAAAAATATTTATAGTTACAAACTGTTCTACAAAAATCTGAGGTCCTTTATTTTCATGAACTCTTGAGCTCTTGAAGTACTCATACAATGAATGTCAATATATATTATATTTTGCTGTTCTCTCAGTTTTTTAATTTCTTATACTATTTAGTAATCTTAGGTAAAAGTCCATAATTGCTCAGAGTGGAGTGATGTAGTTTTAAAGAGGAGAAATACTCAAAGTAATTTCCACAACATTGAATCCGTGAAGGTCGATTCAGAGACATGTTTCGGACGCATATACGTCCATCTTCAGCCTGATAAAAGTTCTATAAAGAAAAAGGGAGGGGACATTTGGTACATATGTTTTACAAAGTTATGTAACTAGAGAGAGTGCATAAAATTAAATAACTTGGGATACAACTCGATCCACACTTAAGCTTGAGTCAACACATTGTAAGAAATTAGGTAAGACAATTGATTTCTTCCACAGAATATCTGCTTGGGCAAAAAGAACAGTGTACAATGCTATTATTTATCCACACTTCACATATTGTGCTTCATTGTTATTTTCATGTTCTAAGGAAGATATAAATAGGTTGCAGATTCTACAGAATAAAGTCATGAGAATTTTATAGAGGTGTAATAAATATACAAGTGTAAAATACATGTTGCACAGGTCAAAATTTTTAAATGTGACTCAAATAATAGAGGAAGCTTGTCTAACGTTTATTTACAAAATAACAAACAACCAATTACCAAAGTATCTGGCAAAATTCTTAATTAAAAGAGCTGATATGATTGAATACAATCCGAGAAGTAAAAATAATTATTTTGTGGATAAATTTCATGCAGCTGTTTTGCCAAAAACCGCTCTTTGTAGAAGGCTTAAAAAGATATAATAATTTGCCAATACAAGCGAAAGAAGCAACAAGTTTGGGAGTTTTTGAAAAAACAGAAATATGTATTTTAAAGTGTGAGGTGTTGTAAACAATCATTTATATTTATTTTTATCTATATCCTTTATTATTGTTATTACTATTAGTAGGTCTTAAACTTCTTTCAACTATGTATTTATTAAATTGTATCTGTTTGTTACGAAAGCACTGAAAGGACATCAGCAAAATAAAATTATAATTGCCAGTTTGAACTGACAATTATACATAATTGCCAGATATATCTGGCAATTATAGATAATTACCAGTTTTTACTGACGCTTATACATAATTGTCAGATAGAACTGGCAATTATCTATAAATGCCAGTTCTATCTGGCAATTATAAACTGGCAATTATCTATGAATGCCAGTTCTATCTGGCAATTATAATTGTCAGTTCAAACTGGCAATTATCTATAAATGCCAGTTCTATCTGGCAATTATGTATAATTGCCAGTTCTATCTGGCAATTATGTATAATTGTCAGTTCTATCTGTCAATTATCTATAAATGCCAGTTCTATCTGGCAATATTTGTATAAATGCCAGTTCTATCTGGCAATTATGTATAAATGCCAGTTTTATCTGGCAATTATGTATAATTGTCAGTTCGAACTGGCATTTATAGATAATTGCCAGTTTGAACTGACAATTACAATTGCCATATATATCTGGCAATTATGTATAAATGTCAGTTCTATCTGGCAATTATGTATAAATGCCAGTTCTATCTGGCAATTATGTATAATTGTCAGTTCGAACTGGCATTTATAGATAATTGCCAGTTTGAACTGACAATTACAATTGCCATATATATCTGGCAATTATGTATAAATGCCAGTTCTATCTGGCAATTATGTATAAATGCCAGTTCTATCTGGCAATTATGTATAAATGCCAGTTCTATCAGGCAATTATGTATAATTGTCAGTTCTATCTGGCAATTATGTATATAGTCAGTTCTATCTGGCAATTATGTATAAATGCCAGTTCTATCTGGCAATTATGTATAATTGTCAGTTCTATCTGGCAATTATGTATAATTGTCAGTTCTATCTGGCAATTTAATTTTGCTGTATATCCGTTCAGCGCTTTCGTAGTTTGCACTTAGAAATTTGTTGTAGCTAAATAAATAAAAAAAATATTCCCCAGCCTCCAGTTTGACGATTAGATCGCCCGCTATATAGGATCCGTCAGCCGAGATCTGCTCGTCTCGCACTTCCATCGACTTCTTCAGATATCTGATTATCTCCTCTCGAATGGCGGCACAGCGCCGTCAAATATCGATTCGTTGGGGACTAATTTTCGCCCTGAATTTCCCGGAAACCCATTACCGACGCTCCCCTGTTTCATATTTCGCCCCCCGGACGCCTGCAGCCAAACAAATGCGAGCCAGAGATTTTTCCGTCGCTTTCCATTCGAGGGGTGTGGGGGGGGGGGTACAAGGCCCACTTGAGGAAAATCATTTCCATTCGGGGGTTTTCAACAACATAGCAGCGTTTCCGCAGGAAATATATTTCGAAAATGAGCGTAGTAGTTTTTTGACTTTTTTAAACATTTCTTGATGATTTCCAACGTTTTTCTTATTATTTCGAACGTTTTTTCTATGTTCTTTCATGAGATATAATACATATAATGTACAGGGTCTTCACATATATTTTGAACTCCCCCTTAACTTTTTTATTTATTGTTCAATTTTCATTTTCAAAAAATGATCCTATGTAATTGTTCATGTAGATTTTCCATAAGTGAACAGAAAAACAATTGAAGATCTAAAAAAAGTAATGGGCACCAAATATATTTTTTCAATCGAAACACCCTATATATTTTGCCACTTTTGGATAGAGTATATTCTTCTGATTTCAAAAATATTACATGTATCATGTTATCTCTAATAGATTTTGAGATATTTGACGTTGTAATTCAGATTTAAAACGGATTATTTCAGATAATTAGGACAAAGATGGTCATGGTAGCTATGGAAATAATTAAAATATATGTTGTCAAATTGATGAATATCATAGATTTCGAGATATTTCACTGTTAAATTCCGATATAATCCGGATTTTCTCTCGGATTAGAAGTAATAAAAAAATATTTGTTATCAACGATTTCCAAATTTGTGCTTAATCATGTTTTTCCATATTTCTCCATCGGCAAAACTCAACTCTCTTGAGGTATGCGCTATAAACCATATATAACACCATATTTCCGTTGTGCGGCTTCAACATTTTTATCATTTTCCAAATATACTGATGGTTTATCACATTTTTTCCTTTCACTAAAACCCATTTAAACAAAAGACTTCACAAATAACTGACATATTATAACATTCATCAATTTGACAACATATATTTCATTTATTTCCATAGCTACCCTGACAATCTTTGTCCTAATTACTTATCTGAAATAATCCGTTTTAAATCTGAATTTCAATGTCAAATATCTCGAAATCTATTAGAGATAACATGATATATGTGTATATATTTGAAATCGTCATACAAGAAATTGTTTTGATTTCATCTTACAATAAAGATGTAACAATGCCCAAATGTTGAACTCCGTTTTGTATATAAAAGCTTGAATAAACTTCCTTTTATAACTGATGTGAAAATGATTTGTTAAAAATGAATGTTGAATTAATTCTTCATTCATGAAATTTATGTATTTCATTCAAATTGATGTTTCTCAACTACGAAATTCCGATGAAATATCACCTTCTTATCTTCTATTTTGTAGCACTGATGCTGTATAAAGGTAATTAATTATTTATTTATTCAGTTTTTCTTAGTAGTTTCTCTTAGTATTACACGTTATTTTAACGTTTTTTCACATTATTCCATGTTTCTGAATGTTTTTTCGACGTTTTCTTAACGTTATTCTCATTTAGATTAACTTTTCCGCCGGAAAACATCCGGATACCTTTGGTATTAGAATTTGGAAAGTTTGCTGTATTTTCCATAGTTTCCGTGATCACCACAATATAGGTTTCAGCTTCGTGCAGTTTTGTTTGTTTCAGTCCCCTACCATCAGTGTTGCCATCTTAGTGGATTTTACACCAAAACTGGTGGTTTGAGTTATCGTTTTGTGACAAAAAATTGCATCTAGTGGCTGGTGGTTATTTTTGTGAATGAATTTTTCATGACACATGTGGAAATCTGGTGATTTCTAAGATTTCCTCCATATTTGATTTCTGCCACAGATTTCACTACTAATTGACAGTTGACGCATGCGCATGACACGGATTACGATTTCGATATATTCGTCAAATCGTCAACGTCATGTTGCGCTCTCATGTCTCATGTTTCATGCTAAGCATAGATTTTAGTTTGACATAAATAGCACCGTTTTCGAAAGCAGAAACATTTACACCGATTGCGCTCCAGTTTTACCAATAGAACTAGCTATTATCTGGTGTTAATCTAGTGGTTTCAATCGTAGTGAACCACCAGAAAACCACTAGATTTTCAAAAATTTTCGCCTGCGGCGCATTTTTTTCATTAAGCCAGGTATTGTGATTTTCTGGTGTTTCCAAAGAAGCCATTTTGTGTTTTTTGAAATTTTATGTTGGCAACACTGCCTACCATGAGTTGACGATACATGATATCTCAATAATAACTGAACGAGGGGAATGGTAAATGCTCAAATCGGTTTCGATTTTTATTTTTTATCGCATAAATTGTGAATGTCGAGAATCTTCCAGTAAATTGAGATACTGATGCACTTTTCAAAATTCGAAGACTGATATAAGAGGGTTACCTAACTAATACTGATCGAGAAAACAACAAAAAGGGTTGCTTGCTGATCAAATTTTATCTTATCATCTCTTTGATGAGCATATAAATTTCGACATTGTTTTCTGTCTGAAATTCGGTGAAAATCTTGAAAATGATTCTGATGGTCTCAAATTCACACACCAAATATCCTGATGAAAACAATTCATTTATATTAATAGTCATTTCTCAGTAATCATCAACTATTCATTATTCATTTTGTTCGAAATGATATAATAACACAAACTTAAATTTAATCAGTATCCATAATTTCCAATTAAATCTACAATTTTTGTTGTGGAATATGTCCATTATGAATGCAATAAGATAATATTTCTCGAAAGTGCAGAAGTTTGAAAATGGACGTTACCACTGTCTGTAATACAATGGGTGGATTTCAAAATTTTTTTTAAGTTTGATATTCCATCTCGTACATGTATTTATATACACTAGAAGAAGATAGTTAAATACAGAAAAGTTGCGCATCTCCAAGCCCAACAATATGCCGTTCAGAAAGTTTCAAAATTCTGAGTAGTTTGGAGATATGCCTAAAAACCGAAATTTTCCGATTTCGTCTTTATTTTTTTCCGACGTTCGTCAAAGAAATATAGGAAAACTAAAGAGACTTTCTCATTGCAACTTTTTAAGCTCTACAAAACAACGTCAAGAGATTTTAAGTGCGACGTTTCGTTTCGGAGAAACCATCATCAACTTTATTTTTTATATGGCCCGTAAAAAAATATACCATGTATCAAATAGCAAATTTTATCACGATTACAACGATGCCAATATGATTTTGCAATATTAAAATCAGATTTTTTTTCTTAAAGTTCGAAGGGTTTGGTGTAGTATGCGGTGAAATGATGGCGCTGAGAAAATGTCAAAATAAAGGTAAGAAACTATTGGTTTCAGCAGAATAGTGCGCCCGCGCACTATCGAATGGATTTCCAGGAAAATGGATAGGTACACATTCAACAGTTTCGTGGCCCCCTCGTTCGCCGGATATAACTCCGCTCGATTTTTTTTTCTCTGGGGGTATTGCAAGAATTAAGTGGCAATGAGAAAGAATTTTGTTCTTTTATATTTCCTTTAATAACGTCAGAAAAAAAATAAAAACGAAATCGGCAAATTTCTGGTTTTTAGGCATATCTCCGGAACTACTCAGAATTTTGAAGCTTTCTAAACGGCATATTGTTAGGCTTGGAAATGCGCAACTTTTTCGTATCTCTTTTGGTTTCCGAGATCCCCATGATAGAAATCCTTATCTTGGACACACTGTATAATACTCCTTCCAGAGAGTTATTGTGGGCGGAAAGTCTCAAGTGGACCACTCGGTATGCTTTGCTACCTGGCGTAAAACGCGACTAAATTCAGTTTATCTAACGTATTTACACAGTCTTACCTCCGAATTGTCGAGATATTTATTCAGATTTGTACCTACTTGGAGAATGTGTATTTAGGACTCTAGGTTATACTAGATAGAGAAAATATATTTTGTCCCTGAAGCGCCCTTATTAATAGATTATTATACATCTGTATAGCCTTCCACTATGAATTATGAACTGTGTGTACAATCGAAATGAGTACACAAATATAAAGTTCCCTAACCTCACTACAGAAGTTGAATACCTAACTACCTTTGTACCACGAATATAAACATTTATAACGTAACAACAATACCAGATACCGGAAATGAGGCTACGATGGTACGAAAGAAGATAGGAATTTGTATTCACCTACCTACTCATAAATACTCTTTATTGAAAATTAAACCACTAAAGAAATGGGTTAGCTTCACTATGTCAGCCGAAATTCCTCCCATACTGCCTAATGCCCAATTCCAATGTCAAAAGGAGTAGGAAAATCATCAGTAAGGTCCAAGGTGGATATAGGATGGTGAAACAGTTCTTCAATTGTTTCTGCGAAAAACTTGTAGACCGTTTGAGAAGGTAGTAATATTTCCACGACTTGAATGAAGATGGCGGTAAGATCGATTATCGAAGAAGATTTCTGTTGCTCATGTATTTCTGTGGTTCGCATCTGACAGACGTGAGTTGAAACGACATCAAAACACAATATTTTTAGTGAATCTGGAATAATTATCGATATTTTGACTCTTTTCAGTCATTTTTCATTTAGGATAGATGAAACTGATAAAAGTATGACAGAAGCAGAGTTTCTGTTTTACCGACACAAGGTATGTCGCCATCTCTGATAACTTCAGGAAATATTACTACGGTATGAAATCAAGTAGGCAAAGGTCTACAGTTTATTCTAGTGCTTGTTAATAGGAAGCCTCTGTTCAAAGAGTTTGCATGTTAACATTCAATTATCGTCCAATAATTGCTCTAATAAGTCTGATATCCGTTTTACTGGAAGTTTATTGAGGAAATCAATATTGGAATTAATAACTCTCAGTATACGGCCATCAATGTGAGCCCTGGGAAAACTGATATTTTCTTGTATATATCTTGCAGCTATACACTTCTATTTATATAAAAAGCATTCGATTTAGGGCTTCCATAAAAAGCCGGCCGCTAGTGGATTCCATCCGCTTTGAGTAGTACAAAAACGAAGAATTAAATGGATTTTCAGAACCCATCTTATATTGGAATTTGCTCCGAGGGCAATACAGTGTGTTCCAAAAGTATTGGATGGATTCTGTTGAATAGGAGTAGTTTTCTTCAACAATAATTGAAACATCACTGTGAACGTTTTTTAAACCATTTGGTATATCTCTATTCCCTGGAGATTTTTTTATTATAAATGAATAACGCTGCAAATATGAGGAAAGCCATTAAAACTTTGAAGAAACGGATCCTTCTGTGAGTTATGGGCTTCCATTGCATACAAATCTGATATCTAAGCAATAAATGACCCATAACCATTTTTCTTATCATCAATTGAATTTCGAAAACATCAGTTCATAAATTAATTAATCGTAAGATGTTATCTGAATATGTTGACGACTTTCGAGATAGTTTTGAATTATTGGCACCAAATGATAACCAGACAAAATAATATCCCCGATTATCTGACTCTGCTGTAAAAATTTCTTCCTCATAAATCAATCTGAAATGCACCAGGAAGAATATATCCGATAAGAATCAGACTTTACTCGTCTATTTTGGATGTATTCATTTGAAAATTACCAGTAGTGGAATAAAATTGACGCTTTTTTTCTATTTTGGTTTTATCAGTAAGTCATTATGAAACGCAAATGCGTATCTAAATAGCCTCTGTTTCGATACACATTTTTTATCGTTCGGAAGTTGGCACAATCGAACTGTCAAATGAAAGTCAGAAAGGTTAGGCCCAGCTTACTTCTGAGCGATTTTGGATTTGGTGATACTAGCAGTGAAAATGTCAATATTTTAATTGGTAAATTTTAATTCAGAGTGTGATTTGATCTAAATTGACCAATAAAAACAATAACAAATAACAACACCATTCCATTTTTCACCGCTGGTATCGCAAAAATCAAAATCGCTTAATAGTAAACTGGGCTTTACGCTTGTGCGTCAGATTTTGAATATTTCAATGTCATCATTGTAACCAAACGAAGATCTTTCAGTTATTTATCAATATTGAATCCATGTCTTTCAATAAAAGACTTCAAAGTAATGCATAAAAGAAAAAAAATTACATGACACACGTTTTATAAGACACTTTGTCGTACTTGTTCCCTTGGAGCACTCCTCGCTATCAAAATAGCGTCTTATAAAACTTGTATCATAATATACCTACTATTTTTCAACCTCGCACAAAATAAAAACGATGCGTATTTTTTTTTCAAGTTTATATATTTCGATTATTTATATTTTCTATGGCCTCCAAATACATTTACGTCCATGGTCATCCCTTTCTGGTTCCAACTTCACTCGTACCTACGCGATGCATACCAAAGTTTTTCCATAGATTTGATCTATAGTTTCCACGATCCATCATGTTCCGAGAAAATTCTGAACAGATGTCGGGCGTATATTCCTCGCCTTTCTCTTTCCCTATTCGAGAGATATGCGAAAAGTTACGGCAGCTTTTACCGCAAGAACTTCAAAATAAAGTTTGCGATGCCGAAAACGAAATTGTATATTGCATTAGAGGCTATCTTGACCCGGGGAAATATTTCTCTGCGAAGGCGTTGATTCTGCTGACTCCTTGCCCAATGGGCGCACTGACGTTGAAAAAACGTTGCCAAATGGTTCAAAACCCAACGTTGTCAGAGTGTTGTTCAGGAAAGTGAATTCGTGCGCAAAAACGTTTTGTTCCACCAAATTATCAACTAGAAGTCACTTGGGAACTAAAAAAAAAACGTTTCATTGACACATGTTGAAAAACATTTATTTCACGTTGATTAAACATTAATTTCAATATTTTAATTAACGTCTCGATTAAGCGGTAGTTCGAAAACAATATTTAACACACGTTGTTGGAATCAAACGTTTCGGATAGTTACTATGAGAAAATATATTATTTCAACACGGTATTACGTTTATTTAACCTGTACATGAATAAAACGTTGAAATAACGTCGATTGACGAGAACCAAGGTTTCTTGATACCAATTATCATACTGTCAATTATTCTTTAGTTTAAAATATAGAATTTCACCGAAAAATTCACGAGCCAAATGAAATTTTATCTAATCTACCTATCTAATGAAAAATGTATTTCGATTTTTCCTGATGAATGAAATTTTCTGAGAAGCTATTGGTGAAAGAGTGTCCCATTTGGTTCCAAGATTTAGGCAATGTTACAGTGGCTTTTAGCAGGGAAAAAGTTGGCAAAGTAGGCTAGCAAATCTCCTATATAATTTGTCATTCCCAACACCCTGTAATTTTTCTACGTATTCGGAAATTCCAATAATCTGGCCTGAGATTACAACCACTATAAATGCCTAATTACATCGTAAATCATCCCGAATTAACCTCACCCAATGGAAAGGCCTGCCCGTACATTATGAGGTAATACTTCCCCACTACCTTATTTGGGTCGCATCATCCCGGATTCCGGTCCGGAGTTTATGGCGAATTTGTTTCATCTCTGCTCACGTTTATACTCGATTATCCAAAATATTTTTTTCTCAGAAATTACATGTATTATGATGTGAATTGAAGGTCTAGAAAGAGTGTGTTCTTATTTTTATTATTTTTTGATCGTTGGTTTTTCTGAAATCGGCATTGTAAATTAAGGTCAAATGGGATATTATCATTATAATAATAATAATGATAATAATAATAATAATAATGGTTTTTAAGCATCGTTTTCACAAGTTATGAGTTACAATACTAAATTGCTATTTGATGAAGGGCGAAATTCAGGCTAGGCTGTTTTTCAACTTAACCAGTTATTATCTATGCATTTGTCAAGATTATTTTAGGTTCACAGTATGTGGAAACATTTACAAATTTTCATATAACTTCTGTATAAGATAAGGTAATAATTAATGTGATGCAGGTGAATTTGTGATGTTTTATACATTTACTATGGAACCTCATCACCTGAAGTGAAAATGCTTGAAAAAAAACGTATGTATAAAATGTTATTGAATAAATCATAGATCCTTAGATCATTTTTTCACTGGTGTAGGTTGAATGTGAGTGGACTCAAATAAATCGAATGTGATATTCTTGAACCACAGAATATTATATGCACACAGTACATTAGATAATAAGCATCTTGTTTCTTGATCTGAATCCACATTTATTATATTATTCTTAAAATTCCTCAATCAACATATCGTGAAGCAATCGCTTGGGATGTAGAAATGAATGGATCCACAGCCGACCTCTTGCTCTTCTCCAGCAGAATCCCATACTATTCTTAATAAATTTATGGTGAATTTATAATCGTCATCACTCGGAAATTAAATTCTTCTTCACTATTTTGGTACAAATTTGATGGCTCATCGTTTATAAACATTCTAATTCTTGTTTATATAAATATTCATATTGAAATTAGAACAAATGATCTATTATTTTCACCGACCTCATTTCCTGGAGTGAAAGAGTTGCAAAATCAATGAATAACATTTTTTGTTTAATCTACTGTAGCATTAAAAATTCAACCACAACGGTTTCATTCCTTCATAATTCGAAAAATATATTTCAATTAATTTGCGAGATTAAATAAAATTCGTTTAGCAGCATATACAAGTTTATTCGAGAATAACTCTAATACCAAATGAGCATAACAAATTTTTCCATAACTGCGGAAGTAGTAATGTCTAAAGTCTTTTCATGCATGATGTTTACAATTTCGGAAGTGATTTTTCCTGCTCTTTGAAATTTTCCTGTTGTTTTCTTGTTTTGGGTGATTCTTTCTCTGTTAATTATTTCCGCCAAGACATGAAATGGCTCTTTGGTTTAACAAAAACCTCGTTGATTGCCAGTAGCAAATAACATAAACGAATATCCCGTGCTTCTGTATAACTCCGTCAAACGGTATATAATTAGCAAAACGAGTCTGTTTTGCCGCCTCACCCCTTTGTTCACCTATTCATTTCGTGGAGCGTCTTTTAATGAATGAATAATTCCCCCTCCATAATGCATCAGACATGAGAGTGATTAATTTCCTCTGAAATCATATACTCAACCCCTTTATATAGAGGTGAAATTGGAAAGGGACAGATCAAATTTCATCAATTTCATTCTGGAGCATTTTATCATAATTTTGTATGATATACACACCAAGGTGGAGAATGTATTTGTTTCTGGAGTGTTTCTTTCTTCTACCGCATGGTGTCGCCACTTCCAACTGTCTCTTGGAACGCGGCTCAGTGCGGTCAAATAGACGCGACGAAAATGCATTGGGAGTTGGGACAGGCAACGCTTCGAGTGGAGATCTTACGGTCTCTACTCGGATAACTACCCTGCACTGATGAGGGCCAATAAGCCCGAAACCGGTCTGTAGGTTGTTAGCGTGCCTGTCTCGATGTGAATTTGTCACGTCTTAGGAAGAAAGGAACATTTGCGATCTGCATTCAGAGTGTGAATCGTTGCATGGACTACGAGCAGATATAATTCAATGTTCTGCGTGGTATTTGCCAGGAAAGTAGTTGTTTTCTGCTCTTAGTCTGTCAGACATTCAATTTCAATCTATGTTTGATATTTTTGATTGGATAGACTATTTTCTCTTTCAGGTTATGATGAGTTTGTGGGAGATCTGTAACAAAACATAATCTGTTTCATGAGAAACACCACAAGCCATTTTTTCTGCGATTTCAAAATAATCACCTTTTTTTGAATATCGATAGATGAAAAATGCGAGTATGGAGTATTACGGAACAGTAACGTTTCCAGTGAAAAAAGTGTTCAAATTACACGGCAATTGGTCCAACTTACTATATACCTTTACTTAAATATTATTATTATTTTTGTAACTTCGACACGTGTTTCGTTGAGTATGTTACCATCTTCAGTGGAAGATTTATTTCACTACAATAATCACTTGACGCTGTAATAGCTATTTGTTTATTTGACACTTTGCGTTAGAAATACACACAAGATGTTTTTCTACAACCGCAGTTCCTAGACAAGAAAACTAGATACTTTATTACTACTACTCCTAATGGTGCTTTTCAAACTACTAGAGTATGAAGGATAATTGAAATTCACCTTTTTCAGTTACTATTATTTTTGATTTATATTCAAGGATCTGATGGTCTTCGAAAAATTCGACAAGTTTAGTATACTTACTGTCATGAATCTATATGATATAATAATTCATACTTTTCCTCGATTTCTCTGGTAGGAGGTTGAAATTTACAATTTTTGCTCTGTCTGCTACATGAGAAGGTGTCTTTGATAGTTCACTATGTTCACTACGTTCAATCATATAACCTGGTAGAGGCGAGCAATATTTCCACTCACGAGCGCAAACTCTGTCATTTAATGATATTCCTCGGAAAATGTCAATTTTGTGTTAATATTTGGAAGCATCAATGGCACTTTGTCAACCGGTTGTAGAAAAAATTGGTACGCCTCTGACTATGTAATTGAATATGTGATTCGTTTTTTATTAATAAAAGCATTAAGCACCCTGAAATATAATACCGCATTTTGCCATATACAAGACTGAAAGGGGTGTGCCATCACATTATGAATTGAGTTTTCATGTCCAATATTGCAGCTGAGAGCGTTATAGACCAATTTTCATCATCTTTCATGGAATTTATGCTCCCCGATCGTTACAAAGGATTTAATGATGATTAAAAAGTATGTGATGGTCGTTATTCGTAGCACCTTTCGTAGAAAACTTGAAAATCTGTTAAATCGAAAACCATAATTAGAGATTTCAACACCTCAATTTGTGATTGTTATTCATGTGGAAATAGGTTTCCAGAAATATAATTCACCAATACTTTTCGAGATATTCGAGATATTTCGAGATATTCGCAAAATAAAGTCATTATAACCCTATTATTTAGCAAAACTTATTCAGTGATTCAACCTTTATCATCCTTCTTTAATTCTTGTTTGAAGAGCTATATACCTTCCTTATTAACTATAAAGTAATATTTCATTAGAAACGGCATTCTATTTATTAATTTAACCATTTATTTCAAAATTATTATCAATGCTCATATTAACATCTTCCATGACAAAATGTTACATTGGTGACAAACCTCAGCACAAATTTTCTCGTGGAGCATTCAGTATTTCTTTCTATCTCTACTTCGTGACGAAAAGAAGGGCAGATATATATTGAATGAGAATTCCCTCGCGTGAACGGACGACCACTGGCAACATTGCCAGTGTTGTCTCTGTTGACAGCTATCATGGCCGTTAATTAAAAAACTACACATAAATATTTAAGGTAATATCAAATTTTAGCAATATCGTTTTGTTTTTCTGGAAACTGAATTATAATGAATATGGTATCTATTTTCCGCGAGCACTTACACCGAGTTTTGTGTACAACAGATAAACCAGTGATGAGCAGTTGAAAAATAGCAAAAGAAGGATGATGAAGGTTTTATTTTGCGAATATCTCGAAAAGTATCAGTTTCCGCACAATTTGGTTTTCAGATTCGTGATCAGGAGGCCAAAATACGTGAGTAAGGCCAACAATTTTGAAAAAATAAGACATCGCCACCTAACGGAAGAATTACCAAACATTTCATAATGGATTACCAACGAAATTATGAAAACCCATTAGGACCAAATTTCAGCCCAACCAATTGATTACAAATTTTGAGTCGGAATGACTCATGAAAGAATGACATTGATTGAAAATGGAAAAATTTACATTGCACCATCAACAGTTTCAATGCAATTCAATATACATGAAACACGGGAATTCATGAAATGCAACGAAATTACCTTTTAATTGTGGCTTTGTGAATATTTTTCGTAAAAAAGGAATCCATCAATTTGTGGTACGAATGCGAATTTATATAATTGAAATATTTATACTTTCTGTTGTAAATGTTAATTGGACAATGCAGATACTTCCTAAATAAACGATATTTGCTTCAGTGTCATTGAAATGCAAAATGTTCAGGTCGAAATTACAATCAATGCTTTTAATTTCGCCATCCTATGTTTTCGTGCGGTTCATAAAATATAAAACAGAACAGAAAAACATAATATCATCCATATTTGCCATAAACCAGACATCTGAATATTCAAGATGGGAGTTGCAATGGTCCATTTTCAACAATAATCATCAACTATTGAAATTTGCTATAGTTATTATTCATTGACCCTGAAAAATTGTTCTTTCCAACTTTTTCGTCAGTAGCTTATTCACAATCCTGAAATGGATTCAAGTATATTATACTTGATAACCCAAAACTTTATCATTTTTGAGATTTTTCTTCCAGAATACTCATCCAATGTTGGAACTTTTCCATTTCTTTATCCAATTTCAAATTATTCATTCATTAATTGTTCATGACAAGGCGAGTAGTTGATTACGGTTGAAAATTGTCCATTGTGACTACAACCTCAAATGAAATAGTATATCACACAACAAGTGTGGGAAGTGACATATTTCACACGAGTAGTCGTTTAGCACGAGTCGAGTGCGGAAACGTAACGAGTGAAGAAAATGCACTGTCCAACGAGTTTTGTACACTATTTTTCCTACGAATCCGAATACTTTCATTTCGCGGGAGGTCTTGTAAAAAATGTAACTTGAGCGGTCTCTAGAATTTCAGGTGGTTTTGATTCGATATCAAGTACTGTTTATTTCCATATTCAAGATGATATTTGAATACTTCTCAGACAATTCCTCATTATGTGAATTACTGATTGATTGAGGTAGTTTAGTTTGGACAAATTTTATTGATATTGACACCACCGTACATAAACAACCTTGACACCATTCGCCTGCTAGCGCCAGTAATCACGCAACCAGGAATACAGAACCAAAGAAGTATGTAGTGCGCAAGCGCGTACGAGTTAGTGCGTCCTTGACTCCTTGGAAACATCTGTGATACCAAAGAATCTTCTCGTTGGTGATACTGTGATATCAAACTGATGCAAGCAGCAAGACTCTTTTGAATGATCTAACCCGCTGTCATCAACATCGAAATAGTTCCAGCAAAGAGTATAGGTTTCAGTTTTAAAGTGAATTCAGAGGTTATGTATCAGACACATTGAAATTAATAGATAAAGAATTCTCGGTATAATTCAAAACGAGACAGAAATTTCAATGAATAATATGAATTTGATTTGAGAACGCTTATATTGACAGTGAGTACCTTCACAATATACCTAATTATTTCTATATCAATTCAGGCGACCTTTGTGATATTTTTCATATCAACACTTGTGCTTTTATTCTTTCTAATAAACAATACAATGGTGATATTAGCTACTTTCTGAATAACAAAACAGTGTGATTATTGACATTTTCATACGTGGTCGTAGGAAAAATTCTTTCGAACACGTGAAGACATTTTTTCCCACCAAGAATTGAATTTCATAAAACATCCGTCCTCGCATGTAGCTGCAACTTTCCGATATTATTATTCCGGTACCCGGAAACTTTTCATCAAATAAGTTTATGCACGTCCCGCATCCGAGTTTCTTCTGGATAACACAAATTCAGAGCTCTGGGGTTCCGAAAAAGTTTGATGAGGCACTTTTGAAATCACGTCCACGCTATATACAGTCAAACTGACAAGTTGTTATTTGTCCAGCAACCAAGGTGGATATAGGATGGTGAAACAGCTCTTCAATTGTTTCTGCGAAAAACTTGTAGACCGTTTAAGAAGGTAGTAATATTTCCACTACTTGAATGAAGATGGCGGTGAGATCGATTATCGAAGAAGGTTTCTGTTGCTTACGTATTTCTGTGGTTCGCTTCTGACAGACATGAGTTGAAATGACATCAAAACACAATATTTTCAGTGAATATGAAATAATTATCGATATTTCGACTCTTCTCAGTCATTTTTCATCTAGAATAGATGAAACTGATAAAAAGGTGACAGATGCACAGATTCTGTTTTACCGACACAAGGTATGTCGCCGTCTCTGATAACTTCAGGAAATATTACTACGGTATGAAATCAAGTAGGCAAAGGTCTACAGTTTATTCTAGTGCTTGTTAATAGGAAGCTGTTTCACCATCCTATATCCACCTTGCCAGCAACCATCAATCAGTCTAGTGTCTAGTGGGTGATACAAAATCCTCTCGAAACTCCCTTTTATTTATCCTCGATAAGCACTCAAGACTCAAGGGGCCTTTTGTAAATCAAATAAGAGCCATGATAACGGCAATAACCAACAGCTAATGTTCAGGTAAGTACTCTAGAGAGTGACAGCAAAAGCATCACCATAAATATAAATACTATGAGAAATTACATCAGCATTACATTCTTGAAAGCTATTCTTGGCTTTCTGCTATTCAGGATTATTCAAAATTGATGTTCGTGTCAGATATGATTTGGTGGAAGAAAATCTAGCTCAGCCATCTCGAAAGACATACCTTCTTTTCATATGAGACCTGCATGCATTGCCTAAATACTTCTATTTGATTGATGATTCAACTGTTAGGATTTTTCCAAAAGTTGCATGTATTATGCAAACTATTATAAACTTTCAAGATCATCAAACTGGTCTAATAACATTCGGCGATCATTTATTTCTTGAACTGGAAAATCTCATGAAAAATCATTTTTTCCCTATCGACAATGAATTTGAATGGAATAAGGAGCAAATTATTACCTAATAATGCTTATTTCTAGAGATCAATTAATACTTATCAGAGGAATTGCATTTAACCAAAAAAGTTTCTTGAGCATAGATATCCTCTCTTATTGAAATAATTAGCGTGAGATTGGGCAAATCTATTTTATTTACAACTATCAAGTAAATCATCCATTGCTCACTCGATTTTCAACAGTTAATGACATTCATTACTGTGATGAATCGAGTAATAATGACAGTACGATGGGGTAATATTGTGACATCCCATCGTATTGTCAAATTCTAATAGGAGTTCTACCTCCTATATATATGCACAATACAACCGCGCAAATTCAACACAGACTTACCCGACTTATATTTTCATGATTTCAATCATTCTTACACAAATAAGAAAAACAAAAATTCATTGTTTTTTATTCTCAACCGTATAAAATGAGTTGTGTTTTTCTTGAAACGCTGAAACTGAGGTTAGGGATGCAGAAACGGAGAAGAATGACAATACAAGTGTATATTGTTGGTTGCATAAGGCATCTTAGTAGTACAGTATAGCAATTGCATTGTTGAAGATTTGATTTTCTTAGAATCCACAATAACAGGATATATCGCGTAGATACTACTTATCTAAAATGGATATTCTGCAATAATATGCATACTATTTTTATAAAACAATGGTTGATTGATAATGCGTGTGTGCACGACTTCTTTCGCT
Organism: Chrysomela aeneicollis; assembly: GCA_029955515.1. Lineage (NCBI taxonomy): Eukaryota > Metazoa > Arthropoda > Insecta > Coleoptera > Chrysomelidae > Chrysomela > Chrysomela aeneicollis. The sequence continues at coordinate 17,523,156 of JARUHQ010000010.1, forward strand.
AAGGCGGCTGAGATTCAAAATTCTCAAATTAATTCAAATGTTCAAACACATCAATAAAGAGTAAAAGTCCAGTAACTATATTTCTCATTGAATTCCTTTGAATAAATCAATCATCCAAAGTAAATATGACTACTGAATACCAGGAGTTGTCTTGTACGCCGCCTGAACTACTGAAATTAGCGACAAGTGCTACAGAAAATCTCGCTATAGAACTATTGAAAAGATTTTTGAAATTTCAAAGTAGTTTGGATATATTAAAAAAGTTATAGATAAAGCATAGTATACTACTCGCGCATAATGGCCATTACTTTCTCAGATGATTTCATATTCGTGGGTAATAGCCATCATTATGCGCTCGTTGAATAATATAATATTTCAATAGCACAAAAGCCAGATAATGTAAAGAAAAATAAGACGATTGCACCCTTAAAAGTTACAGCCAGTTGAATTTCATAATGCACTAATCACATTGGCATCAATGGTTGTTACTGCCATTCAAGTGTTGTTTTGATGAATTTTTAATCAATGTCTGATGGAATTTCCAATGGCTCCCAATTAAATTCCACTTTGTAGATACAAGTTATTTGAGCGCAAAAGGAATTTAATTAAACAACTTTATGACTCTTTGAGGAAGGTATCTCTATACTAGGAACTTTGGTGCGTATATTAACACAATGAAAAACAAGTGCTCTGGAAAGGAACCATGAAAACATTAACATGAAATTCTAGTTATTCTGGGATTCATATTCAGATTAAAGAGTTAATTAGAAACATTTATTATAAGTTATTTCGGTGAATTTTCAGGGGTAATATAATAAGTGGTATGATTATTACCGATGATTTTTTGGAATATTAATGAATTGCAATCCCAAAGATGAAAATTTGCATTGGGATTGTCATTTAATTGATATTCCAAAAAATCACAGGTTATTAATCATACCACGAATTATATTTAGGACGACAATATATGGACAGAAATTTGACGTTTATTATTTAAATCATTATTTTCACTTGACAATTAGTGAAACAAAAACTAAGCAGGTTAATCACTGTGAAAATAGAGATAATTGATAATAAGGACAGCCTATCTGAAGCTAAAACAAAAGAGCATCGCTGGCAACGATGAATTTATGCGCTTGCGTCAAAATAAAAGTAGATGACAGTCAAGAGCGAATCTCTTACGGTGGATTTATGCATAGGTTTTAAGTCGTTAGTTTTAAGTCTTAAGTTTTGAGTCGTAAGTTTTAAGTCGTAAGGAAAAATGGACCATTTATGCAAGAAGTTTTAAGGACTGTCAATAGTGTCAATCCTGTTATTTTGTGTGCTTATTTTCCTCATTTCCTTCTATGCAATCCAAATTTCCAGCCTTGATACTATTTTTATTTATATCTATTTGCTTTACATGCATTCAACTCCTGCTTTTTGTTGCGATACCCTTTTGCAAAATCAGACGCATGCGCAAATCGATCGAGTTTTAAGTCGTAAGTCGTAAGAGATAAATGTTGGCCAACTTTTCTTAGGACTTAAAACTTATGTCAGCTGTATAAATGGTTACATTAAAAACCAATGTATGAACTTCTTATGACTTATTACTTAAAACTTGAGACTTAAAACTTACGACTTAAAACCCCTGCATAAATCCACCGTTAGTGTTGAAAATGATCGTTGTCGGATATCACTTTCGCGATCAGGATATTTTATATGCCTACCATTATTTTGATTGCTTCATATTCTTTCAAATCTGAAGGAGTGGTTCGCTGAATTAGATCTCTGATGATTACTCTTTGTCAAACCTAAGTGTATTCTAATATCATGGGATATGTTTAAAATGACAATATTTGTTTACATATAAAGTAAATGTTTTCCATGAATATGAGATTTAGAATTTTGAACATTTTGATTTAAATTTCGCGATCGATTTTGCGCTTGCGCCTTCAATCAACGTTGCCAATTAGAAAATCAATCGGCTTCACTTTGCTAACATTGCCTTTTATGGCGGATGGTCAATATTGTAGTTAGTATATACAGGGCTATTCAAATTCGAGTCTATGCATGAGGATTTCGATAACGGTAAGAGATAGAGGGTTGGTTAATTATATGGATGAAAAAAAATCTAACCTAGCTTCTTCAGTTCTGGAGTCATACAGAAAAAATTAAGAAATTCGAATTCCTTCTTTTGCCTATATCTTTTTATTTTACAGAGATTTTTTCAAAATTTTGCCACTTTGCCATAGCAACTTTATGTAGCCTTTCCAATTATCTGAATTAAAATTATATACAGGGTATCGTATAGATTGGGCCACCCTCAACTATTAATTTTCAAATACGGACCTGTATTTTTTCTTGCATTTTTTTGAATGCCAAGAGTCATGTATTATACTGACGTAGTATTTTCATCTGAATTACAGAGTGTTTTGGAAATATTGAACTATTACCAGTAAAATTTCAACATTTTTTTTTCAATTTTTCCTGTATAATTCCAGAACTGAAGAAGCTAGGTCAGATTTTTTTCATCCATATAATTAACCTCTGAAATACGCTACTTTGCCCCCATTCAGCCAACCCTCTATCTCTTACCGTTATCGAAATCCCCATGCATAGACTCGAATTTGAATAGCCCTGTATATGGCTACCAGCTATATTTTCACTGTAATTCCGATTCCATTGGCTGAATTTCAAAATTTGAAATCCACTGATGAAAATCAAAATTTTCCACTTGATGGTTACCAGCACCGAATTGGTTTCAAAATTCTTGAAAACATAAACATTTTTCCATTTTTAGATGGAATATATCTTACTGAGCATCTTTTCATACCTATAACTTGCTCAAATCTTCTTGCAATAGTTCAGCAACGCAGGTATTTAGCTCGATTTCTTTTAGAATATAAGAAATTAGCTTATTTTATCATTCCCTTTCAGATCTACCTACTGAAGATGAAAACTCATCATTCAAACCACAGACTCCGAAAATGTCAATTTGAGGTTGAGTAATGAGAGAGGTAATGAGTATAGAAAAGTCTAATAATTATTTGATATTAATTATTATCATTTGACGACCTTTCTGTCTCCAATCTATCAGAAATTTATAAATTATTGGTTAAAACTCACCACAGTTTTGCTTTCAAAATGCTAGACGAATGAACCACGATCAAAATATTGCCATTGCCAATGAATTGGGGATTGATTGAGATTGACAATTGAATAACTTATTATTGTGAAAAGCTTTTCCATTACTTTCCATATTCCACTATCAGAGAACAGAAACTCCTATGTGTATTGAAATAATGATCAATAGACTTTTCTTGTGATATAAGTATTATTATTAATTTATAAAATTGTATGTAATTTTTCTATAATATTTAACGTTAATTTCCTATATTTCGACTCTGCACTTTGTGTGTTTGTTTTGAGTAAACTTCGTCAACATAGTTTATATCAATTAACAAACTTTTTTTGAACTGTACCTGCATCCCAGATATATGCAAAGAACCACCCTTGAGAGGCGTTTGATTAGAAATATTTAATCGATAATATCTATAAATTGATCGTACCTATATTAGCCAAAAATGCAAGAATAAACTAATCCTCAAATCAGCGAATTTTACACAACCTTTTATTGATTTGAAGAGGTTGCTTATCTTGAATATTGAGTGATGAATTATGAGTTTTAATAAGTTTTCTAACATTACAACCTGAAATAATTTGATGTTGCATTTTCTGCCTCGAATCTCAGGCCACCCAATATTTTGGATAAAATCACCGTCTCCAAGAATAACTTTTGTAGCTAGTTTCGAATCTATATTCCAAGATCAATCTTTAAGAAAACAAACATGTTCACTCCCAATAAAATTGATCACTAAAAATATCATCAATTTCATCGACTTTCTGGAGCTACGTAAAAAAGCAAATCGATAGGCCGTACCAACGCAACACCCACCTCCTGCTTGCGAAACAAAAAAAAAAACACCAAAAACTCCTCCGCGGACATCAAAAAACCGAAGTGCAACTCACCTTACGAATTTGAATCGCCAAAATTCACTGGACCACCGACGAAAACTCGAGAACAGAGCGCGATTAGCAGCGAGATCGACTACGGCAACTGACAAAACAGAAGACTGTGCTCACAGCCCACTTCGCTTCTCTCAACGCAACGCACGAGCAGAGTATTCCGAACCGCGGAAATAAGCTGGTCCACAGTGGAGAAGTGCCATTGCCGTGTTTGCACAACGAGGAATATTTCGAGAGGTCAGAACAGTTGTCGATCGAAAGAATATATGAGACATTTTTTTCGTGACGTATCCCAAATGGACAAACTTTTTTACTCTAAAGTAAATGATTCAGCATCGACCAGGGAAAGGGAAGATAGACCGCCTATATTTTCACGATATTTTAGAAATATCTTCTGGAATAAAATTTGATATTTGAAAAATATTTCCATGAAGTCCTTTAGCGCCAAACTTGGTCAAATGCCTTATCCAATGTCATCAGAGGTAGAAAATCGTCGTGTTTATCAATTTATCATTAATTCTTCCCAAAAGTACCATGATAGTAAAATTTTTTGATGAATTATTCTTGTGTTTTATGAAGATGAAAATCAGAACAAGTATGTTTTAAGTGATCCTGATTTATCCATCATCATTTTTTGTGAAGAAGAAAATCCCTATTAGTATTTTTTGAAAACTGGGTCAATAAAATTTGTCGCAGTTGGCCACGATAATAGCATAAAAATATAATCACTCTATTGTTGGATAGACACTTGTACGTGTGTACTTATACCTGATGAGGCTACAGTGTTAGCGAAACATGTTGTGAAAAATGTATATAAATATATTTATCGTGAAAATCTTATCGTTTTTCTTGCCCAGGAAATACCCACATTGGCCTGTTACCAGAAAATAAAAAAAATGCATCTCCAGAAATTCGTCTTTGTTGTTACAAAGTTCATCTAGTTTTTTCATTTCATTGTTAAACTGATGTGGATTTTCAATGTATGGACGTTAATATGTCAGTAATCGAATAAACGAATTTCTCTACATTCTTATTACACTCGTATTTCTTTTTTTAATAGATTTATATCGAGTTTGATTATTTTTCTGACCAATAATTCAGTTACAAACAAACCCGAAATATCATACTTTTCTGTAAACTAAACAATGACCTACAGTTTCATAACTATTAAAAAGACTTTCGTTCTAGCGATTTGTACCAGACATTATATAAAATTTCGTGATTTTAAACAATACAAGACTAATGACTCGGGACTTTGGATGAAAATAGTAGGTACTGATCAAATCGAAATAAAATTTTCACTTAGTAGTAGTCGAAGTGACAGTAGGGAGTCCAAATTTGGAACAAATGTATAAAATTGGAAACTGAGCAACGTTTCTCTGGCATTTTTCGAAACCAATAAAAACTGATTTTCTGAGGATTTTCGAAAAAAAATTCAAATTTGACAGGTTTAGAGTAACACATGAAAAAAGGAAAGGTGCTGTATTTCACTCATTTTTCAAGCACAAACTAACTGGTAAGTCAAACATTCTTTATTTCTATTAATAAAAAATATAAATATGTCGCGAACTTTATGTGTGACACTGTATATGATTTTTGAAAGAAAGTTCACAACCTATTGGAAGGAGTTAAACTTGATAAGAAACCTCAATGTCTATATATGCACCGACTAGCTGACTTGACTTCGCTCACTGAATCGCTGGATATACTGCGAACAGATATAATTCCTTGATCTGCGTGGTATATTAGCCAGGAAAGTAGTTGTTTTCCGCTCGTTGTCTACCTTCTTCAAATATCTTTGATGTCTTTCTCGTGACTTGTGACTTGGTGTACTGTTTCATGACCATCAGCATTCCATCTGTAGTGTCGAGCAGCGTAAAACGCAAAAGGCAGGAGAATTTTACCCCGATGGAACAACGAGGCACGGAACGAGGCTGGCTGTGGATGTGGAGTGGCCTATTGATCACGGGATGAGCGTCGCTTGACTCGGGCGGGGACCTTGTTTATGCAACTAGTGTGGAAAACTATGCTTTTTGCACTTGTTGCATGTTCGTCCTATGAGGATTTTCGGGTATTATGGCTTTCTTGAACAAGTTTTATAAAAAACAAAACACCAAATAAACCAAAAAAGAATAACCAAAAAAGTAGCAAAACAGTGGTAAAGTAGCAATTGAGATCCTAAAAAGAATGCTGGATCAATGTTTTCAAATCTGCTTTCTGAACCGTCTGAGACATTTTCTTATGTTTGGGGGCAGGTGATTGTACATTTTGATGTCAGTTTAAATGATTCAATCTTTCACCATTGTGTTTGGTAGATCTTGGTAATCTGATGCAAAATTGTCTTGTCGAGTTTTATGGTGTGAATTGACCATTTCAAGAGATTTTTCATTTTTGTGGAAGAAGCAGACTTTTTTTTATGTTCTGATTCTCACGAAAAGGGATAACCTGTAATGTTCAGAGAACATCGTGAAAACCAAGGAAAAGAAAGTAGCAGTTGGTGTTCTTCTTAAATTTCTGGAGATGGTATGCCTCGGGGAACACCTCTGTAGGCAATGAGTTCCAAAGACTCGATGTTCGTTGGATGAACAATTCTTTGGAAAGGGGCGTTCTGCAGGTCTCTAAAGTGACCACGAAGGAGTGTGAAGACTGAACTTGGCGGGTTAATCTCGAAGAGACTGCTAATGGAGGAACGATTGTTGATATTTCAGAAGAGCATCGCCCATGAAAATATCTATTGAATATAGATACATCGCCAACTTTTCTACGGTGTTCCAGAGAAGTGAGCGAGTTTGTAAGCGAGGCATCACCGACGCTACGAATTGCCCTTTTTTGGACAGAATCCAAAAGTTTCAGGATATGTTTAGGTGCCGCACTCCAAATATAGGAACAGTATTCCAGGACAGGTCGGATCTGTGCCTTATAGTTCATAAGTAGCTGACTGGGAGTGAAATAGCTCTTGGCTCGAAACAGAAAACCAAGTTTTTGGGATGCACTTCTGGCAATGGACCTCACGTGATTTTCCCAAGAAAGTTTATTGCTGATAGTAACGCCAAGCATCGAAATGGATGACTTCAATGGTATGGTTACTCCTGACTGAATTATGTTGGGCACAGTGAGATCGATAAAATACATGCTTGTGTTTTGTTTGAATTAAATTCTACCAGGTTATTAGATCCCCACTCGAGAATTGTTGCAAGTCCAAATTTATTTTGTTAACATTTCTTCCTCTTTCAATTCTGGTTTGACGGGCCGATATAGGAGCCCTGGAAGAGAAAGCGGTATGGAGGGTACTATCATCCGCGAAGCTGTGTATAGGACATGAAGTTGCTTTCAACAAATCGTTGATGTGAAGTAGAAATAGTATTGGTGTTAAAATTGATCCCTGTGGAACACCAGCATTCATGAGTAGAGTATCAGATGAAACTTCATCGACCACTACATGGAGAGACCTGTTTGAGAGAAAACTAGCAAGCAGAGGGGGCAAGGAGTCCCTGGTGCCAAACTCGATCAAATGCCTTGGAAATATCTAATGCCACGGCTAAAGTTTCTCCATATTTTTCAATAGATAGCTGCCATAAATGTGAGACGTAAGCGAGCAGGTCACCAGTTGATCTCTGATGACGGAAGCCATATTGCCTATCGTTGACAATCCCTGAGTGTTCCAGATATTTCATGAGCTCGATGTTGATGGCTTTTTCCATGACCTTTGAAATAATTGATAGTATTGCGATAGGTCTGTAGTTGCTAGGTAAGGTCTTTTTGCCTTTTTTGGGGACTTTTGCAATTTTCCAGTTTATTATTATGTTTGCAACATTTCTGATGGTGTGAATTTAAATTAATATTATAATAATTCATGCTTACGATAAGAGAATAATAATAAAACGATTATCAAGTGAACATTCCAAATAAAATAAGCGATTTTGTCGTTGATTAATCAAATACATTTGTTTATCAATATACCCAAGATTGTAGTTTATTTTTACAATAATTATAGAATGGAAATTGTTGATAATATAAATGAAATATATGATTGTTTATCTACACAAAATTTCACAACACCATCCAGATATTTTCCAAGATGAACAAACACACTTTCAATAGTAAATAGAGATATAGGTAGATGGCAAATTTACAGATAGGTATTGAAACATAAATTTTGGAACAAACACCAAAATAGTAACGGCACTATAAAATGTCTTTGGGTTTTTTGAGCAGAAGAGATTGTACGTATCGATATTTATCTCAGTAGGTACCTCAAAGAATTTCGCACACGATGCTTAGGTAGGTACTTTCTGAGTTTCTGACGTTCATTGTATAACGATGCTCATGAATTTCTTCCTGATATAGAAGCCTTTTTATCTCTTGTTATTTCCTTGTATAGATATGTACATGAATACGATGGCGAAATTCGTTTCCAGTTCAATAAACTTTCTATTTCTGTATTTTGCATTCACTCCTACATTTTATCAGAGGAAGTTGTCACTGTATCACTATGATCCCTGCCATTTTTTATCAGGTAGTTTCATTATCATTGCTACTGCGAAGTAATTCGTTTGGGATTTTGTTAGAGCTATTTCGTTCAATATTCAGGATGTTTCAGTAGGGTCGGTGAGATACGGTATTATGTGTAGCAAGAACTGTTTATTGCATTGTATCAAACTTCTTAATGTTCGTCATTGAAAAAATTCCCTCAGCACCAGTCGATCAGTTCTACTTATTTGATTTCGAAATCAATATAAAAACTGTCATTCAAATTACGAAGTATGAAGGATAAAACAAGAATATTATCAGTAGTTATAATGTATGCGAGTCTTCGTTTAAATTTCGTTACTTTTTCTTCGGGTTGTTCATTAGATTATCGATAATGAACATGTATATAATGTAAATCATACTGCTATCTCTTCAATTCCTTTTCGAAGTCCGGCTAGCATGAATAAATAGATAAGTACTTCTCAACTCTAACTTCTCAGTCATTCTTCAGTACAGATTGTCGAGTTACTCAATAGTAAATTACATTTTTAATGGTTTCCTATCCTCCTATCCTACGGTCCAAACCAGAAATTCCAATGCCGCTGTCAACTATAATTTATGCTCATGAGGAAAATACGATATTTCCATCCACCATTGAAAAAGAAATATGGAAAAGGTGCAAACGTGTGGCGGGAAAATGTTACCAAATAAATTCTTCCCCCATACCAGTGGATAAAATATTAGTCCATGTTGTACTGGCCGTACAAAGGGCTCAAACATTAACCCAAATGTCCGCCTTCCAAATTGAGAATATGCTCTGCCGTTTCCCTGACAAAGCGAATGAACCTTCCATATCGTTCGTTTCAACAAATGCGAATATCAAACACCATACAGGGTAGATTCAGCGGCATGTGTCATGGATTTAATTTGCTGTGGATATTGATTTTACCATGAAAAACGATCGCCCTGTGTATGAACATATTGCAATAACCATTGATACATGAAATTTTCAAATTTGTAATCATAAATTCTGAACGGGTGTACCAAATTTTTTTCATCACGGGTATCATATTGCTTTTTTCATCATAGAATATGGTTCTACAACCAAAAGAACTGAAATCTTGAATAGAAACCCCAAAAAACAAGCGACTGCTCTTTGTGGAAGAAAAAAAAGCCACACAGAAAAAACGGATCTGTTCAATCAAATATATGAATTGTATAATCTTCCGATGAGAATAATAATCTCAGATTGACCAGAAAATTTATTTTTCCAACTTGTCACGTTGTTCGCCTGTTAACATGAATTTTCTTGAAATGAATTTGTTTGAACTGAATCATCCGCACTCTTCACCTTAGAAAACATTGTGAGTAATGTCAGTCAAGATTATTTCTCTCAGCTCAAGAATATCGTTTCTTATGGAATTGTGTTTTGATGACGGAAGCATGTACCACGTGACCAGATCGACCAATAAGCATAATTGAGAATTATCACCCGAGGCGAATATGCGCAGTCCGCGCACTGTCCGCAGAACCAGCTAGACAACGCCAACAATAACGCCGTTGGCCGCCATTAAGACTATCAAGAGATACATTGTGACAGGTTAATGTGAAATTTTCTTTGATGGTACTTGTGTTCCTATAGTGCAAAGTGCAGGTTCGCGAATTCTTTATAACTCGAGTACTCAACATGGACGTAAAAGGTTTCCTGGAAGCAAACAATCTAGAACATATGTGAACATGGCGTCGTATCACTGGCACTGTTGGGTGTTGAGAATGCTTTGTTTAATGTGCTTGAAATGATAATTGATGTATCAATACTGCAGCCACAGTTTGCGGAAAAACTACAGTATTTTTCATTTTCATTTATCGGCATGCAGAGTTGCAATCCTTCAAAGGTCAATAAGAATGGATCAAAAGTGATTCCTCTTGAATCAAGAGGATCATTGTTCAGATGTGATGAGAAATCAGCTTCATCCAAGAAAATTGTTTCACAACAACATTGAAATATTCTTGCCCCAAAGAAACCACATTTTTCAATAAAAATGTATACATTTGACACAAAACTTTTTGATCCTAAGTAGTCAAGAGAATTTTGTCAAAAAGAGATCCTTTTTTTTCTGTGCAGGTAGGCCCATAATAACGTTTCTTTGACCATGAGCCATTTTATTTTGCGTAATTTTTCTTCGATGTGTAAACACACTCAATACCCAGTTTAGTGTGCTCCAATTGAATACTCCGATGGAAAATAGGAAAGTTGTGCAAACTAACCATTTCATGGCGACCATTAAATAGAAAACTGCAACCCCAGCTGGTCCAAAGTTATCTGAAATTGAGCCATCATACTCGCGAGACATCCAATTGAGATGAATGCGAGAAAATGGGAAACTCCAAATTGAGGACCACTTAAGATTCCGCAGTCGTTTAGATAATTAAGTGGCTAAACGGTTCAAAATTATGAGCAATTTGGCGGGTCACGATGAAGAACTCTTAACGGGCTATAACTTCAGCAGCAGAATGTAATATAGGAATGCGAACATACTTTTGGGGATCGCTCATCATACTACGTGCTGTTGCTAGAAGTGAAAATAATGTTTTTCTATTTTGGTTGTATAATGAAGTCATTGTGCAACGCAAATGCGTGTCGAAAAAGCCTCTATTTCGATACGCATTTTTTATTATTCGGAGATTGGTACAATCGAACTGTCAAATGAAAGTCAGAAGAGTTAGACACAGTTTACTTCTGCGCGATTTGGAATGGGTGATATTAGCAGTGAAAAACTCAATGTTTTGATTGGTAAATTTCAATTCAGAGTGTAATTGGATTTAAATTGATCAATAGAAACAATAACAACATTGCATTTTTCACCGCTGGTATTGCAATAATCAAAATCGCTCAACTGTAAACTGGGCTTTACGCATGTGCGTCAGATTTTGATTAATTCAATGTCATCATTGTTACCAATCGAAGATGTTTCTGTGATTTATCGATATTGAATCCATTTTTTTCTTCAAATCAATTCAAAATAGAAAAAAAATTGCATATGACACACGTTTTATAAGACACGTTGTCGCACTTGTTCACTTGGAGCACTCCTCGCTTCGCTCGTCGTACTCCAAAAAACGCGTGCGACAAATTAGCGTCTTATAAAACATCATAATATCATCATGGTTGGGTGGAAGAGCAAAACTTGTCTTTGGACACTTTTTGAACCCTGCCATTTGACAGATAGGTATATATTGTGCAACATAGTCGGTTTTCTCATTATGTTATGAATTAATATGCCATACTTATATCTGTCAATTAAAACCTTTTTATATTTTTTTATTTCCTACGAATCAAATTCAAATTCCCAAGTGTTTTATGTTCGAACTTGCGTTTTCTGAATCAACGAGTATTTGAATCCACAAAATCGATCCTCTGCAATATCGTTTTTTTTTTGTTCTTGGTTCTATCACTGACAGCAATTATTTGGGAGTGTGGATAATTTGCTGACCAAAAAATAATCCTGCCAATCCGAACCTTGGAAGATATATAACCAAGTGAAACTCCAAATCTGAGTTGTGTTTGATGAGGTGTTCGTGCCACCGTAGGAAAATTTCGAATCAACCCCCTCGCAAGGGTAGTTTATACTTGTAATTTTTCTTAAAACTTTGCTGACCGGGGGTATCCAGTGAAGATATTTCATTGAAACAGTAGATTATGACTGCTGAAAACATACTCTTCATGCCACCATAGTGAAAATCCGCATCAACCCCCTCGCAAGGGTAGTTTATACTTGTGATTTTCCTTAAAACCTTGCTGACAGGGGGTTTATAGTGTGAATATTGCAGTGAAACAATAGATTATGATTGCTCAAACCATACTCTTCATGCCACCATAGTGAACTACCCTTGCGAGGGGGTTGATTCGGATTTTCACTATGGTGGCATGAAGGGTATGGTTTGATCAATCATAATCTATCGTTTCACTGCAATATTCACACTAGAAACCCCCTCTCAGCAAGGTTTTAAGGAAAATCGCACGTATAAACTACCCTTGCGAGGGGGTTGATCCAAATTTTTACCATGGTGGCATGAAGATTATGGTTTGAGCAATCACAATCTACTGTTTCACTGCAATATCTGCACTAGAAACCCCAGTCAGCATAGTTTTAAGGAAAATCACAAGTATAAACTACCCTTGTGAGGGGGTTGATTCAGATTTTTTTTATGGTGGCACGAAGTATCCGCATCGAACAATCATAACATGATGTTTCAGTGGAATATTTCAACTGAAAACCCTCGGTCAGCAATGTTTTTAGAAAAATCACAAGTATAAACTACCCTCGTATGGGGGTGTATTCAAATTTTTGTTATGGTGGCAAGAAGGTATTTCTTCATAGATATCTGTTTTGTATTATGAGCCCGATATTCGCAGTAGAAGTCTGAAATCTAATGGAATATTCTATTCTGGTCAGCAAAATACTTTTTCCCATTATTTGGTAATCAGAGGGTGAATTGCGGTGACGAAATCGTGAGAAATCCTACCCGGGCTAGCTCTAAATCTACCCATTTCAAAGCCATAATTTTCTCTAGCGAAGCATTGAATGTCCCAGAAGCTTCTGCCTAAACGTGCTGTCATAATTAGGGACAGTTGCATAATTAAGTGTTTAATTCGTTTGTGACTATGGCAACGCATGCCTTAGCTGATGAGCATCTGATGAGTTAGCACAGTTGATGCCTTGTATACTTTATACAACTGATTATTAGTGTAGAAATTATATAATTCGGGAATGCTGATAGATCATAGACGAAGGCGTGAGTTAAGAAAAGAAGAAGAGTTGATAGTGAATGACCAATACTGCAATATTGTTTCAATTTCATATATCCTTGAAAGGTATTTCGGAGTACGCCTCTGGTTTAAACAACATTACATTTTCTGAACACCTATTAATGTGGAGGTCAGATAAGTAGGTAGACATCTGTTATCAGATTGATTATTTTGGTATGAACATTTCAGTAATAAATGATTCAGAATGACGATTCAACTCAACGATTCAACACTATATAATTCATCCAAAGATGATACTGAACAGTAGAACAACAAATCTCTACTTAAATTAGTATCAGCAAGAAGTCTTCTGTATCTGTTTAGTAGGGATATCATTCACAAGCAACCTATATAAGATCTATTGAATCTTCAAAAGGTTCTTTATGATATGGAATACAATGACAAATACAACATTTTAGTGTTGCACATCATGTTGCACACTTAAAACTCTTGGGAGTCATCTGCATATACAACACCAATTTCTTTTCTCATGAGATCCATCAGCCTTGAAAGCTCTATCGATTCCTTTTGCGGCATTTCAGCACATTCAGTAAGACCTGAAAAAGAGTGTCGTACTTCACTATCATCATCGTGGTCATTACATAGGTTCAAGGCAAGGTGGATATAGGATGGTGAAACAGCTCTTCATTTGTTTCTGCGAAAAACTTGTAGACCGTTTGAGAAGGTAGTAATATTTCAGCTACTTGAATGAAGATGGTGGTAAGATCGATTATCGAAGAAGATTTCTGCTGCTTACGTATTTCTGTGGTTCACATTTGACAGACGTGACTTGAAACGACATTAAACAATATATTTTCTATAAATCTGGAATGAATATTGATATTTTGACTCTTCTCAGTCATTTTTCATCTAGAACAGATGAAACTGATAAAAATATGACAGAAGCACAGTTTCTGTTTTACCGATACAAGGTATGTCGCCATCTCTGTTAATTTCAGAAAATATTACTACGGTATGAAATCAAGTAGGCAAAGGTCTACAGTTTATTCTAGTGCTTGTTAATAGGAAGCTGTTTCACCATTCTATATCCACCTTGGTTCAAGGCTACGTTTGGAACTTCTGAATTTTCTCATTCGAAGTTTGAAGCAGCTTATTTGCATTTTCAATTAGAGCTCCAATGCGGAAATGGAAAATCATCAGAATTCAATTATTCGCAGATAATGTGAATATATACCTGCATTGATAGCCTGTCTAGCTGCCTCTGCCTGATAGTTCAATCCAGCGCTATTACGGTGCAGAAATGGAACAGGACTCTCTGGAAGCGGGTATTCTTTCGTACCTCCTGGACTCATCAGTTTGGTGGGACACCAAAAATCTGGAAGCTTCAGAGTACCTGCAAGAATTGTACATGTCATTTTTTTTTCTCGTATATAACCACCGAGAAAAACTATCTGATGAGATCATGCAGATAATGATTACCTTTGGTACCGACCACTGTTGCTTCATTGGGTAGTTCCACTCTAGCTGAAGTACTGACCACAGCCATCTTGCCGCCTGGATAGGTTATGACCGCTCCACAAGACTCGTCAGTACCATGTTCGTTCAAGTGACCGTTGATCACTACTTTAATCGGTTTGAGACCTCTGAAAACGTACTGCTGGAACTGAAGGATGTAGATGCCCAAGTCCAATATAGCTCCCCCTCCCAAATCCAGTTTCCTGGAATTTCACAATCGAGCTAACGAAGACGCAGCAATGATGATTTTCAAAAAAGAAATAGGCGAATAAATAGTACTTTGATTGTGCACTGAGTCTACAACATGATTTTAGAATCTTTTGGTGTGTGTTGGCTTTGGTTCAACTTAAACAATGATCATACATGGACATCTGACAGATACTTCCTATACATATGCAATGTGAGCTTAGAGTGGCTTGAATCTATAATAATACACTTTGGTAATTGTCGAAACATATTTTTACTACAAATGGTTAACAAAGAAGCCATTGAAGCTCACAAATCTCAACCCGACAAAGTTGACGTTTTCCGAGGAATGTCATTTAGTGACAGCATTGCCGCTCGTGCGCGGATATAATGTCATTTAGTGACAGCATTGCGGCTCGTATCTATCATTGTTTAAAACTAACTCATCATTCTGTTGCATGATGGAAAATAATAGTGTGACAGTGAATTATCAAACACATTTCCTGATGTAGCAGAATGTACGAACAATGTGAAACTCCTACAAGAGGAATCGATGAAAAGTATGAATCATGATTTGATCCATGGCATGGAGATGGTGCCATGAAATGCTTGAATACTAAAGGTATCCTAAACTTGTCGTATTTCTCGAAAATCTCTTTGGTTCATAACGCTTTATAAGTGTGAGATAGAGATAAGTTTTCAAGTAGCCTCAATAGCCAACGAGTTCGAAGTGCGACTTCTCAAGCCGCCAGCCCGGGTTCGATCCCTGAGCAGGGCAATCCCTTTTCAATCTATTGGTCATTTTGCCTTTTTTCTGTTAGATGTATGAATTATTGGATTGAATTTCAATATAATAGTAAATTTATGAAATTAATGATTTAGATGAAGAATATTTTAAAATGTAAGTTCCTACCACACACCATATATATAATAACAACTATATGGATAACACCTATTCTTTTCTTCACGCGAAAATGAAGCTAGTTTTGGAAAAACAAAAGACTGTCTGGCTTGCTAATGATGAATTTTGCGCATGCGCGGGTTTTGACGAGATTAAATCCACTGACGTTTTCAGAATTTCATAGGTTAGGTATATTTGTCAACACAAATTATGTAAAAGAGCGTTAATATAGTTATTAATGTACTTACTGATTGTTTACAGAAGTGATTAGTAAGTGATAACAGTGATTGATCAAAAATTAGCCCACGAATCTTGTTCCGATGACTTTATCGTCACAGGTTTCTATGCAAATCGCAAGTATCGCTTTGTAGATCACATCCATTTCTGCATTTATCATCAACCATTATCTAAAATCGTCCAACAATCCATCGATAAATGAATATTTGAAAAATATATGTCATGATGAAATAAAAACATCGAATTGAAGGTTACGTGACACATTTGATTGATTTTTAATAATTATCATACGTTTGTCGCTCACTAGAAAGCTACTCTCCTTCATGATGAAAACGAATGTCGATTCTTGATTCAAACTTGCGCATGCGCATATCCGCGATTAGTCCCACAGACTGTCATTTGTTTTATTTCTGAGCTTCAGCTCTGGTATCCATGTTACCTATATAGTTATTATTAGATATATGCCACACCCCAACATGATATCTTACTTACGTCACTCTGTCAACCTGTTGCAGAGCAAATCCAAAACTGACAGAAGCGAAGAGAACATCTCCAATCTCGCCAGCATCTATGATCCGTCTCATCTCATGGTAAGCTGGGAAGAATCTAGACCAAACTGCTTCCATGAGGAAAAGCTTTTTTTCCTCGGCCATTTCGAACATTTTTCGGGTCTGGTTCTCGTTCATCGCGAAAGGTTTTTCACACAGCACGTGTTTGCCGTGGTCCATCATCATCTTGGCAGTCTCGAAATGCTGGGTGTTGAGGTTACCGATGTAAACGATATCTGTGAAAGGAGTCGACATCAATTCTTGATACTTTTTATCAATCTAGAGATACCAGAACTGGTTAACTTTGATGAAACCTCGCCATTTTTAGGTTACGAACTCATTTGGAAGCTTACCTACCTACTTCATTGTATCAATCTACGATATTGATGATGAGCTGATAGAAAAACGAGTGGAATTGTGTCTACTATAACTGAATGGTGGAGTATTTGAACATCGTTCATTACTTTTTTGTCTATTGCAAATTAAAAAAACTTCAAGCTTATTACGTCATTCCTAATTCAAAACCTCAGTATTTAAGCACAGATGAGGTACTCTGTGATTTAAGTAAGATGGACAGAAATGTGAAAGCTCCAGATCCTCGATTAAACTGTCAAAATTTATTTTTTGTTCTTTTCAAAGCATCGTCGCTAAACAGTATATTATGATGATTCAAGTTTTATATATTTTGTCGCACGCGTTGTTTGGAGTACGACAAGCGAAGCGAGGAGTGCTCCAAGTGAAAAAGTGCGACAACTTGTCATATACAATTTTTTATATTTTGCATTAATTTGAAGTCTTTTATTGAAAAAAATTTATTTGATGCCGATATATAACAGGAACATCTTCGATTGGTAATAATGATGACATTGAAATATTTAAAATCTCACGCACAATCGTGAAGCCTTGTTTACTGTTGAGCGATTTTGACTTTTGCGACATACCAGGGGTTAGAAATACGATGTTCTTATCGTTTTTATTGGTCAATTCGAATCAAATCACACTCTGAATTGAATTTTAACAATAAAAACATTGAGTTTTTCACTGCCAGTATCAGCAAATCCAAAATCGCTAAGGGGTAAGCTGAGCCTAACTCTTCTGACTTTCATTCGACAGTTCGATGGTACCAATCTCCGAATAATAAAAAATGTGTATCGAAACACAGGCTATTTCTATATGCATTTGCGTTTCATTATGACTTCATTATTGAATAAAAGAGAAAATCGATTTTTTAACAATTTTGGTCAGCATGTAACATCGTGCGATACAACATCGTATTGAAATAATAACATATTTTTTAAAAATGCAAGAATCCAATATGGCGCCCATAAGAAAAACCAAAGTTGAGTGTTATTGTATCTCTCGCATCAAGAAGGGCTTGGAAAATACGATGACAGATTCGTGTTTTTTGTAAAAAAAGTGACCCGTGAACGTCCTACTTAAGAACGTCTAGTTATTTTGGTTTTCATTTGAAAAAGTAAAAACGAAAATTACGAATTTCTAAAAATGACAAATCGATTTTTTTTTTCAGTTGAATATTCTCTTATGCATGGGGATTTCGATAACGGTAAGAGAGTTGGTTAAATGGGGGCAAAGTAGCGTATTTCAGAGGTTAATTATATGGATGAAAAAAATCTGACCTAGCTTCTTCAGTTCTGATGGAGTTATACAGGAAAAATAAAAAAAAACGTTGAAATTTTACTGGTGATAGTTCAATATTTTCAAAACACTCTGTAATTCAGATGAAAATACTACGTCAATATGAAACATGACTCTTGCCATTCAAAAAAATGCAATAAAAAATACAGGTCCGTATTTGAAAATTAAAAGTTGAGGGTGGCCCAATTTATACGATACCCTGTATATAATTTTTATTCAGATATTTGGAAAGGCTACAAAAAGTTGCTATGGCATAGTAGTGAAATTTTAAAAAAATCTTCGTAAAATAAAGCGATATAGGCAAAAGAAGAATTTCGAAATTTTCGATTTTGTCTGTATAACTCCAGAACTAAAGAAGCTAGGTCAGATTTTTTCATCCATATAATTAATCTCTGAAATCCGCTACTTTGCCCCCATTTAACCAACCCTCTATCTCTTACCGTTATCGAAATTCCTATGCATAGACTCGAATTTAAATAGCCCTGTATAATAACTGAGATACCCATGGTGGAGCTCGAAAAACGGGCATCCTGTATATGTATATATACTGATACTAGGTAAGATTCCAATTTAGGTACATTCATAATTGGAAATTGATCGACTGATATTTTTGTTTTGGAAAAATAGGTTCAAAGCATTTTTGATGGAAAAATTTCGTGAAATCTCCTGCAGGTATTTCATATTTCGTTAGTGATGTCAACAATATTATGTCGTTGATGAATATAATGAAAGAAATCAAAGGCTGAGGTATCTATACTAGGTGGTTTAATGCAAGCATAAATTCACTAATAAGGCTATACCACGCTACACCTACTAGTGAGACCACAAAATATCAACAGAGATAATAGTAGTGACGTCAAATATGATCAATGTGAATGATTGACACTGACGGCCCAAAGGCTGAACCCTGAGGTACTCACTCACCGACATCCCCATCCTGGGCAAGTGCCAAATAACCCTCGTGGGATCTTAGTATGCCGTGGTCCTTTGCGAAATCTTCTGCGCTCTTCTTCGATCTGGCACCAACGGCAACTATTTGGTGATCAGAGGGTGGCAACATTTGAACTGCTGTGACGAAATCGTGGGAAATTCTACCAGCACCGGCTACACCCCATCTTAAAGCCATTATTTTCACAAGCGGAGCTCCAATTCCTCGAAAGATTCTACCCAACTGCAGTCATCATAATAAAAATGGGTATCTAACTTGGAATCACTATTGACGTTGTTCTAAATGAAACGGGCGTGGACATAGGCGTGCAATGATATTTTGATAACAAACTGAAGTGATTTTTTTTTTCGCATGATTGGCTTATTCAAATTGAAACCCCAACAGATCTGGCAGCATGTGAATACGTCATTGAAAGACAATGCCTAGGACAGGAGGCAATTGAAATTCAAGTCATCCTGAGAGATTTAGTGAAGATCATGGATTAATCTTTGGGATACATTTTAAGTGGCAATTCAAAATGTACTCCTTTGGAAATTTGGTAGGGATCATGGTGAATCGTTGATGGAGAATATCTAGAAGGCAACAAAAACTCTTGAAAGGTTCTATAAAGATCATGAATTATCCGTTGTGATTTTTAGTGGGCAATTTAGAATCTAATCCTTTAGAAAACTGTTAATGGCAATTAATGAATTGTTAATGGCCAATTTCCAGAAGACAATTTGAACAACCGCTTGAGATTTGGTAGATTTGGTAGGTTTGAGATGAATGTACTCTTTTATGATTCTGATAAAGCCATAAATACATGCTCATTGATGATTTGCAGAACAAGATTTGAACAACCCCTTGAAATTTAGTAAAGATGTGGTCGTTTGGATGAATTTTCATTGGGCAATTTAAAATGTACTCTTTCATTGAATTTCCAAGAGACAATTTGAACAATTTCTGGATAATTCAACCATCTGACAATGATCATGAATGCATGAATACATTGAGTTCTACTAGGTATTAGATCTGGGAGGAAGTTCAATGTACCTTTTCAGAGATCTGCCAGTTAGGTCAGGTATATCGGACGATAATGAAGTAATTCTTATCTTCAAAACGTCGCATTTAAAACTCACCATTTCAACCTTTTTCCAAAAAAAAACATTTCAAGTGCTTCAAAAAATACTTGATATGGGGATTAAAAATTCAAAGCACCTTGTTCCTATTTCACCATTTGGCAACATCGACTGCAGATTTCATAAATAATAAAGAACAGCAAATCCATTACGTTGATAAGATGAAAAAAGATAGTAATATTTTGATCAGGTTATAACACAGAACTTATACTACCAATAAGTTCTGTGGATTAGGTGCCATTCTGATTATTTCTGTTCCATGCTCCTCGAAAGATATGCTACTCAGTTTTGGAGGTTATGTTTATATTTGACTTGTGGATGGGTTGGTGTTTATGTTGGACTAAAATTCAAGTTTTGACTGATGATTATTTTTATATTAGCAGTTTGATTCCTGAATTATACATTGACATCAAGTGTACCTACTTAATGAAAGTGTAGCCAAATGTGATTTTTTGTTTTTCTAGCCTACTAGACGCTTTTGCCAATTTTTGAATTAGAAATAAAGTAAATAAAAATTTAAAACCCCATTTTTGAAAAATTATTTTAGATAGTTTCCGCAACGTATTCGAAAAATTCATTAATGAAACTCATAATCAATTAGTTCATACTTACATCTAAAGAATATTCTCCATTGGAGTTAGGTTACATTGAATTATTTCGAAAATTTCACACCTAACATTTTCGACCTATCAAAAGCCCATATTTTGTATCGTTACCATAGCAACTGGAACGATTTCCGGAAATTTCACCATTTACCTCACTTCAAAAACTAATAGCATTTTCCATTGGTGACACTGGTGCACAATCAATGTAAATATATTTCTACCAACTTTACCTCAGTGGTTCAATGTTTTCTGTCATGATTATTCAATGTATCCAGACGGTATCCATAAATAATGATAAATTGTATTGTTGATTTACAATTTACGATAATATTTCAAAATGGCCAATACGAATTTGATTGCTAGTGGACCGATAGCAGCTGACTGTGAAAACTGTCAATTGTTAAAGAGAATCAAATTCGTATCCTACGATTATTGAAATCGTACAACTTGATGAACGGAAATCTCATCAATTGTACTGTTTATACACAGCCGTACGGTCAACTAACCACTTGTATGCTTATCTGGCGTCTAGACCAATGAGAAATGAGGTTGAACCTTTCCTACCTCTCTAACGCACAAACTTCAATATTATTTCGGTGTTAAATTTTCTTACCAAATACCACTCTAGATTCAATTACATTTTTTTTTCCAACACGAATATTTTGTAAAAAATGTTGTAGAAAAAATATCCAGTAAAAATTGAAGCTCTATAGTGGTATCATGAGTGAATATACGTGGATATTACATTGATTAACAGCACCAATCAAAAATTTAGAAAAATTCGGATTTCCATAGTAACCAGTTCATTTTTTTCATACAGAAAGCGCGCCGTCAAATTTTGACGTTTATCTTACCATTGTCAGAAAATGAGTCAATTCGACGATTTATCAGTGCTCAGAAATAATCGCATCGAATATAGTTCGTAAAAAAATCCTGCACAATTACCAATCGTGTCAATTCAACTGTCAAACTGACACTCTTTGAAATTATGCAACAGAAGTTATAGATGTACAATCCGAATACTTCCAAGTTATTATATTATTGCTACTGAAAATAATGTTTTTCTACTCAATACACAATATTTTTCTGCGAAATTTTTCCGTTAGGTGACGATGTCAAAGTTTTTGATAATGGTTGGCTATTTTGGCTTCCTGAACTCGAATCCAAAGACAAAACGCGGCGGGTATTTTTGGTGATATGGGCCCGTTTTGTTTAAGAAATACACCATTTTTAACATCTCAAATTTCTGCTATTAATGAAAACACAACATTCGTCTCATTTAAACTAAAACAACGCAGCTGAACAGAAATTCATATAGAAAATCTATAGAGATTCGCAAGAGAAGGAAACAACTATTGTGAGAACTCATACAGATGTTCCAATACCTTTCCAAATGACCCTAATGTTGTTTCAACTTTACTGTTCTTTGAAGGATCCGAATGCATTTTTTTTATTGTCACTTGAATATTTTCTATACCGACGCTCATGAAAGCAAGCGAGTAGATATTATCCCAAGGTCTTAAATACTTAAAATGTTTTATTTATTCATCGTGCTGAAAACAACATTCACTATAGATAAAGATATACAGTACGTATCACAGTACAATCGTACGTATCACGAAATTATTCTATATTCAGTTAAAATTTATTTGAAAAGTTGCAGAGTAAGTGGTTTCCACTTCTTATGATAGGTTATAGAAGTTACTGACACATTTTTTTGAAAAGTAAAATTCTCATTGAGAATCATTGGTATCGGACCTGATTTTCAATTTCAATTTGGGGTAGATCCATCTTTACATCATTTGCAACTTTTTGTTTGGCCTCCATCAAAATCAAAGCTTCTCTTTTGCTACCATTCAATTTCAGTTTATTAGTTTTCAAGAGCATTACAATATTTTTCAGGACAAAAAAATCTGAACATGTTTATAATTTAAAATTCTTGGAAATCCTCTGCGTAAGAAACGCCCATTTCTTTTCTCATGAGATCCATCAGCCTGGCAAGCTCCGTTGAATCCTCGTGCGGCATTATAGAACACTCAGTTACCCCTAAAAATTCAAATTTATTTCTCAATTTACTTGAATAGTTCGCTATCCATCATGATCATTTCTTTCAGAATATGCATTGTTCCAAAGTAGATTACAACATGAAATGTTCAAATTATAGTTATTTATGTATTAAGGGAATTATGAGGGCCTTAATTACCGATGGCAAAGTTTGCGTCCCGAGGGCCTCTGGCCCGAGGGACAGCAATTGCCAGAGGTTATTAAGGCTCTATAATTCCCGTGGTACATAGATAATTTTATTTTTGACCGATTTTCATGTCAATATGTCCATATTTAGAACGCAATAAATGTTTAAATTCATAACCTTTCTGGTATATTTGAATTAGGTAGCGTTGATTGTAGCATTGTTGGTTGTTGCTAGGTTGTCGCTATGTTACATGTTTATAAGTAAACTTTCTTTATCAATCAATGTTTTTCCGTTAAAAACGTGTTTATTTTTTACCACAAATCGACGATCTTTTTCTGATATAATGGAGGATATTATAAAAAAAGCGGAAAAAGCAAGACAATCATTACTTCCATCGAAAAGTGAAGCCCTATATCAAAAAGAATACAACTTATATCTGAAGTGGCTGACACAGAGAAATGTTATGTCAAAAGATGCCAACGAAACTGTCTTTCTGGCATATTTTCAAGAACTGGTAAAGTATTTTCAGTATTTTCTGGTAGATTTGGTAATAATTGTATTTATTCGTTGCAGTCAGAAACGTTTAGCCCAAATTCGTTATGGACTAAATGGTCAATGCTCAAATCGATGGTGACCATATATGAGAAAAGAGATATCACCAAGTTCAACGAACTAGAGGCTTTTTTGAAACGGAAAAGTAAGGGGTATAAGCCGAAAAAGTCTGCTGTCTTATCTCCTAAAGATGTCATCAAATTTCTAAAGGACGCCCCTAATGAAATTCATTTATTGCATAAGGTAATTTTTTTCTCATAATTTTCTTTTTCGTTTGTTTATTTCGTTTTATTTGTTATAGGTTGTTCTAATTATGGGTTATTTTGGAGGATGCAGAACTCAGGAACTTCTAAATATGAGTATAGCAGATATAGAGGACCGGGATACTGTTATGGTAGTGAACGTACCGGAAAGTAAAACTGGTGTATCGAAGAAATTTACAGTTGTGGATGAAAAAGAGTTCTCTGCTTTGCCTTTATTGAGACTTTATATGTCCTTGCGTCCTGAAGGTACAAAACGATTTTTTTTTGAGCTTCCGACAAAATAAATGTACAACTCAGCCAATTGGAAAGAATATGTTTGGCAAAATTCCCAGCAAAATCGCAATGTATTTAGGATTGCCAAACCCATTAACCTATACGGGACATTGCCTTCGTCGCACTTCTGCTACTGCCCTAGCCAATGCAGGAGCAACTATGACAAACTTAAAAAGACACGGAGGTTGGAGAAGTTCCACGGTGGCAGAGGGGTATCTGGAGGACAGTATTGAATTGAGAAATAAAACGGCGCGTATGCTGTCTACTTTGCCATCAGAAGAGGCAGGCACCTCGACTGTAGTGAACAGCAACAGCACCACCCATAAAAAAGAAGAAATTGTTTCCAGCGGCGGAAGTAATTTTCAGGGAACATTTGAAAATTGTACATTTATTATTTGTAATGACGTGAATAAGGAAAATATGTCTTAGTTTTCATTACATATAAACGTTTATAAGCATTTCTTGTATCATTTTCACCTGTAAAAGGTAAGAGGGAGTTTTTGAACCTTAATATCCCAAGGGAGTTATGACCCTCATTATAGATATCGTAACTATGACGATATAAGCTTATAATGTCACTGTCAGAAATAAAATGATTAATATGAATGTTGCTCGCGGAAGCATATTTAGTGTCTGAAAGCATAATATGCAATGTTCCAATATTTTGAATATTTATCATTACTACCTTCACTTCTTCGGATGACGCTTAAGCTCAGCTCAAAGCTAATAGGATAGCTGCTCAAGTGAACTACATTCAAACAAAGTGTTATTTTTTATCCTAATAATATGCAATAATTTTTGTCAAGTAAATATAGTAAATATACAGGGTGAGTCATTGATATGGGAAAGCTCGATTGCATCTACACTGTTAATGATATTGAAATAAACCAAACGGCACTGCAAATGGGAGGTTGAAGTGCAGTTTGTAAAATTATTTTCTCCTATACAGGGTTTACCATTTTTGCGGAGCACATTCGAACATGTTATTTTTAAATGACACCCTGTATATTTTTACACATATTTGAATCTGCTCTTTGTTGAACTTCGTATATATGTTAAGTTTTTGCAATTCTCTTCAACCGTTCAGATGTTATTCAAGTTTTTCTGAAAACTGACGCGTTTGCAGGCACTGTTTCAAAAAATCGCAGTGCACTCGGTTCTCGGAATATGAAGTTGAGACTTTGCCAATGTTTAAGCAACTACCTCAAGTATATTTGAGCGACAAGACCGTCTATTTTCATTGGGGCATCACCTTGCTGTGACACATTGACTTTGGTGAACTTTGAAGGAACATAACCTGATTTTTTCAATAGCTATGTATTTAATCACTCAGTTGTATAGAGCGTTCGATTTCACATATTTTTTGACTCTTATGATTTCTTCTCAAACTCAATAGTTCAGGAGATAATCAATTTCCAAACAAAATTAACACAAAATTTCATTGATTGAACTCAAGAGTGCCATGAAAATCAATGAATTCTATAACAACAACGTCAAATTTACTGCTACGGACAAACCTTTCGAATTTTGACAAGAACTTATTGAGTTAAAATTAAATAAGCTCACAGTATCAAAACAACTAAATAAATATTTATTGAGATATTAATCAAAATCATATATTCTGGTCGCCAGCAAAGGGTTCCGCAGACTTTCACCCATCAGTATACATAAGTCATGTCCACCATTTCATTCAATGAAAAATTCGTATTTTTTTTGTAAGGGTGGCCGATATTACTCAATAATCACTTCGAAAGGGACGCCCGTAGCAGTAACTTTGACATTTATTGTCAGAATTTATAATTTTTCAGGGCACCCTAAGTTCAATTGATGAAATTATCTGTTAATTTTTTAAATAATGTGAATTATCTTCTAAACTATCAACTTTTGGGAAGAAACATAATCAATGAAAAATATGTAAAATGACACGCTCAACACGAATGAGTAATGGAATATATCAATGTGTCACAACAGGATGATGTCAAAATGAAAATAGACGGTCATAACGCCAAAAGATACCCAAGGAAGTTGCTTAGACATAGGCGAAGTCCCAACTTGATTTTCTGAAAACCAAGTGCCCTGCGATTTTTTTGAAAAGTGCCTGCGAATGCTTCAATTTTTAAAAAAACCTCAATAACTTCTGAACGGTTGAATCGAATTGAAAAAATCAAACGGGTTTATAAAGACTAACAAAGGGCCGATTAAGATATGTATAAAAATATAGAGGGTGTCATTAAAAAAACTATGTTGAATTTTGCTCCGCAAAAATGGTGCACCCTGTATTCAACGAAAATAGTTTTAGAAACTGCACTTCGATCTCTAGTTTGCAGTTTCGTTTGGTTTATTTCGATATCATCAATGGTGTAGGTGCAATCAAGCTTTCCCATATCAATGACTCACCCTGTATAGCCACGAGTGCTAACATTGTATGGTTGCGTCATGTCACCGTAAGTACCTGCGTTGATGCACTGTCTTACAGCCTCAGCTTCGTAGGATAATCCGGCACTATTGTGATGAAGGAAGGGCACAGAACTCTCAGGAAGTGGATATTCTTTGGTTCCTTCGGAGGTAATCAGTGTGGTAGGGCACCAAAAGTCCGGAAGCTTCAAAGTACCTGTGAGGATAGCATACCAAAGATGACAGAATGAAGTAATGGTTATCGCGAGTGATGAAACAGTGGAAAGAAACTTGCCAATTCAAGAGACCATTTTAATGTTCCTATCAAGAAGCATTATCACTCAATTCTGTTTTTCCTCGTTCAAAGTTGTTACAAAGTCAAAGTCATCATCTATTACCTAGGTGATCGTGGTTCAAAAAGCTTGAACTGGAGAAATCTTGGGGTGACCCAAGTCCTATCCAGTTTCAAATGAAAGAAAAGACCTACCATGTACTTCTGTGGAATAAAAATGAGAAGTTCAAGTGATTCAAAGATATAATGTTCAGGAATTTGTTTTGTTCCTTCAGGAACGTTTATAATCTCTTTCAACCTGGTTTTGGAATAAGGTTCCGAAATATTCCAATAATGAAAATCACTTCATAAATCCCGAATAGATGACTGAATGTGCTGATCTTGAAATTCGTACCTTTGGTACCAACGACCGTTGCTTCATTATGTAGCTTAACCCTTCCTGAGGTACTAACCACAGCCAATTTGCCATCTGGATAAGTTATGATCGCTCCACAGGACTCATCAGTACCATGTTCGTTCAAGTGACCGTTGATCACTACTTTAATCGGTTTGAGACCTCTGAAGACGTACTGCTGGAACTGAAGAATGTAGATACCCAAACCTAAGATAGCTCCTCCTCCCATGTCTAATTTTCTGCAAAAAAGGGTTCTCTGATATTTTGACTGTAAGCAAGGAAAACTTACAAAGCAAGCCAGTCGAAGAAGGTTACAAACATCAAGAAATACCTCAGAGATGAGTTTGACAAGAACAAAGTAGGTGATGCCAAAACTTATCCTTGTTGAGGGATTTATACAAAGAAAGAAAGCTTGATAGTAACTGATACAGTTGTGGCAAATAAATCTCTAATGTCGGTCGCTTATGAGATTCCAGATCAGGATAGTTAAAAAATTCACACTGCAATGGTTCTACAGTTATCAGGAAGGCTTATATTGTCTTTTGTTAGGAATTGATTGATCAATTCTAAAAAATTATTGAATGAATCTACTTTTGCAAGTTCTAGTTCACTGTGAATTATGAAGTAAGTAAATTTGGAAGAATTCGTCATACGTAATAATTGTTGAATAGAAAATCCAAAGAATAAGAAGCAAGAAGACGAAGCATCATAAACTTAAGCATCTCACTCACTGCATCCTTTCCAAGTGTTGCAGAGCCAATCCGAAGTCGACAGAAGCGAAGAGAACATCTCCAATCTCGCCAGCATCTATGATTCTCCTCATCTCATGATAGGCGGGGAAAAATCTTGACCAAATCGCCTCCATGAGAAACAACTTCTTTTCTTTGGCAATTTCGAAAAGTTTTCTGGACTGCTTCTCGTTCATTGTGAACGGTTTTTCGCAAAGGACGTGCTTTCCAAGCTCTAGCATCATCTTGGCAGTCTCGAAATGTTGGGAGTTCAAGTTAGCAATGTACACGATATCTGCAAAAAAGTGCTCATGTTGAATCCTCCACTGGATAATATTTATTCCATGAATGCCGATTATACATTATGACCCATTCGAAATGGAAGCACCTCCTGTAAAACATGCATGCACAGTGCAGCGCATTTATTCATAAAAAACTGTGTGTCATGTAACACACACACAGACACTTTCAAACAAAATAAATACAGTCATGCATTTTAAATAAGAATTTGTTGCAAAGTGCGCGCCTAAAAATACCAAACGATGTGTCAGTATATTTTCATTCATTATCGAATTAATTGCATTTAGCCTGATACACACCGTACATTTTTCAGTCAATTGGTGTGGAGTTAACGTAATTTGATTCTCCCAGTACTTTTTCATGAATAATGTCATTTCAATTATATCATTATATTATTTCGAAACCGTGACATTCTGAATTCAGTGCCGTGTCTTATAATTATCTCGACCAAGGGTCTATAAATTATAAAATTCCTACCAACGTCGTCATCCTGAGCCAGTCCCAAATATCCTTCATATGATCTTGGTATATTGTGTTCCTTGGCGAATTTGTCTGCATTGCCCTTTGACCTTGCACCCACTGCGATTATTTGGTGGTCAGAAGAGGGCAAAATTTGCACTGCGGTGACGAAGTCATGTGAAATTCTACCCGATCCAACGATGCCCCATCTCAAAACCATCTTTCTCACTATGGCGAATATTCAACTGAGCAAAAGAGGAATGAAACACCTTATATTTGAAATTGATGTTGACCTAGAACCATACGAGACGATCGTAGGCATAGGCGTACCGCAAGGTAATTTTTTCAGTGTGTGTAGTGGTTTTTCAGCGACTGGACGTCTCAAGGTTCTGTAACTTCTGAACTAATTGTGCCCATCAATATCCGCAAAATGACCAGAGAAAGTGATTTGATATCCAGAGAAGAAAATATATTTGATTATTGATAATTTCAGCAGACCATAAATAAAAACATTTTTTTTATAAATGATGGAGCTTTGATTGTATTACTAAACTCGTCTTCAAATCACTTTAGGACTATGATCACATAATACTTGTTACTGAAGTCTTCCTTAGAAGTAACGGATTGACTACGTACGCCATTGGATATACTAAACATGGTCCAGATAGTGATCATCAAATATACAAGTTCAGTATGACATTTGGTTTTGGTACGATATCAATAGATAAACATACATGTCATTGATATTGATTTTTTATACATTGTGCAGCAAAAGTATCGAAAACTTTCGATATTTCCAAAATACAGGGGTTCGCATTTCCACGTTTCATATACTGTTTCACAAATATACAGGGTTATCCAGGAGAGCGTAACAACTCAAACTGTTCTTTTTCAAGTAGGATACTGCATTTTGTTACAAATCCAATGACAGGTTTCATTGGATTATGTCAAACTACAATGAATATATGGTAATTTCAGTATCACTTGTGGATATTTCTCTCATTTCTCAAACCTTGAGAAGAAGTATAATACGTTCACGAATACTATTATAATTGCTTCCCATGATATTCACAAATGATGAATGGTTATTGAAATACATGTTAAAATCATTGAGGTGTAGCATTTCTTGGCAATAACGTAAAAACGAAAATCATAATAAGCGATAAAATACATAAATAGAACTTTGAATGTCGGATTGAACGATAGATCGCCATATGAGGTGGGACCTACAGGCCAAAGTCTCTGATAGAGTCTATACTGTCATATGGAATATTAGGTTGGGGAGGCGTAAATGGACAATGTACAAAAATGGATTTTGAAAATAATATACGGTAAGAAGGCATCTTTTCCCACAGATTCCTTATACAAAGAATCCCAAATAAAAGATGTAAGACAGATTTTTTGTCAAAAAATACTTCTATTTATAAAACTAGGAAAAATTACACTCAGTACACATAAACACCCCTATAACACTCGAAAGACTGATGGAATTTTATTCCCACGTTGCGGAAAAACTATAGGCCAACGTAACACGAATTATTTTGCACCCAGAATCCACATGAGTTGAAATATATAAAAAACTACCAAATGTTCAAAAAAGAACTGAAAAAATGGATTCACTGATATTGTTAACCAGAGATCAATTCACTACAGTAGTAGAGAAATTTATAATATATTTTAGTGTATTATATATTTTAGTGTATTAAATATTTTTAGTGTATATGTAAAAAAAATAATACGACTGAGACTAACCCTTTAGTATGTGTGTTGTTTTAAAGAAGATACTATTAACCCTCTTTATTTTTACGATGTAATAATTTACCTGGATGTGTCAAAACCCACTGTTTACACATTTCATCGATTTATTGTTTTAGATTTTTTTATCAACTTTTATAGATTGTTCACCCATTTTTTTAACAATTTTTATCAACTTTATTTTTATTTCCACTATGGAAATCACATACACAAGTAGTCAATACTACTTCTGTGATCCACCTTCGTGTATTTAAAACATTTTAAATTTATATGATATGATTTATGATTATGATTATTATGATAACTTTCTCAAAAATATTCACCAATAGAGGACCTTAAACCGAATGGTTCTTTGGGTTAGAGATTTCGGTTTTTGTGGTTGTGTCTGTTGTTTCATAGTAGTTAGGTTCGAATTTGGATTTGACATCAGATTGACTTCTGATGCGGAGGTTTTTGTTTGACGATGGATTTGGAGGGTCTGCAAAAAAATCTGAGAGACTTCGAAGGGCTAGACACCGAAACGGTCGAAATGACCCTTAGCATTTTTAAAGAGATCAGCAATTTGCAAAAATGGTTATTTAATGGGCCAATAGAAGTAATATAAAGATAAACGGTAACTTATAATATTATCATCTAATATTATATAGGATTAATCCTTTCTCGTCTCTTGATTTCTTTTGTTTGGAGTTTACTGATGGTCGCAATCTTCTTCTGCTGTTACCTGCTTCGGATTAGTTTGTATCAGGAAATACCCTGCTTCACTGTTCTCGAATATAACTCGCTATGGCAGGAATAAAGCCTTTAAAAGTCTTTCGGAAAGCTGAATTTCAATATCAAACATAGAAAGGTTCACTATAACGTTAGTAAAAGGGACAAATAATATTAACATTTCAAATTCAGGTGGAGCTAAGGTAAGGATAAGGTAAGGAATATTTTTATTCCTGCCTCTCTTATTTCGAAGCTAAACATGAAGAAATATTCAATTCCATGCATAAATAAAGATAATGGGATTTTTAAAAATTGTGGGGGTTAAAATCCAGATGGTTCTGAAAAGCGATGACTTTTTTTTCCAAAACTTTTTTTTTATTATAACCACATGAGAGCTCCTATTCCGAGCAAATTGATGATTGATTGATCAGAGAATTAGAAATCAGAAAAAAAACATCGTTTTGTTTCGGAAATACACCATTTTACACGATTGGACATCTCAAACTTCTGCTATCGAAAACACACAAAAGTTAATCCTTATTTCAAGTAAAACATCACACACACTCTCACATTTACTTCTTTCTAGCAGAAAAAACTTGTATATTTTAAAGAATTCGCCCTTCAAAACATTTAAAACACCCATTGAGAACTTAGCCTGAAGGGAACTTAACACTTTGTGACAGTGTCAAGTTGACCGATCAAAGTCTAGTGATGAGTTATTTTTAGATATAGATGTTTTTTCGCTTGAATGTGTTGTAAATAAGTGAGTGTGAGCGTGTGTGGTGTGTTAAAGGGCGAATTACTTGAAAATGCGGTATTATTGTTCCTAAAAGTTGGAATTGGACCTATTTGAGTGAAAATATGTCAGATTATAAGGGATGCAAAATATGTCCTGGACGTTTGGTACTTGAGTGAACAGACAATAATTTGGTATAGTTCCAGCCTACTAGGATTCCATTTAGAATGACAATGCTTCAGTTAATCGAATTAAGATTTCTACTTATTCATTTAAAGAATCTGATATAAACATTCACCATCTGATGGTTGTACTAAACTGGGAAATCCCGGAAATGTTCGTGCCTTTCAGGCCTCAGCAACAGCAAGTATCAGAAAATATTTATCCCCGACAACTTCGACCTCACAATCCCCATTAATCTATGCTGCGAAACAAAAGAATGGATGTTCGAGCACAACAAAAGCCACTAGCTTGTTTCCTGCCTGGAGAATCCGGTGAATGCGACGCTAGCGATCGCGCTGCCACCCATTTCATGAGCAAGGTGAAAATCCCATTTTCCAGAATTTTCAGTCGGTCGACCATCGCAAATCGGGATTAATTGCGAATGGGGCGCCTTAGGCGACAACCCTCTCGAAGCAGAAAATCGGGGTCGTTATACAGGGTCACTCACGGTCGATGGTACCTTAGACGTTTACGAAGAACGGGACATAGGATCATTCTGAAAATTTGGTTTCTCAAGTAGTTGCTCTTGGTCTATCGATCTAAAATATTTTCGGTGATGCAGCATTGCCGCTTATACCAGAAAGTAGCAGCATCTTTGTTATTTCAAATGGGTCACCCTGTATTTTATTTCATTTTTAGATTCTTCCTGAAGAGCTGATTTCGTCGATCTATCATACTTGGCCCATATAGCACACGTACGTCCAATGGACATCCAGTTTTGTCCAAAAAGGTCCGGAATAAGTCCATCAAATTTCCAGATACACTGGATATGACATCCTATGTACGTACACTGTGGACGTCCAATGGACGTTCATAAAGAACATATATTGGACGTACAACGGGAAACTTATACGTTCATGAAGGTCCGAAATAGGTCCACCTAACGTACAGATATAGTAAATATAACACCATCTTATGTACGTACGTCGTGGACGCACAATGTACATACATAAAGAAGGTCCATTGTACGTACAACCTGGATGTTGAATAAGTTCATTAGACATCTGAAAAGTCAGGAAAAATAAATCTGAAAATTGTTGAAATCAATATTCTTTAATGAAATTAATTGAATGTAATGAATGGATGTAATAAATACAATATGTTAATTAAGTAGGTACCCAATAGCTGACATATAAAAACAAAAACTGATAGATACAAAATTCAGGAGACAAAAAATAAATGATAGAAATTTAACAAAACATATACCTTGAACCTTGAACCTCATAAAAGAACAGAGGGAGCAAGATAGTAGATTGATTTCCATTCCAAGGCTCTTTTTGACCATTTCATGATGTATTTCCAAAGCATCGCTGTAATATTGCCTTCCTATAAATTTAAACACAGAAAAATAGAATAGGATACAATGAATTGGCCAAATCTTATGTAGGATGCTATAGTACTGATGATATCCATTTCTACTAATAATGAAATTGAGTTGAATAATGGATAGGGTAGCGAAAGTTATCTTGCAAATAAGTTTATCAAATCTATAAATATATATATGAATGATGAGGAAGGGAATTGCATATTGTTGAATGAATTTAAACAAAGAATTCTGATATACCTACATCTACTGAATTCAAAATTAAACCTGATATTTCACTCACTTTATTATGTCAGCTATTATCATTTCCATGAACCTTAATTTATGTTCTGTTTCATGAAAACTAAGTTGGTATAGCTTCAGCTTTCATAGTTGGTCATAAGTTGGTCAGGAGGTTGGAGCTGTGACATGCATATCTTCATTGAATTGAAAAATAGGAATATTCAAAAGCAATAAAGAATATCTCAATCATGCATCATGTAGGTACTCACTGTAAAGCGAGAAAGATTACAGAGATAAAGGGTGTAAAAAATCGAGATTTTTCAAATTTAGGAATTTTTTGTGTCGAAACTAATCATTTTTGCTCGAAACGGCTTACATGTCCCTATCTTAACTTTTCATTTACTATCTACTGACATTTAATAGAAACAAATAGAGGGTGATGCAAAAC
Organism: Chrysomela aeneicollis; assembly: GCA_029955515.1. Lineage (NCBI taxonomy): Eukaryota > Metazoa > Arthropoda > Insecta > Coleoptera > Chrysomelidae > Chrysomela > Chrysomela aeneicollis. Next base: position 17,557,381 of record JARUHQ010000010.1, read on the forward strand.
TCAAAATTTTGAGTTTTGCAAATGAAAAGTTAAGATAGGGACATGTAAGCCGTTTTGAGCAGAAATGATTAGTTTCGACACAAAAAATTCCTAAAGTTGAATAATCTCGATTTTTCACACCCTATATCTCTGTAATCTTTCGCGCTATACCCCAAGTATGATGTATCGACGAAATCAGCTCTTCAGGAAGAATCTAAAAATGAAATAAAATACAGGGTGTTCCATTTGAAATAACAAAGTTGTTGCTACTTTTTGATAGAAGCGGCAACACTGAAAGTATTTTAGATCGATAGAACAAAACTGATTACCCAATAAACCAAATTTTCAGAATAATCCTACGTCCCGTTCTCCGTAAACGTCTAAGGTACCATCGACCGTGACCCACCCTGTATATACAGTTCGTGGCAAAAGTCTCCTTCCCAATTTTGTATTTTCCTAATACTATAGGATTATTGAAATTTCAAATGTAAACATGAATGGATTGGGGACGTAAACATTGTTGAAATTAAATACTGCATTTTTATATACACCCAATATGTATACCATGTTTATAAAACAAGATAGTTGATGTCTGAATGTTATGTCAGTTGTTGCCACATATCGTTCACAATAAAACTCATCTAGTTGATCTTTATAAGAGTTTCTACCGATTTATTAGAACATGACGTCACAGAATGCTGTTGCGTTCAATAATGTCGAATAACTATTCAACATTTTGTTTGGATTTGGGGAGTTTTTCTCTAAATATTGTTATTTTTCGTGCTTATAAAAACGTATAGCCTTTGCGGTGATTTATGTCTGATTTCAGAGAACAAAAACAAAATGACCAAGCAAAAATAGCATTTTGAGTATACATTTGTATAACTTGAAAAGGGTGAGATTCCCTGTTTATTTCAAACTAATTTGGAATATTGAGTTCGAACTGAAACGTTCATACGTTTAGGCTCAGAACTTGGAAATTCCGACCACGAACTGGGAATATGATGTTTTTGATGAAGTTGAAAATTCCTAGCTTCAATCGATAGTTCCTAATTTGAAACTTATTTTCATTTTGGACATTGCTCTACTGATGTGTATATCATGTTTGCTGTGAGGTAAAAAAATCAAAATGGTCCAAAATAGACTCTTTGTTTTCAATACAAGTTGTAATTCAATTCTCAGGTGTTAGTTATGTCAAAGTTTGCAGAATTGAACTATTTTAATTCTGTAAACTTTGGCTATCCCTTCGATACATATATAATCCGCTAAACGTATGTGAGATTCGAGATAAATTTGTGTATACTGAGGTGTTATTCTCAGAAAGTATTTTGTTTTATTCAAACTATATCGACAATTCAAATCTCGAAATGAAAAATATATTTATAGTTAGGTTGACAAACACTCCATAATATCACAGGAATCATTGAATATAAGAAAATATTAGTCTTCTGAATCGGGTCAAAAATCGACTAGTGGTAAATACCACGCAGAACATTGAATTATATCTGCTCGTAGTCCATGCAACGATTCACACTGTGAATGCAGATCGCGAATGTTTCTTTCTTCCTAAGACGTGACAAATTCACATCGAGACAGGCACGCTTAACAACCTACAGACCGGTTTCGGGCTTATTGGCCCTCATCAGTGCAGGGTAGTTATCCGAGTAGAGACCGTGAGATCTCCACTCGAAGCGTTGCCTGTCCCAATGCATTTTCGTCGCGTCTATTTGACCGCACTGAGCCGCGTTCCAAGAGACAGTTGGAAGTGGCGACACCATGCGGCAGAAGAAAGAAACAGTCCAGAAACAAATCTCCCAAGTTACAGAACTTGGAAGCGGCTGAGAGCTCGACTAAGCTAATAAATGCAAAAAAAATGGAAAAGTCCTCAATTGGCTTACGTTGTACGTTGTAGCATTATGCTATTCTTGCTATGAGCGAACGTTCTGTGCTTCTCTTGAAATAAACTTGTCATGTGGCGGTGTTACAAAGTTTACGATCAGCCCTCTGTGTCGGCCATCTAATCTCACAGCTTTTGTTGTTTTTATGGCCTTCTCTGATGGTGGTTCGATTGATTTTCACAGAAGTGGAGACCGTATAATGAATAATGCGGAATATAGGGCCATAACAAACTTTATTTCAATGGATTTGTTCACATACCATTCTCTAGGAACATATAGGATGAGGTATCAACTGAAATTGAAGAAAAATATGACGCTGTATACCTAATCATCAACAGGATTTATTGATATGCTATTCAATTTATTAGTTTATCATATCTGACGGATATTCTCATGAAAACAAATTCATTCAATGAATAGGATGCATTATTTTCCATGAATAATCATAATAAGAAAAAAGTTCTTGCCTATCAGGAGTTCACTGTTAGACACGTCACATATACCATCATATACGATACAGTGCTGTACAAAAAACACAGTAGGGGTATCAAAATAATACGCCAAATGCATTTCTTCAAACAGAACATTTAGACATGGAAATCACTGCTAATCAAGAGAATTACGGTGCTATAGAAAAAGATTATGCTAGTGCGAAAGCATACACAATATATCCAAAACGAGAAATCACTTAGTACTGATGCAATTCGATCTATAGTGAACAATCGATAATAATAAGGCATGAAAATAAGCAATTTCAAAATAGTTTTTCACAAGTGGAAAATACTGGAAGCTTGACTGGTAAAGTCCCGGAAAGGAAACTGATTTTCTGATTCAATCAGATTTTGGTTACGCCCATACGTGATAAGGGAGACAATATGCAGTCAAATTCAGAAATCGAAAGAAGGGGACAAAATCATATAAATCTTGTGAAATTCAAATAGATAAAGGTACCTATTCATCTGATGGTTCGGCCGATATTCACCCTGTATACACCAAAGTCATGAATGGCGGTGCCATTAGCTGTTACATCCGTACCGGAATGAGAGCGATGCAAGATGAATTCCAAATAGGCCTTTTGAAGAAATACCTAGCTCCGAGATTTTCCCTGGTTTTTGTTGTTGGCCATTTGATTTTTATTGTCATCAGGAACAAGTTTTTCTAGAACATTCCTTGAATGTCGAGGTGAATATTCTTTGCATTCGAAATCCTTTAATTTCTGCTGGAAGTTTTTTTGATATTATGAAGAGATTTTTGTGAGAATGAATACACATGATGAATCTATTTTTAAGAGATTAAGAGAACATCTTATTGATTGTGGATATTTCAGAGCCAAGACCAAAAATCAGATAGGTATTCATATCCAATTACTTAGTTAGACAATAACCATATATTACCGAGTTACCTGTCCAATAAAAATTATTTTGTGCACGACCGGGCGTAAAATTGCACTTTATCGCCCGGTTGTGCGGGCGTAAAATAGCACTTTACCGCCCGCCGGGCGTAAAATGGCACTCTACCGCCCGCCGGACAATAAATTATTAATTATCGCATCTTCAGCTGCTTTACTGATTTCTGGTGGAGTACAATTATTCACACTTTCTTCGTCATTGGAATGCATTTCGTAAGGACTATTGTCTGCATTGACAGCAAATATGGCTACTAGCCTATTTATTCACCCACCAGTCTGGAACATGAGCAAATTGTAAACCCTCAATAACTCCCTTATTATAAGAGATAGAGAAAAAGTAAAAACACCTTCATGTAATGCTTTTTCGAGGGGAACATCATGGGCGTAGCAAAAATTATTTTGAAAGGTTTTAAACGGTATTTAAGAACCGTCTTATTCCTATTATGCATATTTACAATAAAATATACTGGCCGTGCACAAAATGTTGTATGTATATTTCGGGCGTAACTTGCTTTTATGGACCTAGGCGTAAAAGCCTATTTTACGCCCATGATACATAAATAACTGATAGGTATTATATTAACGACCACTTCCTGAAAAATCATTAAACTCAAAATTATCGTTTTCTCATATACTAGGTATATACCTACTTATAATATTTTTCCTGAATCCTGCCCTTTGATAGTATTTGCTTGGTTGTCTAAATAATGTTATTCTCTGTATATTTCATTGTATGCATTACTATCAATAAAATCAATTATTATTATTATTATTATTATATTCTATGATGATTGACACTATTGACAGTCATTTTAATACTTTCTATTGACTCGAATCACAAATCCAAAAACTTGAGACTTTTCACTGCATCAATTCAGCGTAAATGAGTGATCATGCAACCCCTCGGCTCGGTATTCGCGATAGGTGCTAAGCGATACGCTACCTAGCGGTGACTCGTGAACCACTCGAAGTGGTATAACCACTGAACTCTCTGGAGGATAACCCACAGAAAAACTTAACCTCTGTTCTGTTTATGTTTGCTTCTGATGTGGAAGGTGTACTTCCAGTAGTTTTTCGAGAGATGTTTTTGTGAAATACATGTGAAATCTTATCGTTTTTCTCGTTTCAGTTATTTTTTGGTGACAAGACACCTATGTCACAATGACACAAACATCAAAAATATGAAAACAAAACAAAAACGACACCACTTCGAAAAGTTCGAGTTGTTACCATGAGATAGTGCTACGTGTTATTTTCTATCGCGAATACGTGATGAATTATTAAAATTCTAATAAAACTGCCAAAGTAGGTGAACAAGACTTTCCATTTTCTTTACATAAGAAATGAGGATATACTTCCCCCGTTTTCCGCATTTCTTCATGTATATAATCTATAGGCAAAATATAAAATTCCAAGCGACTTAAATTGCCGAAAACTTCCAAGAGACCGAGAGAACGGATAAATTATGATAGAGAACAAAGTGACTATAAGTAATTGTATTTCATGGAGAAACGGAAATTCCGGGTGGAGCATATAAATTCCAAGATATAAGAAAATCACAGAGAATAATCCGTTTCTCCCTAGGAATTAATTTCTTCTGGACGTCAGTGCCATTTTCAGCAATATATATGCACTTATTAAATTGAAACAATATAAATATCAGAAAGGAGCATGGGCATCGCCAGAAAAAAATCAAGGGGGGTGCAAAAGAAACTGAGGGGGGAGAAAGAGGACAAAATGTTTTGAGGTTTCCACCTAGAATTATGAAAAAACTTTGGGCACAAAATAAGTTTACTTTTCGCAAAATTGATCGAATTATTATTCACAACTTACACTAAATTCTAAAATGTACAAAGAATATATTATCTGCTGGTTTTCCTTAGTACCAATCCTCATTTCACTTTATTGCTATGTTTGTTCATTTGTGATGATTTTCTATAAAAACTGAACTGACCTACTGACATTAAATTGGTTCTCTTCATGTATACTATACCGGGTGATTCTCCAAGGTGGATCACCCTAGAACTTGTTTATTATTGAAGATAGGAAAACGTAATTTGAGGGTTGTGTATTTACATTTTTGGTAAAACTTCGTTTGTCGCACTCCTATGAGTTCGGAAAAAATTTTTGGTGGAACTTATGTATTTTGACCTCCTGATCACTAATCTGAAGTCAAAACGCGGCGGTCTCAAGTATTTTCGGAGATACGGCCCCATTTTGTCTCAAAAATGCACCATTTGACATGTCAAATTTCTGCTATTAGGAATACACAAAATTCACTCTTCTTTGAACCAAAACACTATACACGCATATATTTACTTGTTTCCAAACCTTCTCAGCAGAAAAAACTATTATTTTCCAAAAAATTCACCCTTCTTTGAAATGTAAACAAAACAACCTTTTTACACTGATTTTCTGGTAATTTGTATTTATGATGTTGGCAACGTGATTGTTTGGCTCATGGTAAGACGTTGCCAACATCTCAAATGAAAATAACCAGAAAATCAGTGAAAAAAGATGTTTTGTTTACTTTTTGAAGAAGGGCGAATTTTTGTGAAAATAACAGTTTTTTATGCAAAAAAGTGTTGGAAACAAGTGAATGTGAGCATGAGTGATGTATTGGCTCAAAGAAGGATTAATTTTATGTGTTTTTAATATCAGAAAATGGAGATTTGAAATGGTGCATTTTTGAGACAAAATGGGGCCGTATCTCCGAAAATACTTGAGACCGCCGCGTTTTGACTTCAGATTCGTTATCAGGAGGTCAAAATACGTAAGTTCCACCAAAAAATTTTTCCGAACTCATAGGAGTGCGATAAACGAAGTTTTACCACATTTTTTAACATAAAAACTTGTTTTGGTTTACTGAATTAGCATTACCTATACTTAAGTAGAGATAGTACTGTACCTGTAAAAATATTTTATTTTTAAACAATAATAAATTATTTTTTGCATTTTTATAGTATATACCGAAGGTTCGATCTCTAAAAACAACAAACATCACGTGGTAAAATTCTACCCGTCTCAAAGCCTATACCACACTTTGCCTATACCTCTTATAATATAATATATAATATGATTTCTTACGGCGCGTTCACATGACAGCTTTCGCGGAAAGCTTGAATAAAACATTGATACGCAATAATTTATAATAATAACGGTGATTTTGAGCTAAAAAGTGAAGACCATGAGCAAAAGTCGGAACGTAATCAACTTTTTGGCGGATGATCTTGATAGGCGCTCACAAAAATCGACCAATGGAATGCCATAAGCCAAAACGCGAAAAGCCAGCATGTGAACGCGCCGTAACCTAACCCGCACGTTCGCTTACCTGCGTTTACCTGACCTGCATTGCCTCGATTACTAACCCAGGGTCGTTTTTCGTAACCCGACTTGTGATCCGTATGAGTTTCCGAGAAGGCCTAATAAGTTAAACTTATCTCTGATAATGGCATCGGGATTGAGCCATCTCTGGTAAAAATGGTCGCATATCCAAAGGGCAGAGAAGGGGCAGAGCATGATCTAAGGGCAGAGCAGAGTGACTAGAGTGAGTGTGGCAGAGTTTGGCTTGGTTTGGCACTTTGGCAGAGTGCCCAGAGTGGTTGCGTAGCGAGCGCAGCGACCGCGAGCCGTTCCTTTGAATTCTTGCTCTGTGTCAATCAGTTGTGTCTTGTGCATGTCTTGTGTCAGTACTGTCAGTGTCAGTTGTGATGTTTATGGTTGGTGTTGAAATCAGAGAATAAACAAAGTTTGTTTTCATTTTTCCTGGTGAAATATGAGAATTGTAATAGCAGACTGTAACTAGTGCCTTCAACTTTGGAACATTTATTCTATATCTGACTCACGATACCTAATGAAAATGCAGACGAGCGGACGGGATTTGGAACATAACCAGAACCATCATCCTAGTTCTTCAGGGTCCGGGACAGGTAGTCATCCGCATTCAACTACAATGAATATGCGTGATAAGGAAAAGTATATAGAAACTTTCCTTTTTCCTTACTGTGATCTGACTAAAAAATACGAAAAAGTCGCTAAAATAGGGCAAGGTACTTTTGGGTAAGCTTTGTTGAAAATTTCCCCCAAACATTTGTTTTGACATCATGTATTTCAGAGAAGTATTCAAAGCCAGAGACAAGAGCAATCCCAAAAAGTTTGTGGCCATGAAAAAGGTGCTGATGGACAATGAGAAAGAAGGGGTATGTTTGACCTCATTTATCATCATACTGAACCATAATTTTATGTATTTTGTTTTTAGTTTCCAATAACAGCATTGAGAGAAATAAGGATATTGCAGCTTCTCAAACATGAGAATGTAGTGAATCTAATTGAAATCTGCAGGACTCAAGCATCCCAGCATAACAGATACCGCTCTACCTTTTACTTAGTGTTTGATTTCTGTGAACATGATTTGGCTGGCTTGTTGTCAAATAGTAATGTTAAATTTAGTTTAGGTGAAATCAAGAAAGTAGTTCAACAACTGCTGAATGGACTCTATTATATTCACAGCAATAAAATATTACATAGGGACATGAAAGCTGCAAATGTATTGATAACTAAAAATGGGATCCTCAAACTTGCAGACTTTGGACTGGCTAGAGCATTTAGTACAAACAAGAGTGGAGTGCCAAATAGGTGAGTGATAACATTTTTAGATATAAGTTTTTTCACAGAAACACTCAATTGTTTATAAGACAATATGATCTGGTTTTAATCTCTTTTGATTCTTTTTGTTTTTATTGATACAATTTTGAGATTCGAGTGTTTTCTTAGGGTTTACTGTTTTTATCTAGATCACTAACTAAGAATATTTCTCGGAATATTTCAACATATATACATATGCAGTATCAGTTTGAAAAAAAAAAACTAAAAATATACTTGTTAGCAATGTGAGCTAAAAATTGAAAAAACATTTTTCATGTAATTACTCCAATGTAAAAAGAGTGTGGGTGCTACAAAGAACACCCACTTTTTTACATTTGAGTGGACATTGAAAATTATTTTTCAGTTTTTAGTTCACATTGCTATTGCAGAGTGTGTTTTAGTTTTATTAAACTATAATTTTATTTTTTAGCCCAGAGTCAAAATTAAATGTGAAAATAATTAGTCTTAGCATTCCATATCATGTTGACATTATAAATCAATGATACTAAATGAGATACCAAATTTGAAGAGAACTATAGAAATATTACTTATTATCATCAGTCCAACGTAAATATTCATAAATTAAACTATGGAAAACACAAACAGTTTATTACATCAAAAATAGTTAATAATACACTTCCCCAAAAAATTAACGCACCACCAAAAAACACACTATTATTGCTACACCCGGTATTCGTAAAAAAAGAGATTTGTATCGGAAAACAGTTTACCAACATTTTGGAAAGAATTACTTGTTATTCAAGAAAAAACACGAAATAAACGTCCGAATGGTAGGTGGTTTCATATGGATAATTAAATAACAACTGTAGGCACTTTCTTTTTTCCAACATTTCCAACACCGTTCAACGTTCTCTACCCGACTTTCTTCTTATTTCTATTGCTAACCTTCTCCCTGATTTCCCTCCAAAATCCCAAGCTTGACAAGCGTCCTGTCTAATGTCAACTGAGGCGGGAAATTCAAACGCGACCTCAAGGAGATCAACCACAAACTTTAGGGGATACCTATTTTAGCCCCACAAAACTGGACAAATGGTATGGACAATTGGACAAAGAATATTTCAAACATTCGACTAATTTTTTGGTGGTATGTCAATTTCGTGGATACGTGCATTTTCTAAATAATCAAAATATAAAAAAATTATTAATGAATACCTAAAGAATTCGAAGAATATACTAATTTGTTTGTTGCCGAGCAGATTTTCTAACTGTAAATCTAGACAACAAATATTTTTGGCGAATAGAGATAGATAATGATACCAAGTCATTGTCTATATAAATGAACACCTAGTATATGGTACAATATTGTCTGTTCACTGGAAACAATGATGTAACTTTTGCTCTAAGGCAGAAACATCTTCTGAATATAATCGTGAACTATTTCGAATTACGTGCTCCTTTTAGCACAGCGACGATCCTGTTACAAGCACAAAATTGTTCAGAATCATTGATTCATTCATCAGAAAACAGAAAAATACATCTCCAGTCAGAGTTAGTTATGAGGTTAAAAATTTGTAACGCCACAAATTACAAAGAACGTGTTCAAAATTGAGAAACTAAAATGCAAGTGAAATTTGATTGATTGGCATATCGAAAGTACAATGGTTAATACAATTATAATCACTTATTCATTCATACCCACTGAAAAAAGAACACAAAAATTCAACACACACTTGCATTTACTTGTTTTCAACAATTTTTATCAAAAAAACTAGCATATTTTAAAAATTTCGCCCTTCAAAATATTTAACAAAACTTATCGAGAATCGAGCATGACGGAATCTGAACTTTGTGACAGTGTAAAGTTGACAGATCAGTCTCGTATTTTCGAAGAACGATATATTTTTTGGAAGCTATAATTTTTTTCCCTAAAAAGTGTTAAAAACAAGTGAATGTATTAACGAAACTAGTGTTTCGACGTCGGATCATTGATCAGGAGACTAAATTACGTGAGTACCTCCAGAATATCTTTCTTCTCCTTGGAATGCGTTATGATTGTTCCTTAAAACTGGTTGGTATTGGAACTATTTGAGTAAAATTGATGAATACATAATATGTGCTGGAGTTAAAAAAACAGAGCATATAACTTCAACCTAAAATTGGGTCGCTGACTGAAACAAATGAGCATCGAACGACTTCTTGAAAGTAGCAACCTCAAGTTTACCATCCTTGAGTTTGGTAGACGTTTGGGATTTGAGTGAACAGACAATCATTATAGTTCCAGCCAAGGTGGATATAGGATGGTGAAACAGCTTCCTATTAACAAGCACTAAAATAAACTGTAGACCTTTGCCTACTTGATTTCATACCGTAGTAATATTTCCTGAAATTAACAGAGATGGCGACATACCTTGTGTCGGTAAATAAGAAACTGTGTGCTTCTGTCATCTTTTTATCAGTTTTATATGTTCTAGATCAAAAATGATTAAGAAGAGTCAAAATATCAATATTCAATCCAGATTTATCGAAAATATATTGTTTTAATGTCGTTTCAAGTCACGTCTGTCAGAGGTGAACCACAGAAATACGTAAGCAACAGAAATCTTCTTCGATAATCGATCTTACCACCATCTTCTTGCAAGTCGTGGAAATATTAGTACCTTCTCAAACGGTCTACAAGTTTTTCGCAGAAACAATTGAAGAGCTGTTTCACCATCCTATATCCACCTTGGTTCCAGCCTACTAGATTTCCATTTAGGACGACAAGTACCAAGTGATTTAAATGTTCATTATTCCATATCTGAGAAGAAAATCAGTGTAAATTAAAAAAAACACACGATTGAACCGAAAAACTCTGATTCTTCGCTTTCTCAAAAAAACAAAAAACATCTCGCGTTGTCGCAGGTTCACAAACCGCGTGGTGACGCTGTGGTACCGGCCGCCCGAGCTGCTGCTGGGCGAGCGCAACTACGGTCCGCCCGTTGACCTGTGGGGCGCCGGCTGCATCATGGCTGAGATGTGGACGAGGTCGCCCATCATGCAGGGCAACAGCGAGCAGCACCAGTTGACGCTCATCTCGCAGCTCTGCGGCTCCATCACGCCACAGGTGTGGCCGGGGGTCGAGGGGCTCGACCTCTACAAGAAGATGGAGATGCCGCAGAAGCAGAAGCGGAAGGTAGATAGATAGATACTTTATTGTGTTAATACATTACAATAATGTTCACACTTGTCAGTTTGAAGTTAAAAAACAGAAGCAGAAGTTAAAAAACAGAAGCAGAAGCGGAAGGTAGATAGATAGATACTTTATTGTGTTAATACATTACAATAATGTTCACACTTGTCAGTTTGAAGTTAAAAAACAGAAGCAGAAGTTAAAAAACAGAAGCAGAAGGTAGATAGATAGATACTTTATTGTGTTAATACATTACAATAATGTTCACACTTGTCAGTTTGAAGTTAAAAAACAGAAGCAGAAGTTAAAAAACAGAAGCAGAAGCGGAAGGTAGATAGATAGATACTTTATTGTGTTAATACATTACAATAATGTTCACACTTGTCAGTTTGAAGTTAAAAAACAGAAGCAGAAGCGGAAGGTAGATAGATAGATACTTTATTGTGTTAATACATTACAATAATGTTCACACTTGTCAGTTTGAAGTTAAAAAACAGAAGCAGAAGCGGAAGGTAGATAGATAGACACTTTATTGTGTTAATACATTACAATAATGTTCACACTTGTCAGTTTGAAGTTAAAAAACAGAAGCAGAAGTTAAAAAACAGAAGCAGAAGTTAAAAAACAGAAGCAGAAGCGGAAGGTAGATAGATAGATACTTTATTGTGTTAATACATTACAATAATGTTCACACTTATCAGTTTGAAGTTAAAAAACATCTTATATATATATAAAAATATTAGCATGTAAAAACATTCATTAATATCATAAAAAACAAATATGTACTATTAAAAAACAAACCATTTGAAACGAGACACTAACAAACAAATTTTCATTCTCATTGCCATTCATCTATTCTTATTTGATCATTCAAAAAATCTTTGTAATGATAGTAACATTTCGAAACCAATAAATGTTTCAATTTATTTTTGAACACAGTCAATGAGCTATCTCTGATATATTCAGGTAGTTTATTATAAAATTTTATACTCCAGAATCTTATGCCGTTTTGGGACTTCGAAAGTCTATAATGAGGTATAACAAGATTTGAGGCATTTCTTGTTGGATATGGATGTATGTCATCAACACGTTCAAATAGATGCAGATGTGTCTTCACGTACAAGACGCACTGATATATATATAAGGATGGAACTGTTAGTATATTCAGATCCTTGAATGATTTCCTGCAGTCAACTCTGTAACCAAGACCACTGATTATTCTAACAGCCCTCCGCTGAATTGCAAAAAGTCACTGCCACTGACTTGAGTGACCCAAAAATATTATGGAGTATTGCAGGGCTGCTTGAAAGTTTGAAAAGAAGACGACTCTCAAGATGTTAGAGGAGACCGAGAGAGAGAGTTGTCTGATTGAATATATCACGGTATTAAGTTTTTTGGCCAAAGCCATACATTGGGCATTCCATGTAATTTGACCATCCAGTGTTATTCCCAGGAATTTATTATCATGTACTGTTCCACTACCAAGTCTATTGATTGATGAGAAGGTTAAATTTTTGGTCTTGGATGAATTAAGGCACAAACAGTTATCATTAAACCAGCGCTCAGCACTCGACTGTGCCTCCAATGACCTTCTGCTCAGTTCTTCCAGGGATTTATCTTTGACGATTAGTGTCGTGTCATCGGCGTATAAAACTATTTTAGTATCGACGAAGTCATTGAATATATCATTCACAAATATTATAAACAAGACAGGACCCAAGATAGATCCTTGAGGAGCACCAACATTGGTTTCAACTATGTTTGATGATGAGTTATTGTAAGTCACGATTTGTTTCCTATCAGTTAAGTATGACTTTATTATATTTCGAAAGTTGCCCCTCAAGCCATAACTTCCTAGTTTCTCTAACAAAAGATCATGGGAGACACAATCAAATGCCTTGCTAAGATCGCAGAAAACCGCCTGGGCAGTGCATCCTTCTTCGAAAGCATCAAGAATTCATGTATAGCATCTGCAGTAGATTTACCTGATCTAAAACCAAATTGATATTTATTTAATAGATTATTGCTCTCAAAATGATCGACTAATCGTTTTTTAAGAGCCGCTTCGATAACCTTGGATAGTATTGGAACAATCGCTATTGGTCTGAGATTGTTCAGGTCGTCGACATTGTTCTTTTTTGGGATGGGTATGATTTTTGTGATTTTCAATGATGAGGGAAACGTACCAGTCTGGAAACACTTGTTAATTAATTTAGTGAGAGGTACCAATATAATATCGATCACAGTTTTCAAGATTTGTGAGTTCATTCCATAGAAATCACAGCTTTTTTTCTTACTTAAATTATATATTAGTTCACGAGTTTCGATGTAGCCAATATCTTCCAAGATAACTGTTTCATTGAATTTTGATGTCACTCTTTTGGGTTCAGTAGCAGGTCGCTCTGCTTATAACTTTAAAGGAATGTTGGCAAAATAATCGTTTATGACATTTGGTTCAAGTTCTGGATTTTTTATAATAGTACTCGCCCTTTTGTTTAGTTTGATAATATCCCACACTGCTCGGCTTTTAGTTTGAGATTCGTTGATATATTTATTATTCGCCAGAATTTTTGCATTTTTGATATCCTTCTTGTATTTTTTTGTTTCCTCCTTTATTAGGTTCTTTGTACCGTCATTCGGATAAAGTCTGTATGAATCATATAAGGTCTGGGAAAAGTCGGTAGCAGGGTAGGCCGATGATGATTTCAACAAAGCAGCGGAATATGACTCCAATCTACTGCTCGATGAAACCTCGTAGTTGCGATTGTTTATCCAACCCAAGGTGGATATAGGATGGTGAAACAGCTTCCTATTAACAAGCACTAGAATAAACTGTAGACCTTTGCCTACTTGATTTCATACCGTAGTAATATTTCCTGAAGTTAACAGAGATGGCGACATACCTTGTGTCGGTAAAACAGAAACTGTGCTTCTGTCATACTTTCATCAGTTTCATCTAATCTAGATAAAAAATGACTGAGAAGAGTCAAAATATCGATAATTATTCCAAATTTATCGAAAATATATTGTTTTAATGTCGTTTCAAGTCACGTATGTCAGATGTGAACCACAGAAATACGTAATCAACTGAAATCTTCTTCGACAATCGATCTCACCGCCATCTTCATTCAAGTCGTGGTAATAGTACCTTCTCAAACGGTCTACAAGTTTTTCGCAGAAACAATTGAAGAGCTGTTTCACCATCCTATATCCACCTTGATCCAACCCAAACTCATTGATCCACTCTCTCGAAACTTGTCGATAGATTCCGCTAAAACGATTGCCAACTATACTTGGAATGTCCTCAAACTACGTTCATTCATCTTAAATGAATGATACTATTTAATTTTCCAGGCTACTTCACAAATGTAATTTTCACTGGACTAAGACGAGCATATTTTATACTGTTTAAGCTTAAGCTACATAGAATGTTCTTTTTTTATTATTTATCTATAATATTTCATTTATTTATACATAGGTACTATAATACCAAACCCTTGCTGTGAAACTTGTTGTTTTTTGAAGCAATAAATAAAATAAAAAAATTCAACAAAGCAGCGGAATATTGGTGCCGGTTGCATAAAAGTCCACCAAGCTTTCTGTTAACTTAATGTGGAATCAACTCTTCTAAACTGGGTTGGTGGTCGAGTATGTTGAGGCGCTGACCAACCGAACATTCTCGATATCTAGATTTCAATCCTTCGGACTCTCAACGATAAACAGCCGAGTAGTGCTACGGATGACACTTAAAAAGCTATAAGGTCCCCGTCTTCCTTACTCATACAAGTTTCAATGAGACTTCGAGGGTTGCTTTGCAACTATGTTGGCGGTCAAAAACACTTGTCAAACTCGCAAACAAGGCGGATATAGGATGGTGAAAGAGCTCTTCAATTGTTTCTGTGAAAAACCTGTGCACCATTTGAGAAGCGTAGTAATATTTCCAGGACTTGAATGAATATGGTGATAAAATCGATTATCGAGGAAGATTTTTGTTTGCTTATGTAAGACGTGAATTTAAATGACATTTAGATACTATATTTTCAGTGAATCTGGAAGAATTGTTGATATTTTGACTCTTCTCAGTCGTCCTAGAATTGACACTGATGAAGAGATGACAGATGCACAGTTTCTGTTTCACAAGATTTGGCGCCATCTCTGGTGACTTGTGGAAATATTACTACGGTGGGAAATCAAGTAGGCAATAGTCTACAGTTTTTTTTCTAGTGATCGTTATTATGAAGGTGCTTCACTGCTCGCCAGCTAAGACATGCGTTGCCATGGTAACAAACAAATTCAATATTTAATTTTCTGTCAGCTTTTTGTGTATTTAGAGCGCAAACTGATAAATAGATAGATTAAAAAAGAGTTGCTTTGCCCAGGGATCGAACCCGAGCTGGCGGATTGAGAAGTCGCGTTTTAAACCCGTTGGCTATTGAGGCTACTTGAAATCTTATGTATATATCACAGTCATGAGACGTTATATTGTCGAACTCATTTTTGTCAGTATAAAAACGTTTGACACGGCCTCTGACTGCAATCTACTGCTAGTGAGGAAAGTTCGCAAAAAATATTAATCTCTAACTTATGGGTACAAAAAACTACAGAAATTGTGATTCAAACTCCACAATTCCGAATCTAATAAGAAACTGCATTTAATGTTAGTCGTGAATGTGTGACATGTTGTTACATGGTTTTAAGCTGTCGGTTATAAACGTAACTGAAGTAGTTGTCAGAAACAAATGACTGACGTCGTAGGAAAAAAACGGCAAATATTAGTATGGCGGCAGTCAGAGTGTTGAAATACGAAAGTTCCACACAAAAATTGTACTTATAGGAAGATTAATCAACCCATTTCATCTAAAATTATATTCCAGGTGAAGGAGCGCCTCACGCCCTACGTGAAGGACCCCTACGCGTGCGACCTTCTAGACCGTCTGCTGGTGCTCGACCCCTCGAAACGCGCAGACGCAGACACCGCCCTCAACCACGACTTCTTCTGGACGGACCCGATGCCCTCGGACCTCGGCAAGATGTTGGGCAACCACACAACCAGCATGTTCGAGTTCCTGGCGCCGCCGCGACGCGCCAACCAGATGCGCCACCACTCGATGCCACGGCCCGCCGCCTCCACCATCACCGATGGCGGCTACCAGGACAGGGTGTTCTAGGAAGCGTGACAGGTGACGGCTGTCGTTTACCGAAGCGTGACAGGTGACAATTTCGCGATGTTCCTGTCAGCTGTCGGATGGTCTGTCATTGTCACGTCGAGGCAGTGACGTGGAGAGGAAACTCTTCGGGGGGATCGTGAAGTTTCATTTCAGCATTGAACTTTCTCTAAATGGAGAGTTTTCATGGCGTTCTTTGACATTTGGCGAATCTAGGGAAATGTTTGGTGACGAAACATCACAGAACTTGAACACGGTACAATCGTTTGTTCCTATTTCGATTTTCGGTAAATCTTCGTTTATCGCACTGCTGGGTGTAAAAGTAAGTAAAAACGCGGCGGACTCGATTTCCACAAAAAAAATTTACGATAAACGAAGATTTACCGAAATATCAATGTCATATTGACTTTTCCCAAAGTAGAAAATTATCATGGCGTATTTTCACATTTAACAGATCTGGAGAAATGTTGAATGGCGGAATATCAACTTCATGTCTAGAATTTGGATTTTATATTTAAATTATATTTTGACATAGAACACTTATTTCAGAATATAGGGATATTCAGTTTCAAATGTCCTAGATTTGTCAAATGTCAAAATCCGCCATCATAACTTTCGATTTTGGAAAAGGTCAATTTGAAGTAAAGTGAGAGTTTGAATAAGAAAAGTTTCGTGAAAGCTGTAGAGCTGCTTTATGCAAAATGTGCAGGTTCTGATTTGAAAGCTAAAGTATTTCTAGCATCCCAGTTATGTTTCAGATATACTTGGCTTTCTTACTTCTCTTTGGATTGTGAGGTTCATTCTATGAAATTGTTTGATTCTCGTTTTGAACACTGTGTTATTCCGTAAAGTTTTGTATGTAAAATATAAGACAATTTTTGTATACTAAGTTTTATACATAATTAGTAGTTTAGTTTATATTTTAATATTTATGATAATGCTGAGTTTGTTATCTCCTTTTTATTGTTGATGTGGCTAGAATTGAATTATACACAAAAAAATTTACTTTTTTTTTGTTATTGAGAAAAATATATGAGTTGAGGCAGAATGAAATGGGCATTATGTATTTGAGATAAGCATACAGAATTAAACATTCATTTGCATCAAAATATTGCATAATATATCCAAGTATAAATTGCATCTTGATGTTATTTTATGTTGTCTTCTCTTCTGTTAAAATTTTCAAGAATGAAGTTATTCTGAGAATAAACTAATACATGACAATGTTTCTGTTTTCTTTTAAAATCATATCCGAAAAGCAATATGGATTCCAAGAAGGTATTTCAACTCAAGACGCAATTGCACAACTAATAAAAAATATTTATCATGATCTGGATAATCAGAAACCCTCGCTAGCTATATTTCTTGATCTGGCGAAGGCTTTTGATACAGTGAGTTTTCCGCTGTTAATTGAATCCTTAGAGGATATTGGAGTACGTGGTCTACAACTTGATCTCTTCCGGAATTACCTCATGAAACGAACCCAATATGTGAGCATAAATGGGACTCTCAGCACATCAGGAACTTTAAAATACGGTGTACCGCAGGGAACAGTTTTAGGTCCCATGCTGTTCATCGTATACGTTAATAATTTATTCCTTTTGGATACAGCTGGGAAAATTATCCCATTCGCAGACGACACGGTTATATATTACAACGATGCAGACTGGGACAAAATGAAAGTTAAAGTTGAAAATGATTTTCTTCAGATTGAAAAATGGTTCAAAAATAAATTACTTACCATAAATTATGAAAAAACATTCTTCATTCCTTTCTGCTCGTATAAAAATAAATTGCCTAATTTCAACACCCTACATATAAAGGAAAACCATAACACTATCAACATAAATTCAGCAACGAGCGTGAAATACTTAGGTATACATATCGACAGTCACTTGAAATGGAATACCCATGTAGAATTCATCATGAAATAACTTCGATCCTTAATCTACCTATTTTTTAAATCCAGAAATTTTCTTGAGGAAAATGATCTTACTACCCTTTATAATGCCCTGGTAACACCACACCTAACATATGGAATTATTGCATGGGGTGGAATACTGAAAACCCATCTACACTCACTTAAAAATTTACTCAAAAGATTTTACAAAATTATATATACTAAACCTCATACTTATTCTTCGGAAAAATTGTTTCAAGAAACCAAGTTATTCAATCCGAGACAAATATTTTTTTATAATGTTGCCATATACCTATACAAAAATAAACACAATCTTGAAACTGCTTACAACTCGAGGTATGACACCAGATTGAAAACTCCCTTCTCTATTCCACATATGAATAAAACTATTGGACAAAGAAGTTTAAATTATTTAGGTCCCAAAATTATGAACTCCATTCCTTTCAAAATTATAAATACATATTCTGCAAATAAATTCAAAAAAAAACTAAAAAAATTCGTACTTGAAAATAGAACAGAAATAGAAAAAATTATTGACACTAAAAATAACTGAGAAAAATTTTTTATCCTTGATTCCAGAATTTTCATATATGCTTATCTTACTGATTTTGAAATTTTGTATTTTTCATGTTTTATATTTTATTTATATTTCACATTCCATATATATATACACTGTATTTTATTTTTCGTACCATTTTATTTATATTTATAACTTGTATTATTCTATTTATAACCTGTATTTTATTTTGTAATCATATAACTTTGTGCTTTATATTCCTCTCATTTTTAAATTTCATGAAGTCAAACTGAAATATGTTTAACTTGCCGCACACAGCATTCAGTGCTCCTCCCTTGGGAGTGCTCAACGCTCGCGGTTTTTCATCCCAACGTTTTATTTCAAACATAGGAACATTGTTCTCCTATTTTTATCCTTGTCTGAATAAACGTTATTATTATTATTATTATTATTTAGTTCCTCTAGAAGTAAACATAATCAACTACCACACAATAAGCTATTATTTTGTGCATGATAATTAGCCAATTCAAATATAAATGATTTTCTTTCAGTGGTCATAATCATTTTGGCTAAAAACTTAGGTCTGGTTTTTTCTATACTCAATTCACTCAGTTGAACTATATTTTATTTTTTATTCATGATGAATAACTACACTTAATGAATTTCTGAAGTTGCATAGGGTAAACTCTACAGGAAAAACTGATTTTCCCTTTTCAGATTTGAATTCTTTTCTAGTAGGTATTCACCAAACCTACCCTACACCATTATATGGTAATTGAGTTTTGATAATATATATATATATATATTTACCAAACCATTGTTTGGGATCAATTCAGATATTTGGCTCAAGTTAACTGAAATAATAATACTTTTCAAGAAATTTTTATTAAATAACTTTATACACATAGGTAAGTTAAAATCATAACTTTTTCATCAAATATTGAACAACTGTTCCACAAATAAATTGATATATGATGCCAATAGTCCTTAAAAATCCACCAATCAGTATACTTCTTCAAAAACCACTATTTTGCTAATTCATTTGACAGCCAGTCCAGTCCTTCATACAATCCATTCCCTTGTGTTGCACATGTTGCTTGAATGTACCATTTCCTGTTTTTTAAGGTATGGAGCTTCAACTTATCAGTCAATTCAGCTGTGGACATAGAATTTGGCAAATCTTGTTTGTTGGCAAAAATGAGCAAGATGGAATCTCTCAAGTCTTCTTCACCCAACATATTGTGTAGTTCTTGTTCAGCCTCCACTATGCGATCTCTATCATTGGAATCAACAACAAAAATCAGACCATCAGTGTTGGCAAAGTAGTGTCTCCATAGTTTGCGGATTTTTGTCTGACCACCTACATCCCACACTGTGAAGGAAATGTTCTTGTATTCCACTGTCTCCACATTGAAACCAATGGTAGGGATTGTGGTCACAATTTCTCCAAGTTTCAACTTGTATAATATTGTTGTTTTTCCAGCTGCATCTAGTCCTACCATCAAAATCCTCATAGGTTTTTTGCTGAACAACCTATTGAATACTGCAGATATAGTGAGACCCATAGTGAAATATTTATTCAACTAGCTGATGGAATTTGCTTTTAATCTAATCACTCTTCTTTATTCTTGCCTTGTCTAGGTGCTTATGTGCATGCGATATTATCATTACGTGGCCAAATCACACTCGAATCATTTGTTGTTAACTTGCCTTGGAACTCGAACAATGGTAAACTAATAGTACTGCTACTTCTAGAATAGCATATAGCGGTGGGTGTGTACTGTGTTTTCCAAAATACTTTTCCACTTTTCCAAAAAACTTTGATAAATGTCAATTTTTAACATAAAAAATGCAAATCAAGAAGAAACGACAGCCAGACACAAGAAATGTCAGTCGTCACTCGTCAGTCATGCATAGAAAAAGTGATACTGGTGATGGTGTCGATGGTGATCACTGTCGAAGAGTTCAGTGGTCGAAGTCGAAAGTCACGTCACATTTTGTGCAGGCGAGGCGTGCAGGTACGTGCAGGCCAGTGGCCACAGCGACGCAGCGTGCAGAAACAAACGCAAGAATTCAGATTTACCAGAGCAAAGACTGCATACTGTGAATTTGGTCTGAAGTCGGTGCATGACTACGAGTAGATTTGGTTATACGTTACGTTATACGTGGTATTTGCCAGAAAAGTAGTTGTTTTTGCTCGCACTTCGCAGTCTACCTTTTTGAATATCTTGAAATATTATTTGGTGAGTTATTGTTGGCGTTCGAAATTTAATCTCATTTTGTTTTCTGCGTTACTTACTGCAATTCGTAGCTTCTCCTTTGCGTGTTTTCGTCGAGAACCCAGTCATAGATTAGAGAACCCTCCATGGCTCCAGCATAGACGTTCCGGCCAATCAAGAGTTTAATCAAAGAATATTCGTGTAAGCGTAGATATTCTATGGTTTAATATCCCTGGGCGGTGCTTTACCAGAGACCGTGCTTACTTACCTATTCTTTGGCGGTTAATTCGAATAGAATCAGTTGAAAGATATATTCTAAAATTTTATTATTTCATTACTTTACAGATTGCGAATGAATCAGGAATGCAAACAAAAACGAGCTTCGATAAATAAATCTTCATCTCCTAACGAAGTAAATTTATAATGAATTCAATAAATAAACATATATCCATCATATGATAAAAAATATATAATGATTTAAAATGAATTACTAACTATTCTTTGGGTCAAGCCAATGGAAACGAATTATCCTACATAAAAGGAACTAATAAATGGCCCACTTATATAATCCAAAATTATAGTCTACTTTTTGTTTCTTAAAGAAATCATTAGATCTTTTATATATCACATTAAAGTTGTGTCATATGCAGATCCTTTTATCGATTATTATAAGTATTAGAGAGTATTATGTTAATTCTTATTTTCATTTGTTCATGTATTTTTTGGCTGATATATATCTCTGATGATTTATTATTTCATGTGTTATTTTTCAGGAATATGATTATTGCTGTGAACTTGCAGATTCATTCTCCGTTTATATTTTTTCCGCCTATTCATTTGAATCTGCCATGCATTTGCAGATGATTCTAGATTGGTTTCCCCATCTTTGGATCTTTTGCAGTTCTCTGCTGAATCAGATATATCATTTCCATTAGGACTATTATCAATAAACTTCGAAACATCTTCATCTTCACTAGAGGCGGCTAGCACTTGGAAAAAGTTGTTTGTGGTAATCTTCATAGTGTCCTCTCTATTGATGACTTTATTTCTTGGAGCACTATTGCTTTTGATTTTTTTATTCTTTCGTTTCTTCCTAGATGCTTCCACTATTATGATATTATCGGGGGAAATTTCAAGGGGAGGTGGTTGCAATTTGAAGTATTCTTCATCCAAATAACTTTTACCACTATCACTTGTTTCCCAATCATCCTGACTCAAGTGTATCTTGTATGGGTCCAACATTTCAGTACAATAACGGTATCTATAGGTACCTATTTACCTAGGTAATATCTGTAAGAATAAATCAATAATGTAGTAGGTGATATTCGATATATCAATCAATAAATATATCTACCTATTAGCAGGTATAAGTATAGGTGCCGAAAAATGAATACGGCGCATATATATTCATAGGAACCCAATAAAGAGGAGAAACAATGCAACGATAGGTTCTCTAATCTGTGGCATTATCGCGTAGCGTAGCCCGATCGGTTCCATATATACAGTGTTGCCACATACTATCTAAATTAATTAACTAAATTCACGAGCTATTGTTATTTTATAAGGAGAAAATTTGAAATAATCTGTGAATTTGCCATGTGTTCAGCTGGTTATTATTCATAATCATAATAAGTTATATCGATAATTAGATCCTTTGTGAACTCGTTTGTGAATAATAAATATTATATCTTTCACGGAAGCGTATGGAGCGGACATGCAATATTTTTTATCAAATAGTTATTATTTTATGATAGGTATAAGTGCTAAAAGTTATATTTTATTTTGTGAGAAGGGAAGTTTGGACACGATGCCGAAGGCGGAGTATTTCATTCCCTCAAACAAAATAAAATCAGTTTTAGCAGATATATATACCATTCACTATTTTTTCTACAAACATTGCGGATCAAATTTTGTCCAAAACTTCGGCGGATAACATTACTGTCTGCCCTGGGACAAGCTTCACCAAAATATATTCTGTTAATTACATATATCTACCAACATTATGAATTATGTTTTTATATTATCTGATATATTATCTTTTTTTTATTTCCCCCGCCAAATACGAAAATTCGAACAACACTAGCTGTACAATGTCTTTCAGGGTTTCTTCTGATGCAGAATAAGCGATTGCGCACATCGATAATATTTGGCAAAATTATTTATGCAAGATTTTTTCATATGACGCGTAATTTTTGGCGTTTACTAGGTAAATATTTTTAGTATATTGTTTCATTCTTTTTTCTTAATTAAAATTTAATGTATATATAGTATAGGTTTAGATGCAGCCTGTGTGATTTTCGTGCAATACATTGTTTTTTGGTAAATATTCATTTATCGCGCACTCGGATACACCTATATGATGGACCTCAAGGTGGATATAGGATGGTGAAACAGCTTCCTATTAACAAGCACTAGAATAAACTGTAGACCTTTGCCTACCGTAGTAATATTTCCTGAAGTTATCAGAGATGGCGACATACCTTATGTGTCGGTAAAACAGAAACTGTGCATCTTTCATACTTTCATCAGTTTCATCTGTTCTAGATGAAAAATGATTGAGAAGAGTAAAAATATCAATATTCATTCCAAATTTATCGAAAATAAATTGTTTTAATTTTTAATGTCGTTTCAAGTCACGTCTGTCAGATGTAAACCACAGAAATACGTAAGCAACAGAAATCTTCTTCGATAATCGATTTTACCGCCATCTTCTTTCAATATTAGTACCTTCTCAAACGGTCTACAAGTTTTTCGCAGAAACAATTGAAGAGCTGTTTCACCATCCTATATCCACCTTGATGGACCTATATATATTTTGTTTTGAAAATACACCATTTGACATTTCAAGTTTCGTTTATTGAAAACACACAAAATTCTTACTCGATCCTTTCAACTGAATCACCACCCACGCTTCTATTTTGGATACATTTTAGCAGAAAAAATGATATTCGATCCATACGATATGCGAAACATATATATATTTTGATAACATTGAAATCTTTTATTACGAGAAATAAATCATTTTAGTATTTGGTTTGCATATACTTATATGCGGCTCCATTTAATTTCTGATCCCCAATTTACCTATCGGGACAAAACGATTATGACAAAAGTTGATATAATTTGACTCAGAATTACTTATGTGAACCAACAAATCTTTCTGATGAATAAAACACTTGTGAAAAACGTCAATTTGATACTTCTTACTGTATAAGTGGATAAAATATATATGAAGTTGAACCTTTTAGATAGAAATAATCCTTTGCCCCGGTCTCCCCCACCTATACTCACCCTAAAATCACAAAAATAAGGATAGAATTACCTGTTATCCAAGTAAGTATTGAACAATAATAAACGGATGAGATGTTCAATGATTCAAATCATAAAAATACGACTCACCTTTTTTTTTAGTAAACAATAAACAATTAAGGTACTGAGAACTCCAAATGGGCATTGCTGATATTGCACTTGATTTGATACTGATGGTTATTTTCTTATCATCAGTATGGGTATTTTCATAAAAATGCGATCATAATAAAAAAATTACGAGATCTCTACAGTTAGCACAAAACACATGTACCAGGTACGAAGTCTAGTCGATCTGAACTGTACCACACAGACCACAGCCACAGAACATATACCCATGTCAACCCATGTTCTGTGCCACAGCGACAGGATTGGCAGCACTGGCCACTGGCGGCAAACAGCACTTTTTGTAGTTTCTGTTAGGGCGTTGAAAGATTGTGAATATTTCAAAAATTGTAAGCTAAATTTTGGTTGCAATATAAAGGACCAATCTTACTGGTTTTTAGGTGAATCCAACAGCGAATTCAAGACCTAGGCAGGTTTCGGCAAAGTTTCAGACCGCTACTGTGTATTTGGAATGCATCAAGAGTATTTCCGAACATATCGGCATCGGTAAGTGTATACATATTTCAAATAGAATTATGTTTTCATTTTCTTATAAATAGCTGCATGTGTGATGTACTGTAATAGTCAATAGATCTGCCATGCTCTAGCCAGTCTAGCCATAGTATTAATTTGGCTTTTCTCATGTATGGCCATGGGTTCTTCCAGACAAAATGTTTTCTCTTTTGTACTTAAACTCTTCACATAACAAGTTATCACTTAAATCTATATTTATTGAACCTATATTCACTTTTAGATGCCTATACCTACATGTATAATTGCTCCATAAAAATATCATTGTGTTCAAGATAGCAAATATTGCACCTCAGATTTGGGTAAAATCAATATTGATGTGTCTGAAATCATGAAAACATTTTTATTTATTTATGAAGATATAAAAACTTCAAATATTCAAAATTTTATAATACATTTCACTTCCATACTTCAGATCCAAAGCAGAGAGATTGTGTTCTTGTTTCAACATTCCAAATGCCTATAGAAATATCAACATATTTATAAGAAGATGACCAATTACTTCAAGATCATTTCTGTAAGCATTCACTTTTGGAATCACAGAAATTTTGAGCTTTCTCTGTCAACCTATCACTGAAATACTGCTCAAAAATCATTTTTTCTTTAATAAATACATCACCCATAGAACAAAACTGCCCATTACAATTAGGGGTGGTATATTTGGAATTGAATTCAGGCAGTGGCCTAGTATAGAAGTTTTTTTGGGCACAGAGTGGTGTGCATTTTCAGCAGCTTCATATAGCTTGATGGTATCAGATACAATTTCAGCCTCATTTTGGGGCTTTTGGCTCATTTCTTGTTTGTTTTCTTTGATGCAGTGTGTGGGATTGTTTCCAATTGGAATCCATGATTTCATTTCTAGATCCAACTCCTGACAGATATTGGAAACAGACTGACATTTTCTGCCCCATTTCGGTGTGTTATTGAAGTTTGTTGGGTGCTGGTGAAATGGGAAAATGGATATTTTCTGAATATTCCCAACATCTTGTTTATCTTTGATTGGAGGCTTATACAGGATCTCAACATTTTTACTACAATGAGAATGATCTGCTTCATGCTGTCTCATAAATGTATTGGCAGCTTCATATTCTGATGATACAATCACATCTGAATTATCCTCTTCACAAATACATTTCATTTTCTTTCTGTTATTGGATGAAATGGTTTGTTTGAATTTCCCTGAACAAATATTGACAACCAATCCAGTTTTGTTATATTTGGAACTTGTTGCCTTCTGGTCATTGATTTGGTTTCTATCACAAATTTGTTCTTCATCTGATATAGGTTTTTTCAATTCACTCCTTTTCTTGTTTTTATTTTTTTGTGATTTATCAATACTATCACCATCATTATACAATACGTGATTTACTATTTCTAGTAATGATACTAATTGTTCATTGGATAAATTTTCATAACTTTGACTAGGGCATTCAAGCAATCTCTGGATAGTTTCATTGTCACATTTTGTGGAACTTGTTGCTTTCTGGATATAATTCTTCCATGTCTTTATTCCTAGAATTTTTATCATATCAACAATATCTGAAGTCTCATGAAAGGTTTCATCACCCTGTGTCAAAGCATTTTTATTAGTAGCTTCATCATTTGTGTATATGATTGTTTGGTCTCTTGATGTGACAAGTTGCAAATCTTCATCACATATCAAAGTTGTTTTCTTTTTCTTTGTTTTCTTTTTCTTTGTTTTCTTTATTTTCTTCAGTGGATTCTCTTGGGTTGATTGATTGGAAGTTGGCTCAACATATAACTGTTCTATTTTTTCCAAGGAAGATGAATTATTGAATGAGTATGTTTCTGTAACCATATTATTCTGACCATAGTCGAGTAATTTGTGATTTGAAAGGTAGGTTTGAATAAGTTCTGGATAAGAGAGATTGTTGTTTGGTTTACCTTTTGTCAGGTTGCTTTGACTAATAGTCTTCTCAATACTTTCTGACAAATGAACATTTACATTGCCATATGATTTTTGTTCAGCTACTAACTTAGACTGATCTGTGCAGTTTGACATTGAAGCTACATTGAAATCTAAGAGATTATGTCCATTTGGTTTTGGTATTACCCCAACCACATTCAAATTTTCTTCACTACATATCAACTCTTTGGGTTTCTTCTTTCTGTTCATTAGTGATTTATCAATAGGGTTTTGGTCAGTGATTGCCTTTGAACAAAATGTATCACCATCATTTATAACATACAACTGATTAGTTTTTTCTGGAAATGAAAGTTTCTTGGATGTATATTCATTAGGACATTCAAGCGGTTTTTGGTTTGTTTTGATGTCATAATTTATGGAACTTGTTGCTTTCTGATTGATGTTCTTCAATGATCCTATTTGCCCTTTCCCTATCATAGAACAATATATGGTGTCACTCTGAGTGACATTGGTTTCTATTGGATAGTGGTGAACCTCTTCTAATTCATGCATTATTTGATTCTCATTTGAAATGTCTGAAGTTTTATGAGTATTTCTATTAGTATATTCATCATAAGTGATTGGTAACATGATTGTTTGGTCTTCAGATGTCACAAGATTCAAATATTCATCACATATTGGAGCTGTTTTATTTTTCCCCTTCTTCTTCTTTTTCTTTAGTGGCATTTCCAAGATTGTTTGGTTGTAGATTTGCTCAACATATAACCGATCTTGTTCTTCCATGGTAGAGGAATTGCTGACTGAGATTAATTTCGCAACCAATTCATTATTATTTTCAGCATAGTCAAGTGGTTTGTAATGGGACAAGTTGGTTTGTTTGAATTCCGGAAAAAACAGATTGTGGCTGGGTTTACCTTCATATTTGAAGTTTGTTGAGCGGCTTTGACTCATAGTATGCTGGCTTTTTTGTGTCATATCAACAACTGTGTTAACTTCAACATTTTTTGCAGCTTCTAACATAGACTTACTAACGCTCAACTCTGTGGAAACACGTTCATTCTGAATATTTGTATCTTCTGTTTGTACATCTCCTATTAGAGGTCCATTGTAAATTTTGAAATCAGAGTTGCTGTATTTATAAAAAGAATAGATTGTATTTTGTTTGTTGTCTTTGCCTCCCTCATTACATTGGGTTCCTTGCAGGTTGGGTTGTCTCTTGTTTTTCTCATGTACATCCTGTTTTGTTTGTGAATAAATAAATTCACCTTGGTCATAGGTAATATTCAGGGCATTATAGAAAGGATTACTTTTCTTCGTTTTTTCATCATGTTTTGAAGTTTGTGATTTACCTTGGTCATAGGTAATATTCAGGGCATTATAGAAAGGATTACTTTTCTTCGTTTTTTCATCATGTTTTGAAGTTTGTGATACCCTATCACTATCTTTGCCTTTCTCATTTTGATTGTTGGATTTTTTTGGATTGGGTTCGTTTCCTATATTTTGTGTCATTTGTAGAATATTCATATATGTTGATCCTTCATCATCATCAAATATTTTAACTTGCACATCTCTCTTTTTTGTCTTTTGTTTCTTCTTTGATATTTGTATAAATGGATCTTCTGTTTCAATATCAATGAATACATTTTCCTCTTTGAGTTTTTTATCAATATCATTGGATAAACTTTCTATTTTTTTGTGAGAATGTTCAGTTTCCGAATATTTTTCACCAATGTTGTCACTTGTTTTGACGCTTTCATCTTCACTAGTTTCTAAAGCATTGAATTGATTCTGAGTGGATATTGGAAGTTCCACACTTTTTGTATTGAACTTTTCTACGATGACATTTTTTGATGTATTGTCCTTTTTGTTCAACTTTATCTTCTTCCCTTCAGTAGCTTTAGGATTTTTCTCTTTTGTCTTGGCCTTCACATCCTTAGAAATTTTTTCTTTTTTCTTGGCCTTCACATCCTCAGGATTTTTTTCTTTTTTCTTGGCCTTCACATCTACAGGATTTTTTTCTTTTTTCTTGGCCTTCACACCCTCAGGATTTTTTCCTTTTTTTTTCTTAGCCTTCACATCATTTAGGGGACCGTCGCAATAACTTGCCTGGATATTGTTAACATTACGTGGGTTTGTAGATGCCTCAATTACAATGATATTCTGTGGCAAAATGACAAGGGGTGGTGGTTGGAACCTATAGTAATCTTCATCCAAATCACTGTTACCGCTATCACTTGTGTCCCAATCACTCTGATTCAAGTGTATCTTGTATGGGTCCAACATTGTTTCACATCATTCTGAAACAAAGCCATTGTTTATCTAAAGGTCTCCTTTTTTTATCTCATGATTCAAAAAGAAGGTTAAGAAACTACTCAAATATGAAAAAACATTCCTAAAATCACTAACATTTTCAAGAAATACATGGATATAAATCAGTAAATCAAAAAGCCATATCGTTTTTTTTTCAAATATTATCAGACTTCAGAAGGCGTTAACATAGATGCCTAATTGTCTTTTGTTTCTGATGCAAAATTGTAAAAATAGTCTATTATCGTTTTTCCATTATTTATAGGAAACATGGAAATAAATCGTATTAATCATCTTTATACTTTAAATATATTAGTGTTTCCTATTTCAGAAGTTTGAGAATTGTGAACATTTCATATATTGTTATTCAATGAATATCTACCAGGTAAGTATGTACCTACTTTGTTTTAGTTAATTGGGTATATTTTTAATGTTTGTGTCTTATTTTCAGTAATACCACTGACTTTATTTATTTAGTCCTAGCAGTTCAATTATGTTTATTTAGATTTTATCACATTTGATGAAAGAAGATGAAATTATGGACGTTTTCTAGAATGCAAGTGCTGCCATTCTGTAAGTAATCATCACTTAATTTGCCACTCAAATCAATCAAAGCTAAAGAAGGTAAAGCAACATAAATTTATTACAGTTACTAACCTTGAATCAAAAATTATATATATATATAGTTATTAAATATCTCGTTTTTTAGTATGAGTATGACATACTTAACCCTAGTTGTTTCAATTCCTAGAAAAATACTTTAAGAGGTTATAGATATTTACATTCTCAGTTTTTAGTTTTTTATTATCTGCATCAATGCATTATCTTGGACGCAAATAAAAACACGTAAAATCATAGACCTATCCTATCAAGAAGAATGCAGATTCTGCGAGGAAGAGGATGAAACCTCTATCCACATTCTCTCAGAATGCATCTCCTTGCAAAATCCGAGGTTACGATATCTCGGAGAACATCAAATAGAAGAGGGAGATCTACCTAACTTGAAGCCCATCCGATATCCTGAACTTTCTGAAAGCCATAGGACTGGAGGGACTGCTTTAGTCGTTGAGACATCCTGAACGGCTAAGCAGCAGAAGGGGGCACAATAGATCTATATAGGTCGCAGTGTACAAGACCCCTATATCATAGAAATAGAATAGACCTATTCTTAAATTCTTTTTTATTACGTTTCATCAATATGGAAAATTCTATCTGGGATTTTTCAGCTCAGTCTCGTTTTTTCTCTCTTGTGAGTTGTGTTGTAAATTAATTATTCATCCCTGAAATACAGAGTTCCTATGGGAAAATGATTATCACACTCATGAATGATCATCAAAGATTACCAATAAACAGCCTGATTTTAGCTTAAGCTTACCCCTTTTTCCCCAATAATTTACTGTTTGCATCATTTTTGCTGCACACTAGTGCACAGTTGCACACAAAGAATACATAAGCACATATTCAATCTGTTATAACAGCAACAACAACATTCTCTGTTCGCCACTTTTTCGTCAGACGTCAAACGTCAGCTGTCTAGTGCACCGCACCGACCTTCTAATAAGATGAGTTCTATGCAAAAGTCGGGGGTGGTAACTCTTATATTAGCTGTTGAATTGAAATGCATCCGATGCAATCCGATGTAGGTCTGTCTCTTTTTGGCTTGTTATAGAGAGAAAGATAAACACATTGAGTAGACACGAATATATATCAATATATAAGTATATATCAATCAACGGCAGTAGTTTCAGTTTTTTCAATAGAGATCGGAATCTAGGTGAACAAATACAATATTTTTTGGCCCCTAAAGAAACTGAATAAATACAGAGCTTCGACATGATCAGTTTGATAGTTGCTTAATATTGCACTATTAACGCCATGAAAAATACATTTGAAAACCAGGAAAATTGGTATCTACAAAATAAATCGAAATCGCATTTTTCGCAATCACTTTGCCTTCAGTTGCACAACTTTTCCCCCACTTAACCAAATCAGTATGTTTTATAGCTTCTCTTCTATGATTTTCGTACGGTCCCTTATATTGAAGAATTTATTCTACCGGGATATACTTATACCTAGTTAATATTGCTAATTCAGTTATGGAAACAGTAATTGGTATACAAATACAAAAATGCTACAATAATTTCTGCATCTCAAAATATCTATTAAAAAAATATAAAGATAACCCCCCCCTTGTTATTTTTGCATGAATCAATAATGATGAAATTCTAGGTAATGAACAACATAATTCAGTGAGAAGGAATTATTTTCGTTGAATCGACATTGAAAAATATGCTAGAAAAGTTAAGTAGGTATATAAAAATTGAGGAAATAGACTAACACAATAAACTCGAATTTTACTTTATTTAGTTTATCTACTTATGATACTCATGTATTCGACCGGTTTTGAAAATACATGAACAAGTAGTGAATGCCCTTGAGCATTCCCAAATGAAAATAAACAATATGTTTAGTACATATATTTTATTGGTTTGACTGCATCGCCACATCTGGCCTTACATTTTCAACATGGCACACTGTACATGTATTTGTAAAATAATATATCTGTACATAAAATCTGTTATTTAGCATTTTGATTCATTGATCCTTCACAGAACAGATACATAACATTTCTAGAAAGTGAAAATCATACTCTCTCTACTAAAGGCACTTCAAAAATCATTGTCTAATCTCTTCCTGATCATTTTATACTCATCTGGCTGGCAATAGGCTGTTCTACTACAGAACTAAATATGGCAGGTGTCTCAAATAATGACTACATTCATTTTATTTTAATACTTTCGCAAGACTCTTATCACAGAATATTTCAATAAAAATATAAATTTTGTCTAAAGTCATCGTCATCCATCTCAACATTGCACCAAATCATCTTGAAAAAAATACTAAGACAGTGTGAGTTAATTAAAATTTTGAGATTCCGGTGACTGAGAATCCATCCTGTGATTGGTGGTATTTCATGAAAATCATTTTTTTTTAAATTAGCCAACTATTTTAACGATATACAGAGGTGAGCAGATACATCAAAAGCACAGATTGAGGTATTCAATGTTTATATGTAGATATTTGCATGTTTTGTATCAGGATTTTCAAAGACATGGAGGGAAGTATCTACTTTCCACATACTTTACTGTATCACAGCCAAGAATTCACATGGAAAATTATATATAAACAACATCAGAAAGCAAATTACCATCTAACAATACGAGATAGTCGTTTTACATATTGTATCAAGATTTTACATTAAAGTAACGAATTTCATAATGAGAAAATTTCAAAGGTTTGTTGCATTCGAAGATTTCAGGATCTTCCAAAAATACAGGGGCCTTTCATTTGGAAACCAAGCACTAAACCTCAAAATTTCAAACGTTCAACTCTGCTATTTTAATATGAAATAAACCAATTCCTGTTCTTTCGGAAAATCTTATATATATTTGAAATTTTTTTGATTTTATTATTGCTTTCATTAGTACCGATAAAGTGACAAAGTGGTTACTGATGACCAAGCTCTAGCTTAGATAAGGATTTAAAATTTTGATACTTGATGAAAATCCACAATTGAACACTAAAATTAATGTAGAACACTACTAGATTTTCACTAATTGAGGGTTACAAACCACAACGTTTTGCGATACTATAAATAGCTTTTTTATTTTATATGAATCAACAAGTATAGGTATGTGAATAGTTCAAACTAGAGATAATCACTATTGAAAATGTTGAAAAGTAATTTTATCAATTACTTTGAACTGATTTAAACTCATTCTTCAAAAATGTCAACGTTTGAGTCACTGTTACTTACTGCCAATACAATTATATCCGAACTATAGTATTACCTGAAAACTTCGTAATTTTCAAAGAATTTCGAATAATTTATTTGCTCACACTGAAAGGGTCTAGTTATTTATACTTTATTTTATTTCTTATGATTGCTGATTTGAAGGTTTAGATTCAACTCCGAATATCTGTAAAACTAAGAAATAAGTAAAAATTCAATATTTATAAAAAAATTGGTGGCTCTAGTATAACTTTATATATCTTACTTGAATGTGCAACCTTCCTATTTCTCATCATTCATTAATTTGTTAAGATCTAATACGATTTTGCGGTAGTTGACCACATCAAATATTTCAATGTTTGGCAAATTCGAATCAACAATAATATCTCTCTCTCTCCATAAAGCACCCGTGGAAATTCAATGACAGTGACGGGAAATTTTGAAGTTTAGTTTTTCTCCGCTCAGTTAGTGTCTCGGGTTTTGAAATTGATTGGTAAATAAAATATACAGATCTTTGTGAACATTAAAAGCAGTACTATATCACACGACTCTCTTTGAGATCGAATAGTGGCTTTAACCACTGCACTCCACTAAAAACGTTTAACAAAACCATCACTAAACGAATTGTTCATGTTAATATAATTACTATATCACTCTTTTATAATACTCCAGTTCTCATGTTTAACTAAGCACAGTTTCGTACCTTTCTCTCTAATGCATCTTGCCCTATATTTGTATTGTCATGAAAAATATACCTAATCTATGATCCAACATTTTTCCCCATTGCACTTGATGAGTACAGCATAGTAACAATTCGGGTGGATGATGAAACAAATATTGCGCCAAATCGACTTGGACAATTTCTAATTCGAAATATGGTATATAGCTAAATCGCAATTGAAAAGTTGATCACTTTTGTGACATGCATAACATTAATCCATTATAATGCCTTTCTGTTGCAATTGAATACTGACTTCTAATGATATCTCCATTATTTTTCGCCTATGATACTGAATCATAAACTCACTGTATTTTCATTTGTTTTATGATTATGAAAATCTTGTTATATCCATACTGTATATCACAAAGCAACCATTGATGTTCAATATCATTTTACAAATTACTAATTAATAAACTTCCAAACAATAATATCAAACATCACTTTGGATTGGACGAAGCTCTACACTAGTACAACAAAATTCTATTTGATTATGCGCAAAGTTTGCTCCAAAATCTCATAACAAGGTGATAATATCAATTTTCAAAAAGCAACAGTGGTAGATAACTTTTTTTTACAGCAACATATCATCTAAATTTTTTTGGTCACCCTCTTTCAACAAGGACCATCTATAATTTCGAGTCGATGAAGCCATTTCGCAGATATGTTTTCGACTGGAAGCATCCATTCAGCTGTCCAGCTGTTTGTAACAAGTAGTATCTAAATATTGATGGAAAAGTCCATGGCCATGAAAACTGTCTGCCACCCATTCTTCATCAATAAAATAAGATTCTCAGGTGCGGGCTCGCTAAATATCTAGACCTTGAAGCTTATTTTCTCCCAGTAGTACAACAAAACCGCCACACCGATTCGGAGAAGTGTTAGACGGCCCACATTTAGAAGCGAACCGCCCGTCCGATTAGTCGATAAGTGTCAAGTAGTTATTCACAATAACTCTGTGCTCACTGTACAACAAATATCATTCAATCCGATGCCGCCTCGAATTCGCGTTGCTTTGTTCCTCTTCATCACAGATTTGATCGGGCGCCGACCACCTCCTTTTGCGGGCAGCTATGCTGTCGGGGGACATCGACTGCGGGGGGTAACTGAAGGGCAGATGGAGGTTCATCGGTTGGGTTTGATGCGTGCTAACCTGCAATGAAAATTTCACGTTGGAAAATGGTCGGTTATACGGTAAGTGTGTGTGGTGTTTTAGTTAGAGGAAGGACTACTTTGTGTGTGTTTTCGATAGCAGAAATTTGAGATGCCAAATCGTGTCAAATGGTGTGTTTCCGAAACATAAGAAGCCCTTATCGAAAATACTTGGGGGTGCCGCGTTGTGACTTCAGATTCACCATTTGACATCTCCAATTTGTGCTCAAACAAACAACAAACAACAAAACACAAGAGACTTTGATCTGTCAACTTGATACTGCTACAAAGTGTTCAGCTTCTGCCTGCTCGGTTCTTGATATATTCTAATTTTTTACATTCATGTGTGTGGTGTTTCAGTAAAAAGAAGGGCTGTTTTTGATGTGTCTTCGATAGCAGGAATTTGAGATGTCAAATCGTGTCAAATGGTGTATTTTCGAAACAAAAGGAATCCATATATCTGAAAGCACTCGAGATTCTCGCGTTTTGACTTCAGATTCAATCCACAATCGTGCCAAAATGAGGAAAAACTATCGGTCAACGATCCGTTGAATTTCTAAGCACCTAAGTTATACAACTTACTACCGGACAGCTTCAAGATCACGAAAAATTAGAAGACATTCAAGTATCATGTTAAAATGTGGATAACAACCACCGAGAGAAAACTTTTTAATGATCTTATCGACGAATTTTTGTAATAAACTGTGACTACGTTTCATATCACCCAAATATTAGTAGCCTCATGAAATACTATACATTAATCTTCTCCCGAAACCCCACTATGAACACTACTCGAATATGTCAAACTAAACCGGACTAGACTTAACCAAAAATGACTTTTCCTAAGCGCATTATTATTCGTGTACAAGAGGCCTAAAACCATGGTATATAAAATATAAGTGGAGAAAATATACAACTGGAAGTAAGAAAGAATTTCAGTTTCTCAATTCTGAACATGTTCTTTCTACTTTGTGATATTCCATATTTTTCACAGCCACTGACATTGACTGATTCTGTTTCCTGATTCTCTGATCAATGATCTTGAACAATTCTGTGATTGGAACAGGACCTTCGCTGTGCTAAAAAGAGCGCGTGATAAAAAATGTAAATAAAAACGTTAGGTTATGGCCAGTACGACACTTTATGGTCAAAATAGTTCACGTTTATCATCAGAAGATGTCTCTGTCTTACAGAAAAAGTTACGTCAGTTCTTCCAGTGAATATTATACCAACAACACAAGATAGATAGATATTGACTGGTGAATTCACTTTCCATCGTGAGCCTGGTCCCAAAACTCCTGTTTTCTACTACTTCGATGAAACGTGTCCAACGTAACATTGCGTGGGTAAATATCGCTAATTTTAACCGCGTTTTTAACAAAATTCACAGTTTACTGCAGGTGTCAATGCAAAAGTATGAAATATTCGATTCTCAATGACGTTTATATTGTTTCTAACAATTCCATGTAGCCATTTTCCAATGAGTTTAATGCGAATATATATCGAAAATGATTGAAACACAATTTTTCGTTTCAACGGTAGCGCCTCTATTAATTGTTGTACATGATAACCCTACGTAATGAGCTGAAATTCAATAGTTCCAATCATGGATTTTTTTGCAGAAACATTTGAAGAGTATCGCCACCAAGTATTATTTGCATCATTGTTCAATCTACAAAATCGACTGCTCATATCTTTATCTATTTCTTTTACACAAGTTGGTCTGGCGCTCAACATCACTTGACACAATATAAATTCCATTATGTTAGCTACAGAAGGATAGTACAAATAATTCAACCCTCAGGAATCTCATGCTCCACATTCTTGGAGCTAAGGGCTGAAATAAACTTAGTTTCGTATCACGTGATGGAAGCTGTACTTAAATCCGTCGGTGCAAACGGCTGTTTAATCACTCCAAATTTAACAAGAACACCAAGTCCAACTTTCTTCCCCTTGGTTCTCACGATGTTCTCTGAACATTACAGGATATATCGTTTTTCGTGAGAACCACAACATAAAAAAAAAGATTTCGTTCGAAAAATGGTGATCCCTGATGAGGCAAATAATCAGTAGCAACCGCTCATAAACCGTTGAAGAAGACGCCCCCCACCTTTGGCTCCGACAGAAGCGTCTTGGCGCCACTGTTGACTGACAGCTGACGCGCCGTCATGGAAGTGGTGGTGGCCGTCGTCATGACTGTCGTCACCGATCGGGGCGCGTGCTGGGGATGATGCTGCAGCTGCTGGGGATGATACGGAGGCTGCGGCTGCTGCGGTGGCGTCTCCCTGGGAGTCAGCGAGATGAGCACGTCGCCCACTCTCAGCCGGTGGCATTTGAGGCCGTAGCACTGCTGGGAGCGATCGGGGTCGCAGGAGGCCCAGCCGTGGCCTATCACGAAGTAGGGGTGCTCCAATGTCGAGTCCATGTCCACCTGGAGGGTGAAAAAAAATTAGTGGTTGGGTACCGAGTTCGGAAGGTGTTTTTTTTTTCAACTTTTGGTTGGTTGGCTATCGTAATTCAAGAGTATGGCGGTGTATGAGAATGGCCAGTCAAAAGGCAGGAATTTATATTCCATCAGATAGCCAAGCAGCACTGAAAGCTCTGAAGTCATACAATTTGTGAGTCTAAGCTGACTTGGGACTGTAAACAATCCCTAAGACAACTGGCAGCGAACAACCAGGTCACTTTGATGTGGCTGCCAGGTCATAAGGGAGTTGAAGACAACGAGGAAGCAGACTGCCTTGCCAAAGAAGGGGCAAATACATAATTTCCCGGCCCAGAACCCTACTGTGGACATTCCAAATCCCACTTGAGAGAAGAGTTCCGACGCTGGGAAGCAGATGAAATGAAATCTAACTGAAATAAAGTGCCAGGATAAAGACAAGCGAAAAGGCTAGTGAGCCTATCGCCAAGGAGAGCTTAACAGCTTCTCGACTTGAAACTGGTGACGGGACTCCTCACTGGACACTGCCCTCTGAGGTATTACCTCAAGAAGATGGGTAAGACATATAGAGTGATAGTAGCCGCTACTGCGAGAACTTCGCTGAAACTGCAGAACATTTGCTTTGCGAATGCCCAGCACTCTTCTGCAAGAGGCTCAAGTTCCTGGAAGGGGCATTCTTAAAGCCCCTCGATGTCATGAACCTAGCTCCCAGGAAACTGATGAGCTTTGCACGAAGTCTGGGAATGCCAGAACCCTCCTGTGAACTCTACAAGGCCACTTGAAAGAAGATGTTCGAAGTTGGGAAGCGGATGGAGTGAAACCTCAATGGAATAAAGTGCCAGGACAATAACAAGCGAAAAGGCTAGTGAGCCTTTCACCAAAGAAAGCTAAACAGCTTCTCGAGTTGGACAAATAATACTTGAAACTGGTAACGGGACTCCTCACTGGACACTGTCCTCTGAGGTATCACCTCAAAATGATGGGTAAAACAGAGAGTGATAGTAGTCGCTACTGCGAGAACTTCGCTGAAACTGCAGAACATTTGCTTTGCGAATGCCCAGCACTCTTCTGCAAGAGGCTCAAGTTCCTGGAAGGGGCATTCTTAAAGCCCCTCGATGCCATGAACCTAGCTCCCAGGAAACTGATGAACTTTGCACGAGGTCTCGGAAATCCGGGCATTGGTTAGATTAAGGGTTATGCCCAAAAGATCTGAAAGGTCGAGGTGCTTGAGAGGCTGCACAGCCTTAACGACCCTCCCAAGAACATTTGGGACGGCGAACATATTTATGTATATTCATGATGACGTAAATGCATTTGGAAAACTGCTTGCGCTGAGCAATTTATAAGATGACAGAACACTGTTCTGTGTCGATCCGACGTGGCGTGAACTATTTTGTTTTTATATTTATTTATGTCTGCCAAATGCAGCCGGTAAAAAACCAGAATGAGGTGCTAATAATAAGTGGAAGAGTAAACACTTGCCAATAGTATTATCGTAACAATTAGTTGGCAGGGTTCCATCAGCTACTTTTTCCAAAACAAAAGACGGAAATAGTCGACCCACGCGATGTGAGCGCTCGACGTATTTCCCAGAATAACCGATTTTTCTTTTAATCATTTTTTCATAGCTATATGGGCCAACATTCAAACATCGGCGCTATTTATGAAATCGAAATGTAACTGAACAACGCGAAGTGTTTGCCAACATTATACCTACCTACCTATACAGATTAGCAACTATTGTATCAACTGTTGTATTATATCATATAGAAGACTTTGTATTGTTGCAGATATTTTGGATCACCCTATGTGAAATATGATTCATTTCAAACTTGTTCCAATTTATAATTTGGATATGAGGACATGAACATTGATCGTACATGCAAACCAACAAACCAAAAATTTTCCTCTGGATAGAATCTAGAAGCCTCGGCATTTGTTTGGAAGCTAACCATGGAGTGAACAATATTCCATGACAGATTGAATCTGTGCTTTCTAGATTATAAGGTCTTGACTAGCTGTTAGCACGAAAAACGTAACCAAGAACCAGGAGGTGACATCTAACAGAAAGTTAGTGCCAAAACACATCCTTGATTTTATTAACGTCCCATCATAGAAGACGCCGTCAACATGAAATGAGAATTTAAATTCGTTTTCAAAGTATAAAATCAAATCAATAAAGCAAATTCACGAACATTATAGGTTTTCCTCTCGTTCAGTCAAAAAAAAAAAAGATTGGAAGAATCCATAACTCCTGAATAAATATTGAAACTATCGGAAGGTGCTCCCAGTATGAAAAAAAAAATTCTGTGTCATCTACTTCAAAGCTGCTCGTTTAAGCTGTACAAGAACTGCTTCTGAGTTCTCAAGAGAAATAATTAAAAGCGAGTGCAAAAGCATTCAGTACCGAACGATCATTTGTGATGTCTAATAGCTATACAAGAGTTGGATGGTTGTTAGAAATAATTAACCTATGTTCCTTTGATCTCTCACTGAGAGGCAATGAGGTTGGGGAGATGCTCTCAAAACAACCCGAGCAAGTGAACAGTGTGATATTGATAAAAATATGAATGCCTGTGAAATAGAATTGATGAAAAATTAGGATAATACTAATAACTGGAATATTAATTACGAATGTTCAATGAAAACAGAAAATATTGACCTGGATGATAACTGGTATAGGTGATAATTCAAAAACATTCACGATATTTTTCAAGTGGAGGGAATATCAGAAATAATTTATATTTTCTTCAATGCCAAACAAGTAGGTGTGACACTCTTTACAACTAAGGATTCAAAATAAATGTCAAATGATGGTCAGACTCGATTCATAACTATTTTTTTACCGGAGCACTGTCTAAGTGCATACTTACCCGCTGATGTTATCTTCTTAACGAAGTCGATTATTGAACGAATTATCATATCTCCGTAAATAAGTTATAAGTAATCCTCTTCGATAATTCGTTGTTAATAAGTAAGTTAAGTTAAGTAAGTTAAGTAAGTTAAGTAATAATACAGGGTCACTCACGGTCGATGGTACCTTAGACGTTTACGGAGAACGGGACGTAGGATTATTCTGAAAATTT
The DNA here is from genome assembly GCA_029955515.1 of Chrysomela aeneicollis. Classification (NCBI taxonomy): domain Eukaryota; kingdom Metazoa; phylum Arthropoda; class Insecta; order Coleoptera; family Chrysomelidae; genus Chrysomela; species Chrysomela aeneicollis. Next base: position 17,597,591 of record JARUHQ010000010.1, read on the forward strand.
GGTTTATTGGGTAATCAGTTTTGTTCTATCGATCTAAAATACTTTCAGCGTTGCGGCGTTGCCGCTTCTAGCAAAAAGTAGCAACAACTTTGTTATTTCAAATGGAACACCCTGTATTTTATTTCATTTTTATAGATTCATCTTGAAGAGCTGATTTCGTCGATCTTTCATACTTGGGGTATAGCGAGAAAGATTACAAAGATATAGGGTGTGAAAAATTGAAATTTTTCAAATTTAGGAATTTTTTGTGTCGAAACTATCCATTCTTGCTCAAAACGGCTTACATGTCCCTATCTCAACTTTCCATTTACTATCGATTGATATTTAATTGAAACAAATACGGGTGGTTCAAAATTTTGAGTTTTGCATCACCCTCTATTTGTTTTTATTAAATGTCAGTATATAGTAAATGGAAAGTTAAGATAGGGACATGTAAGCCGTTTTGAGCAGAAATGATTAGTTTCGGCACAAAAAATTCCTAAAGTTGAAAAATCTCGATTTTTCACACCCTATATCTCTGTAATATTTCGCGCTATACCCCAAGTATGATAAATCGACGAAATCAACTCTTCAGGAAGAATCTAAAAATGAAATAAAATACAGGGTGTTTCATTTGAAATAACAAAATTGTTGCTACTTTTTGATAGAAGCGGCAACGCCGCAACGCTGAAAGTATTTTAGATCGATAGAACAAAACTGATTACCCAATAAACCAAATTTTCAGAATAATCCTACGTCCCGTTCTCCGTAAACGTCTAAGGTACCATCGACCGTGACCCACCCTGTATAGAGGAGCGGTTACCAGTTGCCACTCTGCTCAATTCTGCGTGGTATCGCATACATACCAATCAAAAGTTCAGTACTCGAAAGTGATAATAATAATATAATAAATTCTCGCGACATGACAAAACAGAAGAACTCGCCCAAGACACCGAAGAGTAGGCCTGGGCCGTTCAAGGACACCGGGTACCGGAACCGAACGACTCTCAGCCTCCCCCCCCTCTCTCTCTCTCTACCCCCCTCCTTGCCCCACCCACCCCCTGCTAGTCAGCTTGTAGTACTACGAGACGTGTACGGGCGGGTAGCATACCACTACGACCAGTACTACCACTACCAGATTTATAATACGGCGATCAAAGAACTCGTCTGGTGACTGCCAGGGGATAAGCGGTGTTGCCGGTTGTAGCGGACAGAAGAGACACGTGCACCCATCACCGAAGGACTATTATTCTTTGGAATAATTGGTGTACAGGTCTCCGGAGGTCAATGGAAATGTGATCTCGTACAGTCTATGCTTTTCAAAGAATATCCAACCAGAGCCGGACTAACCATATCGGGGCCCCTAGGCAATGCACTTCTCGTGGCCCCTTTCCTTTACCCTTTCCTTACTTTTCAATATATATTTTTTCTATTACAAAAGTCGAGTCGATCAGATTGACTCCTGCTTTTTGCTTTCATTGATCGAAATGATTTTGAACACAAAAATATTTTCACAACCAAAGAAAATATTTTTACAACTTAAATTTGAATATCAATTCTTGTAACTTCAGATACAACATCGTAAAAATCATCTTGGAAGTTGACCATTTTGAATCGCCATTATCGACAATGAATTTAAACGGTTCTGTGATATTGTTGAACGAGTTTTTTATTAATTATATTTTGAAAAATTTCGTTAACCTGTGGCGTTTGATATCATCAGATTTCTATATATATTTGCAATGCTATTATTACATTCGTAAAAGTTGATTGACCATATTATCAAAAATCAACCCAAACGATGTTATCTGTCCCCGCATCCATCGATTTTTTCTATATGGTGATATTACCGGATGTTAATAATCGGGAATGTCAAGAATGAAACGTTTTTTTCTTGGTGCGTTCAATATCAATTATGCCCCCGTGGGCCCCTGAGCGGGGCCCCTAGGCAGTTGCCTAATTCGCCTTATGGATAATCCGGCCCTGTATCCAACTGTTGAGCGCCTTTGCCCGTACTTACTCATCGTTTGCACGTGATCAACATTTAACCAAATTACAAATCTGTGTTGCACAATTATTAGATGCAAGATGGTCAGTATGTTTGTGGTTGCGTAATAGTAATAAAGAAACTAACTATAAATAATGATTTGGATTTTCTGGATAAACTGGTCAATCTTCAGCAAAAGATTATAGTGGAATGTGTCCTCAATAGGCCTTCATTCATTTACAGTATTTTTCACTCATATACATATAAGTACTATAGAAAAATACACACTATATCAATACCTAAAACTGAAATGTTCGATTTTTGGAATCATCAACAACAGAGACAATTACAGATTGAACATTCCAACACAAGAAAACTTCAAGTCGAAGTAGATGGACTGAATATTGCAAAATGTGAAAGAAACTCTTGACTTCTATAGCTTCAAAACACCTAGAATTCATGTCTTGGAAAAATCTTGAGAAAGAATAGAAAACAGTTCGGACTTGTGGAGAAGCCCAATCTCAAATAAGAAGCTCAACCAGACCCTGCCAGAATTCTGTAATATGGTGTGTGATGAGGCTCAATCTTTTGTGAAACATCTCCTGAGCCTGTCTGCAAAATAATGCTGGATATTATAGTGACATGAGATTTCAGCTGAGCCTGTCTGCAAAATTATTGATGATTCAAAGCTGGATATTATAGTGACATGAGATTTCAGCTTGTAAAGAACAAGCACTGGAGAAATGAGTTATCTTCTCTATGGGTAACTGTAGTGAGTATCTAGCCAATATTTGATTTGGTCCTCTGGTGCAAAAACAGTCAGTATCTGAGCTAAACTATACATTCCATGAGGAAACCCCTTACAGAAATAGAGAGATGAATTGAACATTCACGTTCTACGAATGTTGTAGATGCTATCAAGTATGGTAAAAGCCGCATATTTTGACTATTTTTGAATTTGAGGGTTTGTGGACAAGGTAGTTTTCGTTGTAATTGTATTGAGAAAATATTCTGAATTTGAGCATTTTTTCTTGAAATCTTCAACAGTTTGCCTAGATTTGACGCCATGATAGATATTTGTTATCCATCATCAAGCCATAATATAATACTTATGAGAAGAATACGAAACTTTCTTCATTTCATTTTCATATTGTTGCAGATCCACTAGAGCCCATTAATATTGCAACATTATGGTTTTACAGAAACACGATTTGTTTGCATTTATGGAGGCTATAAAATGGCGTTTATTCGATAATGAAGAAGGAAAAAATAAAGAAGGAAAAAATAAACTTCATTCAGGTTTGAATAATGCCCCCATATTCATTGGTGTTTAGTTCTGGCGTTGATTGAACGGTTCGGGGATTGTTTGTGTTCGTTTAGGTCAACTTTTATCAATTCAATTCGGCTTTGTTACTGGACTGCGAGTATATCATGTAATCGAATATGTTAATTATTCGTACGGCGTCGGCCTGCTTTGATGTTGCATACTCCCAGGAACTCGTTTTCACACAGATGTACTAGATTCATACACAACCAGTCAATGACTGAAAATACTAATTACGAAAGTTTAACCGTGCCGATGGAGCGCAGTCTTCTCTTCGAGAATATATTCTGCCAGAGGCAAGGTTCAACAAGGTCGCTGACACCATCTCGAAGGAGTCAGTACGATGATCGCATCTCGCCTCAGAACAACTTTCTGTACATACATACATATAGGGCGATTCACGAACGACAATGGAAACGAACAAATATGTTATGTATCAATTCGGGTGCAAAATTAATCTCTAGAGTTGGGAATTAACTCGCCAGGACAGGTGACACATTTTTGCACGATTGATCATTTTTGACTGTTTACCGTGACAGATTTTACGTCAGTAGGTGACATTTACTAGCAACTCGACGGTAAGTAATCCAACTCGACGGTAAGTACTCCAACTCGACGGTAAGTAATTCACTTACCGTCGAGTTTAAAAATCTCTTAATTTTAATTTATTTTTTGAAAGAATAAAGAAAACTAACGAATTATTTATTAATATTGAAACTTATGGTAAAATTTGTTAAATTATTTAATGAAATCCCACTTGTTTGGGCTGTGGTTTCACTTCTAACAGAAACTCCTGCTGAATCGCATACATTAGTAGTATTACTAGTATTGCACAATATTTTTTCGGCGAAATCTATTTTATTTTGAAGAGAATCTTCTACATAGCTTTCTGATGCCACTGTCGATGAACGCCAACCTCCATGACGCTTTAATCCGAGGACATCAACACCTTTATGAGCCAAAAGCGTTGCTGATGTCCTCCTGAACAAATGGCCAGTATAGTTCTCGGGTTTAGGCAAATTTAAGAATTTGGCAATTCGAGAAGGCCAGCCCCCGATTGTCCCTTTCCCTATTACTCCAATGTTGTTATGCACCCTAGTTACTACCTAACAACCAAAGTATCTATCTTGATAAAATGAATGAAACTAGTCAATATGACGAAAATGTTTAATTTTATAATTTATAATGGTATCAATCGTGCAAAAAACGTTAAGGGTAACCGATCTCAGACAATAATTGGAGTGGATCGTCAGGACCAGTAAAAAATCATGTTTCAAATGGGTTCTTGTTATATGGAAGTCCCAAAAACAGCAAATATAAAGAAATTGTTCTTGAAACTTGAATTGCTATTTACTTTAAACAGCTTACATATCATCTATGAACACTTTCAGGTTGAAATATAAATCATTTCTATTGAATTCCTCCTTACCATAATTTATTTTGCATTGTATAGAGGACTTTCGATTCATTTCATTTCATTCAACTCACTTACACTTATAAATTTTTGAATAAGATTGACAATTTGCGCTATCACTGTTCCAGTCTACTTTTTTTTTCATAACTTCCTCATTTCTCTCTTCTCTCTCTTCCTATCTTTTCTTTCTTTTTTTTGTACTATCTTTCATTTTATTCTTCTTGTCTCCTCTTCTTCATTTCTTTTATGCCATCGAAGAATTTTCCTTCATTAAAATATAGGCGCTGGTGGAAGAACAGACGTGAGTTATAACCATTTTGGTATAATCTCATATTCTGAACCAGAAAGGCCTTTTGTTTGCCAATTATATTGAGTGATGATATATATTTTTTGTTATTATAATTATATTATGGTGGACAATGAATTATTATTATTATAATTATTAATGATGGTCTAGCGAATACGGCTAGTAATCTTGATATGACCATCTTCCGAATGCGAATCCTGTAATGTAATGTGAATCGTGTGAGTTTAATCTCTCGTGTATCGTCCTGTATACGTATAAGATTGAATATCTCCGGCGACTGGATCATTTTACTGAAATTACCGTAACGGACCCGAAGATAATTTTGACTGTGGGTTCTTTCACTGTTATTTTGAATGATGTCCTTGGTAAAGGTGTTCGGTTACCGTCATCATCTATTTTTAACATCCCCACCCAGATTTCTCACTGTCCTTATTGACAGGATAATATATACTTATGCAAATATTTGAACCCAAAATAATTCTATATTGGGAGTGAGAAACTAGGTTTCCATAAATATGGGTATTTATGGCTATTCAAGAATTGATTACGATCTCAACATAGACGAAGATGAGGCCCCATTGTACTGTTTTTTTGGTTAGACCAAATTTTTTTCTCGCCTCATTATTCTTCATCGACCTTACTCGAGTAAATAAATTGATCTACTTTTTGTGGAAACCATTATAAATCACTTATTACATGGCGCTTACATTCCTCGACTGCTTTCCATTCTAAAACGAGTTTGTTGCGTAACGAAGTATCAGTTTTTAATGATTATGTGGCAGATTGCCTTCGAAATTCCGAGTCATGGTATACATTAAATCTACCAACACCCATATAGTATAGATGAATATACTACGTGCTATAAGATGTAATCAAAATGGGAGCAGCTGCTAGCTAGCGAATGTTGGAAAATATGCTTCGTTCAAGATTCAGATCCTTACACACATGAGTCAGAAGAGGTCTATACCTATACTGACGCTTTTGTGGGTGCCAGAGATAAAACCTTGCCAGAGATAAAACCAAAATCCTCAGGACAGACACTTTCTGTGAAAAATATTTCTATGGAAGAGATCGAGGAAGAGATACTTTCGACCAGAGATAAGATGAAAAATTCATAGCATACCCATAAAAGAAGACAAACATAACAGAAGAGACAGAATGTACAATTGTGTGCAAACAAAACTGCCGAACACAATGCAAATGCAGATTTGTCTAATGACACACTTGGGAAGCAATTCTGACAACCAGAAGGATGAAAAATGTTTCAACAAGTTTGAACATCCTGGGTCTTCTTCAAGTTGGGTTATGTACAAGAGATTTTTCTGGTCAAAATGACGAATGGCTGGTTAAATATAAAATATCTCAGTTGTAGAGACTTGAAGTCGGATCCACTTCCAACAGTAGCAACCACAAAGGAGGAGATGATCTTCTTGGACCGAAGAATAAAACTTTGCGAAGACTAAGCGTTTTACCTCACAAGACTTCAATAATTACAATAAGCATACTAAAGAAGCTAGCAAAGCCACACACGAATTTCGACTCGGGATGGATCACATAATTTTAGGCTCATTTTAGGCTATTTTATAACCCTATTCCCAAATTTTTTGCTATTCTCTTTGATAGAAAAAACTGTGGCTTCGCTAGCTTCGGCCGAACTCAGCAAAGCCATTTTTGAAAATCCATTTCTTTTGCGATTCAATGTAACGATATTCAAGTACTAATTTTAGGCTAATTAATTACCCTAATTTAATTTTTTTTGCTCCACGCATTACAGAAAAAAACAAGATTTTTCGATTTTCGCCAAGTCGATGATGCAATCATTTCAAATTATATTTTTTTGACGATTCAACTTGTCAAACCGATGATACCCATCGCTGGATCAATAAAATGTCCGTGTTGGAATGTTTTATTTGACGCAAAAAAAAACCTGTGGCTTTGCTGGCTTCGGGCAAACTCAGCAGAGCAATTTTTTCAAAAACATTATTTTTCTGTCATTTGATATTTGGATATTTCAAGACTAATTTTAGGCTAATTAATTACCCTAATTTGATTTTTTTTGCTCCACTCATTACAGAAAAAAACAAGATTTTTCGATTTTCGCCAAGTCGTTGATGCAATCATTTCAAATTATAATTTTTTGACGATTTAACTTGTCAAACCGATGATACCCATCGCTGGATCAATAAAATGTCCATGTTGGAATGTTTTCTTCGACGTTTTTTAGAAAAAATAATATGTCATTTGATATAGTGATACATCAAGACTAATTTTATGCTTATAAATTACCCTTATTCAATTTTTTCTGTACCACGCATTACAAAAAAAATAGGTTAGATTAAGCGATTTCCGATTATTATAGCTTCAGGCATATATCTTAAATGATGCACTTTCCGCCAAATAAAATTCCATTTCTGATATCCTGCGATGCATCGGAATAGTCGACAACATCTATTTCATCAGCTTAGATCACGTGTTCCAAATGAATCGGCAACATATCAATAACATTCATTTGTCGAACTCATCCTTCTTGAAATATCCAAATATCAAATGACAGAAAAATAATGTCGAATAAAACATTCCAACACGGACATTTTATTGATCCAGCGATGGGTATCATCGGTTTGACAAGTTGAATCGTCAAAAAAATATAATTTGAAATGATTGCATCATCGACTTGGCGAAAATCGAAAAATCTTGTTTTTTTTCTGTAATGAGTGGAACAAAAAAAATTAAATTAGGGTAATTAATTAGCCTAAAATTAGAACTTGAATATCGTTATATTGAATCGCAAAAAAAAGTGGATTTTCAAAAATGGCTCTGCTGAGTTCGGCCGAAGCTAGCGAAGTCACAGTTTTTTCTGTCAAAGAGAAGAGCAAAAAATTTGGGAATAGGGTAATAAAATAGTCTAAAATGAGCCTAAAATTATGTGATCTATTCCGAGTCGAAATTCGTGTGTGGCTTTGCTAGCTTCTTTAGTATACAATAAGCAACTACTGAATCCTCACCTGCGCACGCCTGTTGTTATAGGTGAGCGTGATGGTCGCGTTCCCACTCTGCTGATGCTCCTCAATCTTCACCACAGTACTCTCTGCCAGCCTCAACTCCAGACTCCTCTCCGCAGACATAATAAAATCATCAGCGCGCATGTCCTCTATCCTCCTCAACTCCCCGTTGTGCAGCTTGATCAGCGACCCCTTGGCGAAGTTGCCTGGCAACGTGTTGTTGTTCAGCGACTTCTTAGGCGACCGCGGCGGCGACATAGCAGCATGTAGCCTCTTCCTCCCCTCTGGGGGCTTCTGCAGGTCCAGCGGCCCCGCCCGCACCTGGTCCTCGGGCCTGGTGAGGATGCGGTGCTTGAGGGACCCTTCCTTGCCGGACGGAACCTTGAACGCCGCTGTGGTGGGCGTGGCTTGAGCGTGGTGGAGGGGAGGCCTCTTGTCCCGCAGCGAACCCTGGCTGGCCTTGAGCGCGGCGGAGGAGGGGGGACTGTAAGCGGTGGGAGGCGAGAGGAACGTGGTGGACGTGGTGGTGGGGGAGAAGGTGTCCATGGGTGAGAGGGGGGTGGGCGGGAAGCTGCCCCTCATCATGTAGGAGGGCTGGCAGAGGGGGTAGGTGAAGTGGGGGAACTGGTGGGCGGGGGGGAAGAGCCTGTAGGGGCTGAAGGGCGACATATCTTCGGGGATCTCGTCCTTGGTCTGCGTGAGGTTCACCGGGTTGGCTATGGAGGGCGGTGAGGGGTATTTGTGGGGCGTTCGAGGCGGTTGCGCCAAGCGGGTGCCGTTCGGGTACGTGGTCGTGTTAACGCCATTATTGTATCTGCTGCAATGTAGAAAGAGTGTTGGTACGTCTGACGGTTTGGTATCGTAGTATCTATTGAGAAATAGAACAATGAAAGTATGACGTTTGACGTATGACGTGGATATAGGATGGTGAAACAGCTTTTCAATTGTTTCTGTGAAAAATGTGTAGACCATTTGAGAAGCGTATTTGCACGACTCGAATGAAGATGGCGGTGAAAGATCGATTATCAAGGAAGATTTCTGTGGTTCGCATCTGACAGACGTGGATTGTAACGACATTAAAATACTATAGCACCACTTTTGAGCATTCGTTTTGCGAGGTGTATCCTACACCAGTGTAGTTAATTTCCACCTAGTCCGAACCAAGTGTGAGATACACTCGAAATGAATTTAAAAATTGTGTGGTTAGGTTACATATAAACAAGCTTAAAATTTTTGATGAAATAGTCACTATGGAAGAGGGTGATGATTGGATTATTCTTTTAAAAAATGGTGGCTATTGAATGGGTGGAGTGTGGACTCATATCCGGTATGGAGATTTGTTGATTGATTGATCGTCTTCAGATGATGAATTCACCATGAAGTTCTCAGAAACTATACATAATATAATATATCATTCAACAATCACAAATAAGATCAGACATTTTCTGTTCAACTGTTCAAAATTTCTCATACGTTTGAAGATCATTAGGGTAACTGCACTGAAAATCAGATGATTTCGAGTGTGGTGTAGATTTCACGACACCGAGAAGCAGACGAAAGAATCTTATATTTTCAGTATATCTGGAATAATTATTACATCTTTTGACTCTTCTCAGTCGTTCTTTTCCTGATGAAGAGATGACAGGTGCACAGTTTCTGTTTTACCAACACACAAGGTTTTTTTTATGTTCTGGTTCTCACGAAAAGGAATGTTCATAGAACATCGTGAGAACCAAGGGAAAGAAGGTAGGAGTTGGTGTTCTTCTTAAATTTCTGGAGATGGTATGCCTCGGGGAACACCTCGCTAGACAATGAGTTCCAAAGTCTCGATGTTCGTTGAATGAACGAGTGTTAGGAAATGAACGTTCTGCAGGTCTCTAAAGTGACCACGAAGGGGTGTGAAGACTGAACTTGACGGGTTAATCTCGAAGAGACTGCTAATGGAGGAACGATTGTTGATATTTCAGAAGAGCATCGCTCATGAAAATATCTATAAAATAGAGATAAATTGCCAACTTTTCTACGGTGTTCCAGAGAAGTGAGCGAGTTTGTAAGCGAGGCATCACCGACGAGACAAATTTCCATATGACGCCATATCTGGTAACTCCAGGAAATATCAAGTAGGCTAAGGTTTACAGTTTTTTCTAGTGCTTGTTAATAGTAAGCTGTTTCATCATCCTATATCCACCTTGGATGAGTCGATGTCGATTTGAGAAACTCACTTGGTCGTAGGCGGCAGCGGCTTTGGAGCGGGCCTGAGAAACAATTCGGGTGGCTGTTTCGGGGGTCCCCTCCAAGGCTCCGGGTAGGTCATGTAGGGCAGTCTTCCCTCCACGCCTGCAGAAATCATCGGCTCTGTGCCCCAAATACGTTAGTCTGAAAAAAAAAAACATCATCAGAAATTGAATGTGAAGACGAAGATCATGTCAGTAACGATGGGTTTCCGTAAATTATTGTGACGTCATAGTGACCGTTGAGGTGTGGTTAGCAGTTTTCCGTAGGCGAGGTTTCATCAATGGCTCAGATTGAACACCATTCATCAATCAATTGGTTGACGAAGAAATTACACTACATGTATTGATTTAACAAATTTTGAAGGAATTTTACAGCCGCTTAGTATTAGTGGTGAACAATTGTTTACTCTCAAAATACATTTTGTTTTGTTCTTCAATTGTTTTATTCTTTCTCAAACTCCAACTTTCAAATCGTCTTGATATGATACTCGTTTGTAGCAGATGAACTATTGTGTTGTAGCCTTTCCTAGATAACTATGGAAAAAAGATTCTGTAAAGGTAAAAGAACGATGAAAATACTTTCTTCTCATCTTTCTTCTCTTGTGCGATGAGGATTTGATGTCACTTTATAGTTCTCAGCGTTCTATTCTGATGAGAGCTGAGGCAAGTAGAATAACGTGTATCTTGCTCTAACATCACAATGAGATTATTCTTTGTTCGAAATAAGTAGCGAGCCACAAAGAAATGGAATTTTCACCTGCATATTACTGGAAAATCCGTTTTTGCGAACAGAAGATGATGCAATCATTCCAAACCACTAGCAAATGGAAAACCAACAATAAACAAGTATATACAAAAATACACTGATACTCTGAGCGTCATAGTGAAATGGAATGGGTCGAGAGATATATCAAAGCTTGAAACATTCAAAGGATCCTACCAAAACTCAGTAATGAGTTGGTTCTGGCACATTTTCACCAATAGAAAAACTTCTTAACCTATTCCGAAGCTGCACTTACAGTTGAGCAATTCTTATCTCAAGAGTTAAATTTATAGTCCACATACTATATGCACAAGACCAGCTCTCGTAGCTCTCAGGAATATAATCAGAAGAAAGCTGGGAACCAATCGATAATCTCAGGTCATCTCCCGAATGCCATCATAGACAATCAATAAGTCGAAGCCTACTTTATGAACGTTCCAGAAGTGGGATTCCCCTTGGGGACCGGTGAATGGAACGGAGGGCATATAGTTTTGGACCGCGACCCAGAAATACGCTGGCGAATTCAATCGATGCAGGCAGGCAGGCAATTAAGCTTCATGAATCGCGTTCAAACTCGCTCTCATCCAGTGAAATTAGGACTTTCCACGGAAAATAACAGCTGAGCCCTAGTTCCAATATTACTGTTACGTTGGCCCATTTATTTTACAAACACGGGTTTGGTTGAACGTTTCTGGAAAATCAACTACAAATGATTTTTGTATCGTAGGGTCTGCTGAAATTGAAGCAATAAAAAAGGATATTCTTCGTCTTTTCACCAGGATCGTTTTCAGTGGGGCTCGTAAAAGAATAATAATTCAAAAACAACAACAAGGATTTATTAGAAAAGTTAACAATGGTCCATTTCTTCATTTACAAATTGTGGTGGTACTCATATCCTCGAAATCTGAAATTTCACGAATGCAGCTCTGAAATGATTAAGTATTGTATCAACCACCATATATAAGGAAACATCCGTCATTCTATCTATTTGGACCATCATCAAGATTGCTCTGAGGAGATAAACGGTCATCGTAATTTTATAATTTTCCCAAGAATAGTTCGTGGAAAAAGATACAGAAGATGAAGAGTTACCTCCAATGATGCTTACAAATTAATTAGAGTCAAAATAGAATGCCAAACGTTGCTGAAATAATCTTTATAGATTACGCTAAAGTATTTCGTAACACCTGGCACTTGGCGCTCCTCCAATAAGGTAAGGCCGCTGTACACCAATCACGGATATCTTGATATCACTTTGGTATTCTACTGAGTACATTTAAATCAGTACAAGAAATATATTTGATTGCAATATTTTGAACCATTATTCTACGGTTGAAGTTATTCCAATTGCCATAGTTGTATGTTTCATGCATAGATCTTATAACGCTAGATCCAGCATCCAGGTTATTTGATTTGTTGGTCCGGGGGGGTTGAAAATACTGAGCCATTGATTGGTCGTTTCAATTATTGACCATGTGATCATAGTACCTACTTTCTTACCCATATATCTAATAATAACTATATAGGTAACATGGATACCAGAGCAGAAGCCGAAAAATAAAACAAATGACAGTCTGCGGGACAAATCGCGCATATGCGCATGCGCAAGTTTGAATTAAGAATCGACATTCGTTTCCATCATGGAGGAGAGTAGCTTTCTAGTGAGCGACAAACGTATGATAATTATGAAAAATCAATCAAATGTGTCACGTAACCTTCAATTCGATGGTTTTATTTTATCATGACATATATTTTTCAAATATTCATTTATCGATGGATTGTTGGTAGATTTTGGATAATAGTTGATGATAGATGCAGAAATGGATGTGATCTACAAAGCGATACTTGCGATTTGCATAGAAACCTGTGACGATAAAGTCATCGGAACAAGATTCGTAGGCTAATTTTTGTTCAATCACTGTTATCACTCACTAATCACTTCTGTAAACAATCAGTAAGTACATTAAAAACTATATTAACGCTCTTTCACATAATTTGGGTTAACAAATATACCTAACCTATGAAATTCTGAAAACGTCAGTGGATTTCAACTCGTCAAAACCCGCGCATGCGCACAATTCATCATTAGCAAGGCAGACAGTCTTTTGTTTTTCCAAAACTGGCTTCACTTTCGCGTGAAGAGAAGAATATGTGTTATCCATATAGTTATTATTATATATATGTTCTTGCCTCGTTTCTTGCAGACCCCTCTAATACCAAACAAATATTACATGATGCCGGATCTAGCGTTATAAGATCTCTGGTTTCATGTGTCTACGAAATTATTGTTGTCACTTATTTCATATGTCATTAAATTTTTGGTAGACGCTCAGGTTTGATCATGTGGTTATGTCATGTCGTTAGATGAAGTGGTAATGATTAATTTTTATATCAATGGTAATTTTTAGAATTGTTATTCCCTGATGGTTGGCCACTTAAGCCATACATTCAAGTATATCAAACTGTTGATTGTCTTTTCTCCTCTAAACATGAACCAAAACGGGATTCGCTGGAGCTTAAGTCATTATGGAGTTTCGGTGAAAATAATTCTATGAAGTGATGTACAAAACGTAGGAGCGCTACTGAATCACCAACTTTACAAACTAATTGTGTCAATACAATTTACGTTACGAATACTATTCACGGCACTATACGATCGAGCGAGATGGAAGATATGTTTTAGTCCGACTGAATGCATTCGTTGCTTTCCGAGAATTGAGTCGTATCTCGTTAAAGGATACCAGTTCGGAAGCGATATCGAAAATGTGTTCCATGAATCCAACGTTTGTAGATTGGCATACTTTGATAAGAGACAGTGTATGCATGTACTATCAAAAAAACTGAATAACAAATTGGATGGCCTATTTCACCGGATCATTTTAACGACTTCTCTGATGAATTCGTGGAAGCTCTCTGCTCATTGATCATTCTAGTCCGAGCGTCGAAACATAAATTCAGTCAACTTTGTGGAATTTGCACTTCACGATGAAGACACACATAGTGGTAGAATGAGTGGTACAAATCTCCTAGATCGGAAGTTTCTTCTTAGAACGATTCCTCTTATACTTCGTTACTCGTTTCTACCATTAATTGAAACTCTCTTGACAGTTTCAAAAGTTTTTCACATTGATTTTAACTTGAGACTCGCATCTAGTTTCAACAATTCATGCAGAAAGTATCAATAAGGATGAAAATTATGTACTTTGTTAGGGAAAGAACTATAACCATAAAACAGGATCACATCCAAATTAGTGTACGAGTGCAGAAATGCCTTGGATAGTCTGTCAAAGAAAAGGACACTCAGGTGTTCTTGGAAACGAGGAGGCAGACAGAATAGCAAAGGTGGATTCGGGAACAACTCCAATTGGACCTGAACCAATACTGGGAATTCCCAGCAGTATGGCTGTATCCTCCATGAAGGAATTGCCACAAAGGCAATTCCTATCGAATCATGGCAGGATACACCTGGAATGAGACATTCGAAGCTACAAATAATAGGACCTCCGAAAAAGCTTAAGAAAGAGATCCCATCACTAAACAGACGAGATCTCAAAGGGAAAGTTTGCCTACTAACGGGACATAACCATCTTAATAGGCACTTGGAGCTCATCGAGATCAATGACAATCTCTTCTGCAGATGGTGCTTGGAGGATGAAGATACATCATCGCACATCCTCACTGAGGGCTGGTGCACCAGAGAATTAAGGAAGCTAAGTATATGTAGGTGCACAAAGGGCCTGACTAGAGAGGCCTAAGTGCAAGGGTTACCACACCCGCCAACCAGTGCAAAGAAGAAGAAGACGAGATTTTGTTCGAGTGAACCAACTTAGAGGACCTATTGATGAAACTCAGTAGTGGAAGGCACACAATGATTTAAATATCCAGTGATGATATTGGAGAGTTTCTTGAACGAACACCGTTGTTATATATTTGTTGAACAAAAGCAAGACATACATATCCATCAGTACATATCAGATCGAACAAAAACATAATAGCCATATAAAGGGCGAATTCAAAAATCTGCCAACAGCAATTAATCCAACATCTATTCGGTATGATATTGCCACCAAGCCTTATTTCCATTATTTCCTGAATATCCAGGCGCTATTTGGGATAAGTCATGACATGTATGACCCGACCAGAAATGCAATTTGCTTGAAAAATGTAGGTCACATACAATCATCGAATCATACCCATGGAACATACTTTGATTAGCTCGCACACTCTCGATTATGATCAACAACCCTTATAGCGTATTCAAAAAGGCAATCAAGCATTAAGCTGCATGTTGTGTAATTTACCCATACACTGGCGTTGTCTTGAATACATGCTATAATGAAGACACTTAAATGATACCCACTTATTGTCAATTAATTCAGCCTAGTTTAAAGCACATCTGCCTATTATAAGGAAAGGACTGAGTGGTTTACTTAGGTAGATACTCAATTCCCCACCGAAATTGATAAACTGGTATTTGGTTTCCTCTGGGTTTCCCCAGTATTTTTTCACGTAACTCGATGAGAAAAACGGTGCCAGCTCGTCCTGTCTCATTTTGTGTTAGTGCTCGATTCCAATGCACACTGATTTAAAAACCAATTAATTTTTCTTTCTAATTATGGTAAGTAAATGGCTGGTATTTCCAGTAAACATGTATATGTTTTGGGCAATATACTATCCAACACTCATTAACATTTGTCGTAGGTTGGAAGATTAAATTGAAAGTTATGTTCATGGAATTGTTCGTTTCAAAACTGGGACAGTGATGTGAAAACCACAACTTCCAAAGACAGCTAAGATATATCGATGAAATATCGAACATTGGGCAGACACTGTAGAGACAAAAGTGAAAACCGAGTAACCTCAGCCTTGCTCAGTGACAAGTTAAAATATTGGTTCTTTTTCAATATAACAGAAGTACCATAAGATATATGATTTCATCTCAGTTTCTGGTATATTTGTAATTAACATCACGGCACCAGCATAATATTAGTTCCTGTTTAGTTTTTCTAGATTTGCTGACATACTGTATAGATAATAATTATTGTACAACCATCTGCTCCATACACATCTATGCTGCGAATTTAATTATTAATTTGTTTAATCATGTCTTGTAGGCTGTGATATTGTTAAAATATACCATATATAGCCAATTATGCCTGACATTCATAATTCTGAAGAATATTTTATGAAGCGATCTGTCGTTTCAATTAAGTCGCGTAAGCACAACTGGATAGTTTTCACCTGTTCAAGGTGTTCCAATCAACGATTTCTTAAATTTTCATAACATTTTATCGAACATGGGATGTGGATTGAAACTTCGTCAGAATCTGTGCCAACATTGATCCGCAATCGATGCCAAATATCGATTCAAAATACCATATTTCCATCTGCTAAAGGTGCATCTTCGACCATTTCTTCTATTGCAAGGCATTTTAAAGTTCTGGTTGCATTAAACTCTACAATACAGATATTAGTGAATCACCGTCGTTGGGTGCCACTTTACCAGAGTAGACGCCATGAATCAGTACTTGAAGTGATGAAGTTTTCCAAGGAGGCTTTGATGCCAAAATAAGTCGAATGCCTTTGAGATATTCAATGTTACAGTTAGATATTCCTTCTGTCAATTTCTGAAAACGAAAGCCATATTGTCGGTCTTTATTTTGGATATCTCCAGGTATTGGATGATGATTGCTTTGTTCATCGATTTAGAGATGCAGATAGTGGCACAACGGGTATTTAGTTACCAGAAATGGTATCATTGAACCCTTATTGGAATTTCCAAAGAACCCTTCGAGGAATATACGGAACAGGTAAATATTTGCCATTTGGCATACACATGTCAGCTTATGTGCAGTCATTGAAATACCAATGAAAACGAAATGCAGTCTTATCACCACAGTTGAACAACAAGCGCGTGAAAGGGGAGATGCTAACATGATAGTAAAACAAAGACGAGGCTCGACAACAAACAATACGACGCACTATCGTCGCAATATCGCAGTAGGTAGATGGATGACAGCTGTTACCCTCGAACCCGAAACCTGGTGATTTGAAATTAGAATGACGTCGACGGTTAGAGACGAGCAAGGTCATCCTATAGTAATCCATCAACGAACAGTGGTTGGACTAGCCAGCATCAGAGCTGGGGAGCTATTCTCGAAGTCATGCGACTTTCTCGCGTATACGAATGACATCTTATGAAAATATTCGTATACGTCAATACGAGTGCATTCTTGAACTCCGAAGAAGAACATACGAAAAAATATCCATACGAACTTTTTGAAGCGGGCGCACGAAAAATATGACAACATTGTACAGCTACCAGTGTTCCCAACCATATCGAGAGAATATGTCTAGGAAAAAAATAAACTCCACTAGTTTTAGTCATAATATTTTGGCGGATAGTTTACTTCTTTGAGAACTTCATATGTTGATATGATACTACATCAGCAACTGCAATGTATATGAGTTCCACATCTCCGGAATAGAGATCGGAGTTGGTGGAGTATTAAAAAATCATCTAGGGCAGTTCACAAATGAAAGGTATCACTTAAAGAAGCGAGAGGTTCATGGGAATCCTAGCATCATCAGAAACATTGAATACTATGCCGGGAGCAAAAAATGATTGGAAGAAGTGGCAAAAGGCAATGAGAAACATTTGATATAGGTACCTACCTCAACAGATCACATAGAATATTTTCTTTCATTGTGCAAACTTATTGGGGATTCGCAGGACCACATTATATAGGAGATAATATATATTCTATAAAGAAATGTATCTTATGATAAAAATGGGCCATTTTACAACTCCACAGGACAAATATCAATCAGAACAATAATAAATACTCGAAAATCTACATCAAAACTGTCAGCGGCTGAAATTCGTATGAAAATATTCAATTCGTACACACACAAGTCCGGAAAATACTGTTTTTTTGGATGAGTGGACAAAATTCTAGGACGAGCGTAGCGAGTCCTGGAAATCTGCGAGTCCAAAAAAACTGTTTTCGGGCCTGTTGCGTACACAATTTTTTCGGCAACCGTGTAGAATAACAAATCAAAGAAACACATTTCTTTATTAGAACAAAATTTCGAACATTTCAATTCTTATTTATATTAATATTTATATTAAAATTAAAACAATTGTTAATATTGAATGGATTCAATTTGTTTGAAATGCTTGGTATATTTAAGTGCCTTTTAATGAAGTCAGAACAAGAAGGTAAAGTTTCCGTTTCACATTGATTGTTTTCATCTGATAATTTTTGAATGTTAGCTAATTTTATGTCAGATAGCTGTCAGTCGTTATTTTGCTGCTATGGTAATGATCAACTGCATTTATCAAAACCATACTACCAAGATTTTCATATTTACAATGACAAAAACGATGTGATTCTTCCCGGCCTAGTCCGGGAAGTACGTACTTCCCGGACTAGGCCGGAAAAATGCCACTTTCTCAAAAAAAAATCGTCTGGAAAGTACGTACTTTCCAGACGATTTTTTTTTCTTCCCGGCCTAGTGCTGATCATTACCATAGCAGCAGAATGACGACTGACAGCTATCTGACATAAAATTAATACGAAGCATTTCAAACAAATTGAATCCATTCAATATTAACAATTGTTTTAATTTTAATATAAATATTAATACAAATAAGAATTGAAATGTTCGAAATTTTGTTCTAATAAAGAAATGTGTTTCTTTGATTTGTTATTCTACACGGTTGCCGAAAAAATTGTGCACGCAACACGCCCGAAAACAGTTTTTTTGGACTCGCAGACTTCCAGGACTCGCTACGCTCGTCCTAGAATGTTGTCCACTCATCCAAAAAAACAGTATTTTCCGGACTTGTTACGTAAATTACTATTTCGTATACGAACTACGACAGACGGTTCGAGAATGCAAACTTGTCAGAACTATGCGCAATCTGTCAAAATTCGTACGAAAATCGGCTACGTATAATTTCGAGAATAGCACGTCAGGAGTTGGTTTGGCTTGGCGACCGTGTAGTGTTCGATTCGTCGAGAGTGCAAGGCGAAGGTTACATCACATTACCTTACTCAACGGCGAACGTGGGGGAGCACCAACGCATAAATGAAGCGATGAGCCTGCCACGGTGCCAAGTCTACTGCCATATCCCCAATCACAGCTTTAAAAGTCGTGGCCCATCACCTCAGCACAGATTAGAGAACCTTACAGATGAGACACTCCGCCCATTTTGATTGATGTAATCGACATCCGTTTTCATTGACATCGGACCTTTAAATTTTGCACATCGCAGTTGCCGGATAAACGTTTTCAATGTTGCAATTTTAGTAATGCATAATCAACACCAATATAAAAGATCTCTGATGGAAGAGGTTACCTACTTCTTAATGATTTATTATGAACATCATAAATCAGTGTCTATTAGGAATCAATTTTACTATGAAATGATGACTTATCGTCATCAGGAAAAATAAAACACGATTCAATCATCTATTAAATAATCAGAATCTGAATTCCTCAACTTGAAATGTGAAATAGCAGTATAGGTATAACAAAAATGGTGATATTCTCATCAAATGGAAAAGTTTGATCAAAGACAATATCACTCAATATAAGTACTCACACTTTTCCGTCCCTTGGAAAACAATGTAATTTGATTTTCTTCGATTCATTTGAAGATGATTTGCAATCTTTATAAACACCCAATAATAATTGCCAATAAACATAATATTATACCTGATTCACAGTCCAGAAAATGAAAGTATATACCTATGATCACAGGTTGTTTAATGTGTGCTGTGGTAATCCTTAGAACCATTATACTTTTCCTTCCGAATTAGTTTATGTAAAATACGTTATACATTGTAATAACATAAACCCATCTGAAATACTGAATCGTGAATGGTGTAAAACGAAAACATTGGTAACATAACCAACAAAATGATGACAACGATGTAAACAAAAGTCGATCAATATTTCAGCGCCTGCGCATATCTATAACTGGACCTTTGAATTTTGCGCTTTCAGTATAATCGAATCTCTAATTTAATTCGCTCTGTCTGAGTGTCTCATCTGTAAGATTTTCTAACCTGTGACCTTAGCACGTTCGCTACCAAGCGTCTCATATACGATATATGACGATTTTCTGCTGGACCAACATCCCAAATATGAGCCATCAGCAATATAACTATTCCAAGTGTTTTTTATCGGTCATTGTGCAACGCAAATGCGTGTCGAAATAGCCTCTATTTCGATACGCATTTTTTATTTTTCTGAGATTGGTACAATCGAACTGTCAAATGAAAGTCAGAAGAGTTAGGCCCAGCTTGCTTCTGAGCGATTTGGATTTGGTGATATAAGCAGTGAACAACTTAATGTTTTAATTGATGAATTTTAATTCAGAGTGTCATTTGATTTGAATTTACCAATAAAAACAACAACATTGAATTTTTCACCGCTGGTATTGCATGAATAAAACTGTAAACTGGACTTTACGCTTGTGCGTCAGATTTTATTTGTCATCATTGTTACCAATCGGAGATGTTTCTGTAATTTATCGATATCAAATCCATTTTTTTCTTCAAATTAATTCAAAATAGAAAAAATTACATATGACACACGTTTTATAAGACACTTTGTCGCACTTGTTCACTTGGAGCACTCCTCGCTTCGCTCGTCGTACTCCAAACAACGCGTGCGACAAAATAGCGTCTTATAAAACTTGTATCATAATATACTATTTTAAGCGCCAACTTAGTTGCGTAGCAACCCTCGTAAGTCTAGGACTTGTATGAGTAAGGAAGACGGGGACCTTAGCTTTTCAAGTGTCATCGGAAGCACTACTCGGCTGGTTACTTGGATTGTCTCAGTTTTCTAACCAATTTTATTTTAACTGACCAACCACTGACAAACAATAAGTGTCCTGCTGTGCCAATACCATGATTCGATGATCTACTTCATTCATTTAAACATTATGTATACTCGTTTTGTAACAGGAGAAATAAATACTTGAAAAAACAGTCAGAAGTGTCCTCAGAAGTGTCGGAGTGGCTCATTATATAAGACATTTTCACACATCACGCAAGGGCAATTCAACATAGGCCATGATGCCTTCAAACTGAAACCTACCTACTGTGGAAGATAAGTTGGAATTGTAGAATGATAGTGTTCAGAATTGAATGACCTACGATTTTCATTTTCTCACTAACTTTACAATTGGCAACATCGCTTGGAGGATATTTTATCATGTTTTAACAAGTCGCGACTTGTGATCAAGCTCAGTTCGAAATTCGAAACGCTATATCTGGCAATTACCCAATTCTCGTCTCATCAAAATGTCTTCTTCTCTTAAGAGCAAGAAAATCGAAATTTCACAGGAAGCTTGGAAACAACACCTACTTGACACGGGTGAATGCGTTCACATATTTTGGTTGATGAACGTGGGTTAATTACTAGAAAATAGAAAATTGTCTTCTTCGAAATAAAATATGTTTTGAGATTGAGCAATTCAAAAACTTTTTGGACTAGAGGAAATACCCTTTCCCTATGAATTGTGAGATCTTTTCCAACAAATTTTTTCTCGGAAAACAAAGTATGATACGAAGAAAGTTCGTATGATCACTAAAGTCAATCTTCAAAAAAATATTTTAGTTTTAAAAAACATATTGATAAAAAACCTTTTATGGTTGGTGGAGCTATTTTATTACTTCTAATGAAGTGATCTACTCTGGTATTTTTTTACAATATAACCGATACACTATGTGAATTAAGATGTCCTCCATTGAAATGAAAATCAATCGGTTTTTGTCTTCTTACCACAAAACATTTCCCTTCAAGATAATCGTTCTGTTTTGATTTTAGTGCCTCATTCTGTGTAGTGATTTGAGTGATTGTATATAATGAATGAACACTTTCACAGTAGTACACATAAACAATCGATGATAAATGAAACACCTGCCCAATGAACGTGTATGATTATCTTCGCCAATTATGAGTATTACGAAACCTATTTTAATAATTCATTACACAGACTCTACAATTAGATCTAGTTGCACAATGGTGTTCGTTGAATATGGTAATTACTACATGGAAATGTGTTGTAACACACTTTTCTATATGAAAATGTGAGCGATTTCATTTATTCTTGATTTCGATGAGAGAATGTGCAATTGCACCGTAATGGACTCGGTAATTGATATTTTAGTTTAACGAAGTAGTTTCTAGATATATCTCAATCTCTCAACGGTTGAATGAGGAACATTCTATGCACTATTGGGAGTTATTCGAAAAGCATTTTCGAAAAATTAAGGAGGATTGTTTAAATAATAGTCCGTCTTAACAGAAACTTCACTGTGGCCTCTGAAAGATTATTTCCATAGTGAACAAAGATGAAAATGGCCTTCCAGCTCCAGTTGAAAACAGCCAAATATAAATAAAAGCCAGACAAACATCTAACTGATTCAGATCAGGAGATCCAAGTGGTCATTGGTTGAATGAAGCTTTTATGACCACAAACTTGGATTCATGGTTCTGGCTATACAATAATCATAATTATATTCGATAGTTCGAACATAAAATTATATTCTGCCTGCATAGCCGGTTCAGAAGCTCTAAAATTAGACTGCCAAACACAGACGAGGACACGGTCATTCACAAATATCGTAAATACAAAACAATGGGCCGTTTCAAATTTCAAAGGCAAATGATTTAACACATCTCCATGTCAATGTCATTACCAAAACCCAATAATAGAATGTCCTCCATTCGAGAAACTATCGTCGAAGCTTGATTCTCGTATACATAGCCCTTCTTAATTCTCACCGAAACACCAGATCTAAATTTTTTGAGATTCCATTCCTTTCGTCTAGCTATTTCTAGTAGAATGGTTCGATTTATAAGACCAGATATTGAGAAAGATAAATGGATCAGGTCCCAAACTGAAAACTATAGAACTATTGTAACTTTTACTAGTATGGACATCATCTCAGCAGTTTCGGAAAAAGAAATTAGCATAATAATAAATCTTCCAAACAGGACACCAAAAAACTGTTCCAAAAAATATTGAATAGTATAGACTCGATCATTTCAAGTGAAAGACCAAACACGAAAAGGGATTGACACAGATACGAACCAAAGTTACTTGCAGTACTGACATTTATGTTCTCGCAGTTGGCCTCTTCAACTCTACCGATAGAACTCCAAGTTGTCACAAAATATTCCCTCAGAATTATTTTCACCAACAGACAATCGCACCTAATTTTTGAATCTTCAATCACCCAACTGAACTCACCGAAATCCGTAAAGAATCCAATCACAACTTCTCGTCACCGACGTTCACAAAACACATCACCGCTCCGACAAGAACACTGAGTCACTCCTCGAGAGTCACTGGGCCAAACCGATCGGGCTAAGTGTCGAGTACGCTCTGGCTCTACTTCTTCTAGTCCGCTAAACCTGTAGACTGTGTAGTCTGGCTCCGTCATCGTATCTTTAGACCCCTACGCGCTTGTGGAATGTGCGAGCAAAGAGATTCATCTCGGTCAGTTCGAGAAGTAGGGGGTGTTGGTCGTACAGGGTGGCACAAGCTCGGGACAGCTTGGGTGATGGTGGAAACCGACCGATTTCAATGGAGTTCTCACTTCACACAGATATAAACATGTATCAATGACTTAGGCTAATAAACTACCATTCCAATAGTGAATACACTTTATTGTTTGGAGCAACATCAACAAAGGGGCAAAGGAGGAGAGTGGGTCTAAGATTCAAATTTTTTGAGTTGCATATTTTCATAATTGAGAATAACTTCATCCAGCAATCGTATACTGGACATGCTTAAACATCATCTCTTCAGTTCCCACAATTCAGAATATAAGTAAATCGATAAACACATCAGATATCAGTCTTTCTGGAATTCATCTCAAACATGGATCACTCAAACGATGGTACAATTTGTGAACAGTTCACTTGGCAACGTTGCTTTAATGTCATTACAGAGATGACAATGCGAAAGGCTATATTGACTATGAATATAGTATCTTTGTCATTCAATGTAGGTAATTTTCATTGAAATGTACTTTATAGTGGAACAATGGGGATTATTCATAAAGGGGTTACCTGTTATTTCATTCCGAAAGTAAAACTTTGTATACATCAAAATATCAGGTACCTACCAATTGTTCAGGCAAATCAGATCCTTTGGTTTCCGAGGAAAATCTCACTTGTACATCAAGAATATGATCAACATATGAATGATTATATATAGTATGCTGAGTTTGTTCTCTTTTACGTGGGTATCTCACAGCGTTTAACACTCTGTAGCTCGTGAGGTTCTGGCAGCTCTTCCAAGAAGTCCAAGCCCAAACAATAAAGTCAGGCCATTGGTAGGTATGATCGGCTCTTGAGAAGACAAAGGGCTGAACCCTTATGCTTGCACTTTTGTGCTTTTTGTGCGACTCCGACCAAATTTTGAAATAATGAGGATGACATAAAAGGATGGTACTTGACACGAAGATACGGTTTATTGGGTATGAGTGTTATTGCTTTGTGAATTGGCCATTGTCATGGCATTATTTACATTATGGTCAGCAGGTATCAATGGTCTTTTTTTTTCGTTTTACGACCCGGAAGTTCTATCTTTACATGAAAATATTGTTCATGATATTGAAATGTGAATTGAGAAATATTTAGTTCAGGTGTGGGATAGATAATCTTGATAATTTATCCCTTGTTTCAGCACCAAACATGGAAAGCATTTTCATTTCTCTTCGAATGAGTTTTTTTGTTTGTAATTTTCTCAATTCTACACATTGGCCGGATTGTCAAGTCACTCATTCCAGCGTATAATTCTTGATTTCAAAATATTCTTGGTTTCTATTATATATGCCAATAATACGCTACGCCGCTGACTCTTCCCGGATCCGATTCTCGAACGAGTTACTTTGTTTTTCGTTCGAAACAACTCCCGAGAACTCCCTACCGCAGCAGCGGTCTACACAGCAACGCGAACTCCCTTTGTCCTTGACATTGAACTCCGCCACAATTTATCCACGTGTTCACTCAGTTGGAAGCGGTTCGCTCAGACTGAATAGAATCACCATGGAATTAGTTTAAATACATTTTGATTACCACAGCTGAAGACTGAAAAAATAACATTGAAAAACGAATTACTTGGTGGAGAAACACAATGAAAAATAAATAGTTGAATGATTCGACAACACAGCAAAAACAAAACTACATCAGCTAACACCGACTGGTGTCCCCTGAGGTTTTAATTATTTCAGTGTCAGAAACACCAGCATATTATTCACCACTGTAGGTGTTATGTGACCTTTCCCATAGGTGTTTTTAATTATCGAACCCAGTTGTCAGTAACACTAGTGTTAGTTCTGAATTTAGCAGAATGAACACTTTAGTGGTGTTCTTTATGCATTTTCGAAAGTGCGATTCAACACCGCAGTGGTGAGATACACATTCTGTGATTTTCTTAATTTCCCCACGAAATTCTCTTCGGTGCGTTTAAACACTGAGCAGGAACAAGCAAATACTTTTCTGGTGTGAAGGAACTCCATATCATGAGTGTGATCATGCGAATCAGTGCTTTCCTTCACCACCTCCGGAGTTTTTTACCTATTTAAATATAATTCATATGATGATAAACTAGACTCAGAAGAATCTAGGAACAATTTGGAAGATAACGAACTTTTTCGGCTTATTTATCCTTATCAGTGGTACTAGGGACTAGTCCAATTGATACTGATCTATATCAAAATCATCTAATATATCTGGCCCAATATTGAAATCAGGTACGGTAGGAAGGACGTCAGTGCCAACTATTGGCAAAAGTTCTAAGGTTCTAAGATCGTACAGATGAGCGCATGAAATTCACACCATTCAGATGCCTGCATACAATATTTTTATTAATTTATATCAAATCTGGTGTTTTCAGGATGCAATACTTAACGAATGATTATTGCCACCAAATTAGATGATTCATACACCGCCTCGATTCCATCCTGATATGACATGGTGTGACTTGGTGTTGATTTTATATAATAGGTGTTTCTTATGCGTTAACGTCAATGATAGCACCATTGAGAATATTAAATTTCGACTATTTGGTGTTTCTTATGATTTTATCTATCAGAATCGTTTGACTTCACTACATTCGTGCCATTTTCACTACTAAGATCGGGATAAGCACCACTCAACACTCAATTGTGAAATGTACAATAAAAAGGACACAACTTTGATTCGTCGGAGTTTGCTCTGAAATCCATTTGATTGAAACTACACCCATGTTTTTTTACTGTGAATGGTGGATAATCAGGAATCAAACGAAGCAGAAAAGAAAAATGTGAGAATTGGATCAGTGGAAACAGAATTACCAGAGAAAAGAAAGGATAACATAACAAATGAGAAAATAACTAATAGAACAATGAAATCATTGAAGGAATGTCATAATTCGCCAAAAAACAAATGGCGCGCGCCAAAACCACAAATTTTTTGGCCTCCGCCATATACGACGAATATTCTTCTAGAGAAAAGAAAAGACAACATTATGAAATTGACAATAAAAAACCTGGAGTTAGATTCAACATTCATTGATAAACGGCAATTATTGAGCTGTTTGAGACACTTACAAGGAATGATCAAGAAAGGAGAATACAAAAAAGGAAGAAACGA
Organism: Chrysomela aeneicollis; assembly: GCA_029955515.1. NCBI lineage: Eukaryota > Metazoa > Arthropoda > Insecta > Coleoptera > Chrysomelidae > Chrysomela > Chrysomela aeneicollis. The sequence continues at coordinate 17,624,270 of JARUHQ010000010.1, forward strand.
GGAAGATTGAGTTCAGGATGGGACGTGATTATGGGAGTATCATGGAAATAAGCAAAATATCTTGCAAGAAACAAGTAACCGTGAAAACACTAAACTTGTCTGCAGCTGATTGGAGCTCTCTTCATCATTTACTTGAAGAAGATGCAGCTCTTAGCGCATGCAGACATCATTTTATTGAGCCATGTAGAATCAAATATAGTTTTTAAAAGCACTAAAATAGAGAAAAATTGATAATGAAAGAGCGTAGTTTAAGTACATTCCACAAAAGTAATGTTCATGACAGTATCGACACTAGAATCATCAAGAGCATGGACCAAAGCAGGCATTTCAGCTGAAGAATTCGGAAATGTAGGTTTCATCAAACAGTATATGGAACAATTAAATAAAATATGTTCAATAGTTTCCAATTGATTGAGGTTACAAACTGTGCACAATTCGTTAGGATTGATAATAGTATATTATTGCGAGTGCTGTAATCATTTGAGTGGGTAATCGCCATTATGTGCGGGTAGAATACTATGCTTTATCTACAACTATCTTAATATCCAAACAACTTTGAAATTTCAAAAAAAAATTTAATAGTAATAGCGAAATTTTCTGTAGCACTTGTCGCTAATTTTAGTAGTTCAGGCGGCGTACAAGACAACTCCTGGTATCCAGTAGTCATATTTACTTTAGATAACTGATTTATTCGAAGAAATTTAATGAGAAATATAGGTACTGGACTTGTAGAAACTGTTTATTGATGTGTTTGAACATTTGAATTAACTTGAGAATTTTAAATCTCAGCCGCCATAGCGAAAGAAGTCGTGCACACGCATTATCAATCAACCAGTGTTTTATAAAAATAGTATGCATATTATTGCAGAATATCAATTTTAGATAAGTAGTATCTACGCGCTTTGTCCTGTTATTGTAGATTCTCAGAAAATTAAGTCTTCAACAATGCTATTGCTATACTGTACCTGTGACTGTACTACTAAGATGCCTTATGCAACCAACAATATACACTTGTATGTTGTCCTGATTGGTCGAAGCGTTCTGTCATTCTTATCCGTGTTTGCATCCCTAACCTCAATTTCAGCGTTTCAAGAAAGAAACAACTCATTTTTCATTTTATAGGGTTGAGAATGAAAAACAATGAATTTTCGTTATTCTTATTTGTGTTGTTCAATTTGCGCGGTTGTATTGTGTATTTGAATTTGACAATACGATGGGATGTCACAATATTACCCCATCGTACTGTCATTATTACTCGATTCATCACAGTAATGACAAACATTAAGGGCCACTTTATAAAAAACTTTAAGACCTAAGATTTATCACCTAACATTTAATACTTATCACTTATAATATCACTTATAATAATAATAATAATAATAATAATAATAATAATAATAATATTTATGACAGATGAATCATGGAAATATCATTGGTTGTGTTATAAAACCATTTAAGACTTATGATTTTACACCTAAGACTTAAGAAGATGACCAACTTCCAACTTAAGAAATGGATGATAAATGATCATAAATGAAAATAGGAGATGCGCATGTTCGAGCAACGAAAAGTGACATCCAGTTTCCCGCGATATTTGAATTTTGGGTTATATTTTCGAATATTATTTGTTGGTGTGGATAGTCTGTAATTATTTGGTTGCATTTATCAATTTTTTTATAATAGTGATAAGACCATGGGCATCATTTACTTCATGTAGTTTGCTCATGATTTTTGGATTGAAATACAAAGTTAAACCCATACATAGGAAAAGGAATACCCATTCCAACTCCATTTTTATTTGAACATGATGATGGATAATACGGATATTGAACATTTTTTTATTTTGAAATCGATGTCATCAATAATAACTCCAAATTATAGCTATTTATCAGATCAGAGGGATGCTCTATGCAGCAAATTGCTTATGTTGATGGACTGACTACTATGTACACATGTCATCATAGAGGAAACCAGCGATGTACTGTGGAAAATTTACTGAAAAATTCGATTGGCATGGAATCTCCATGGAATTTTATGAAAAATGAAATATGCCAAACTGCATTGGTGCCCTTGATGGAAAGCATATTCAGATACAAAATACAAAACATGCTGGAACAGGATACTTCTCCTACAAGAAGACTTTCAAGCATAGTATTGATCGAGGTATTGATGGCTATCTGTGATGCATCTCATAAATTCATCTTCATTGATGTAGGCTGTCCAGGATCAAATCATGATTCATGATGGAAATGTATTCCGTAATTCAATTTTCCATTTCTACCTTCAGTTTTCTAAGATATATTTGGCCAATTGTTTTCCAGGCAGTTTTCATGGCGAGTTTATTTTAGAATAACTACTTTGTTTATCATAAATATGCCTGAATTCTTCAACTTGTTGAATTAATAGAGCATATCGTCCATGACACAAATGATATTTGAATAAAATTGATGAAAATTCTTACAAAAACAATAATAATAGATGTAGGTTAGAACTTGCCAACGTCAAAATTATTTGTTCCATGTCAAATATTCCTAAATCTTAAGTTTTTTTATAACAGAATGAACTGATCAGCCCTTAAGTCTTAAATGTTAGGTGATAAATCTTAAATGTTTATATATTTATATATTTTATAAAGTCACCCTAACTGTTGAAAATCGAGTAAGCAATGGATGATTTACTTGATATAGTTGTAGATAAAGTACTTCTTGTGGATTTTATAGTCCTATTCAGGAGATATACCATGCAAAATTGAAAAGGATGGTTAGAAAAGAAGATTTATACAAAAGTAGTACATCTTGCTCATAAAGTTTGTCTTATTATTATTATTATTTGTGTCGGTCGAAGGAGGAGGAATAAGTAGTTAGTAACCGAGCATCGTTTGAAAAATCCATACGCCCTGGGTGTGGAGGGGAGGGGAGGGGGAAACGGCACGTGATGCCCCCCGGCACGCGAGGTCCTGCCATCCTTGACATTGAACTTGGGCGATGCTCGAGCTCCAATTTATGTACACTTATGTAACCGACTTATCGCGAATTATCTTTCATTTGCACGGTGTTTCGCGTTCTGTTCGTTACGTTTTTGTCTGCCTCGTTCGCTTCTTCGTGATGGAAATTGCGATGGTGAATTCTGAAGTTACCTTTTATGGTGGACCAAACGAGATTCTGGGAGAGACATTGTATGCGTTGAATTATGGAAAAAGTTGTTTTGAATCAAGTATATATGGACATTTTCAAATGTAGACACGGCTGGCGTGTAGACAGACATTATTTTCACTTGTAATATCACTAGAGCTTCAACTATCACTGGAAAGTTTTGCAATAACACGAATTTTCTACAAAATATTCGTGTTGGAGACAAAATTTACAGTTTGTCTGTGCGTTGAAGAGATAAGGGAGGTTTGACCTCGTTTCTCATTGGTATAGACGCCAGGCAAGCATACAGGTGGTTAGTTGACCGTACGGCTGTGTATAAACAGTAAATTAAAATACAACTTTGATGAGATTGACTATTAAAGTCTTATTTCTATTATATTTACCGTGGGTTCCGTTAATGAAGATGTACAATTTCAATAATCGTATAGGACACAAATCCGTATCGGCTATTTTGAAATATTATAGTAAATTGTGAATCAAAGATTCAGTCCATCATTATTTATGGATACCGTCTGAATACATTGAATAATCATGACAGAAAACTCTGAACCACTGAGGTAAAATTGGTAGAAATATATTTACACTGAGTGCACACCAGTTCTACCAATAGGAAACGCTATCATTATTTGTACTTAGGTTAGGTGATTCAACCTTTGAATGTAAAAAAATGTCCATTGAAATACCCTGCTCCTTTTCCAAAGGAAAAGAGAAAAAAATCCGGAAATCTTACTAGTTGCTATGGTTACGATACAAAATATAGGCTTTTGATTGGTCAAAAATGTTGGGTGCGAAATTTTCAGTAAAATTCACATTTTAAGGTTTACTAATTTAGAGAACGGCTGTAGAGCATCTGTTGTGAAATCAGTTATTTTCATATTGATGTAATTTTTTTTTATTTTTCATGTTAAATGAATGTTATTTGTTGTTATTTATAATCTTTAGCAAAATAAACATTAGTTTGTTATATTTAACCACTAATTTTACCAAGCATTAATAATTAATTGAAACAAGTCAATTCGGACATTCATAAACACCCCCTTCGTGATGGCAATAAAGAAATCCTCATTGACAACTCATTCAATGTAGTAATTTTAAACCAGATTGAAGAAGAAATAAAAAATACCATTTTATTCCTCTATCCTTACTAAGAAACATTACACATTCTTGTTTATCTTGGAAACAGCTTTAGTAAAAACTAATCAAATATTCATGGAATAGACATTTTGCGGGGGTTTAATTAGGAAAACTCGATTTTGTCTTGTCAAGGTGTTGTCATGCCTGTATTCTGATACACATCAGTTTAATCAATAGTCTCAACCCGTAACTAAGATTGAACATAACTAATATTTGTTATTGAAACAAAATAATGCATTTATCCTTGCTAAATTTGATACTATTCGGTACCACATACAACATCTAATGAATTTTGAATGGATTTTTTAGTTGTCAGACATGCAGAAACAAACCGCCATTGAAGTTTTCTAGAAATTTCAACAACATTTTTTTTTTCACATGGAGACAACTGCGGACGATGGTAATAAAAATTATCAAAGTGATATTTTTGTTTTATCAGTTGAGTGGATATGCATTGAAATCACCTTTTTTGATTTCCAATACCACATTCCCATTTTCAATTTGAAAAACTCTCCAACTATCTCAATAATGTTTCATTCTAGTTGGAAGCAGTTGAATCACCCGCTCAATTCACAGCCCTCATGCATCATGGATGCTGCGTTTTCTCCACATAGAAATCGGACTTGGTGATAAATACACCATAGGTAATCGGTATCACTTCACTTCTCCGTGAAATATCGCTCGGTATTATCTGTTGCGACAGGATTTATTGGTCCACCGGGAATTCGAGTTCCATGGATTCGATTTCGCAGCTATTTATATTAATTAGCAGCTGTGATCGATTCATTGATTATCCTCATGAACGGATTAACACAGATTGACTTGGCAGACAATCCACATTTTAGAATATTTTTTTATCTTTGACTATACAATACGAAAGAAAAACCAGTAATGTTCGTGGATCACCAATGAGGAAACATTGGGAGAGGATAAGTAATGTTTTCTTATAACGTCAGGAAATATCTCAATACTACACAACCTCGCAGTCGAAAACTTCATAGAAACATTGGTTGTTGATGCCAAGATGTGGATCCGCCATTAGTTACTATATGAAGTGATCCATTTGAAAAAACTCGACACAGCTGTGTCGGCAAACCATCTGATGAAAGTTTCCCAAGAGGACCTTAGTGCCAAACTCGGTCAAATGCCTTAGAGATATATCCAATGCTACAACCAGAGATCACTCACAGAAGATGCTTCATTGAGATATAATTATTCTCATCACCATCTTGTATTTCTACAACACTCTGAGAAAATTTTCCACGATTCAAAACAGTGCTGGATGACGTCTTCTGTGAGTGCCAGATCAGATGAATAAGACGAATAGTCGAACAGTTGGCTTTGAGCGTCTTTACAGATAATGCAGCAATAGCCGTTGGGTTGTCCTAAAGAACCTCAAAGTAATAATACTGACCAACTAGAATTTCCAGACATGTTGAAGCTTCAAAGTTTGCAGTTCAAATGATGTTCTTACTGTTGAACCTCATTCGAAGAATGCTGATGCTCTTATGTTTGTCTTGAAGTATTGAATTCCATTCGATAATTGATATCCCTGAATCGTTTATTAAAAATGGCCACCTACAAAATTACTGTATCTTGACAGCAGATGAACCATACCAACAAAGTCATACATTTCAAAGTTGGGCGGATTCTGATACTGTTGTGGCCTGAAGAATTGAACTACTTGTCTACTTTGGAATTCTTTACCCAATTCAGATGCCTTTCCATAGAGTTGACTCCGTTAGAAGAAGGATTCACCTTTATATTTGTCAACTATGGCACGTGATCTTGATTCAGATCCTTGAGGTACTCCTATGAAACTTTGGATATTGGATTCAGAATCACTCCTTGTTTTCCCCATTCAGAGAACTGTGAAGCACTCCAAAGGTCCTCGTATGCCAGGTTTTTTCCAGTTTAATCTGATTTGATTAAATCGATAGTTCGACTCAAGAAGAGTAACACCTACTGAGGTTTAAATATTTGTCTGCTAATGAATTTCATCAAGGCATTAATTGTTGAATGAATAATAACAGAGGATCCATTTTATATTCCACCATCCAATCCCTGGATTGTTGTGAACTCGATGACAATTGGAGTCAATAAATACTCAATTAACCCTTCTACCAGCGACACGTGGTCGAGTTCATAGAGAGCAGAGTGTGTATAATAGCCTCTTATTAAATGTCGTGCAATTGAATCATGAATATTCTAACGTACAACTTGTTACATTCATATGTGACGGTGCAATGGTGTAATTAGAATTAATTGTTGAAACATTACACGCCTACTCTTCAATAAATAATCAAGAATAATTGTGCCGATCCAAGTTTGTAAGGACTTGTTGGTCGATCAAATGCAAAATTATATTAAACAGCGAATTTGAATTTTATGGAAATTCGCTAATTGAATGATCATTTATCATTTATTATTCAAATAGGTGCAGCCTGTAGGCCGTTTTCGTAATCAGACGTGGGTCCTAGAGGAGATCCATTTGCCACCTACAATAACAAGTTGGTTGACTTTCACCAGATTCAATATTGATTGAAAATGTACCAATATCTTGTTATCCTCATGAACGAAATCTCCTCCCCAAAGTATTTTGTTGTGTGAGACACATTGATATGTCGACATCAAGACAATGTTCCAGCTACTCTTTTGAAACTTAACCATATGGAAGATGCGAATACAGACTCAGAGACGTAGCAAGCTGAACCAGGGCCCTGGTGCAAGACCTTCATTATTTCACGAGAAAGTTAGTTTCCTGCTAAAGATGCACAACTGAAGACACCATTTGAGGTCAAAATTTCTCAATGTAATATTAATATTTTTAAAAAACAATAATAAGTGTGATGATAAGGATCATAAATTGACAGAATGATGAAAATAAGACCTGGTGGTGCTACTCTTCAACTGTTTCAGCAGAAGAATCCATGATTTGGAACAATTGAATTTTAGAACAATTTTTCCATCAAACATTTTCGAATGCGACATTAGAGAACAGAAAAATACAATAGGGTCATAAACCTCTAAAGCTTTAGCAGAATTGATTATCTTTATTCGATACCTTACTAAACTACTACCGACATGGCATCAAAATTAAATCGGAATATTCTTTTATGCTCGAGAAAATCGAAATCAAAAATAATTATTTGACAGCACCATATTTCTGGTGACGTCACCTGGTAGATTGGGATGGTATCGTAAAAATATCGAAAATAATAGGGAAGAATAATTTTTTGACATAAGTGATGACAATTTGTCAATTTTTAATTCAAATTGTACTCGATAACGAAAATAATTAAAAATATTCAATAGGGCAATAACGCAAGCCAGGTATTTTATATGAGTTAATAATATTTCTATAGGATTTTCAATACCATATCTGCGAAGTCAAAGAGACGATTGAACTCAGACACTATAAAATGAAGAAATAAAAATGAAGATTTCAATTAATAACTTTATTGTATGGGAAAAGTAGGTAAGTGTAGTGGTGCATCTGCTTATATATTAAATAAGCAATACAAGTCGATATTATATTTACATATTCACGATATAATGTAATGAAGAAATCTCATGTTAACTCACATCATAGATAGAGTACGTACTAATAAGGATAACTGAGGATGTTGGAAATTATCTTGGTTTATCTTGTGAAATTTGCTGTAGGACCTCATCATTTTCATATAGTCATTATGAATTTCTTGATCCATGTCTATCTTCATCAACCTAGAAATGTGGATATTCATTAAGGAAAATACATTTATTATTTACACAAGTGCTTTTTTAATAAGAATTCACATTTTCATGACAATAAAGATTTGGTTTATTAGCTTACACATCAGTATATTCAGATCGATGGCTTATACCTATTACTAAAATACTTTGTGCTCACACTTCACAGGTTCTCATGGTGTTCATGTACAAAGATTCAAAGAATAAGGATAAGAATTTTAACTTAGATCAAAATTATCTTCACGACAGCAATTACTTGCAGATGTAGATGATGATATGTGTTGTCCTACTGCAAAACACCAAGTTCGTCTCATATTAACAAATATGTCTTTCGAGAATCCACATTCGTGTTGTTACATGAAGAACAAATCTTTGAATGCTTAAATTTTCTGAGAAAGTAGTGGCCAGTGAAGAGTATAAAGAACGCTGAACAATGAAATAAAACTCAAAACTTACCTCAAATCACCCGAATATACTTTCACAGGAAGAATTAAAATCGCCCAGCAATTTTTCACCGCCAACTGTCAAAGATGACAGAGATTGTCAATTCTTCTTCCACTTCGATTAATGAAACAGAACCTAGACCAACCTACCAGGTGTCGTCACATTTTTAGAAAAGGATGAAGAATTTTCGATTATTGAATGCCGATTTTGGAAAAACCATTGATAATAAAAATTTCAAAATAATATCTTCGTATTCTCTGGAGGCCCACGTTTCACATATATAATTTTTGAAAAAAGTGTACAACCCTTTTCTTGTTCAACAAAGAGAATATCTCGCATCAAGGTATGAGAATAGACCCCCAGACCAGTGTTGTAGTAGCTCGCGGCCCGTATGGGAACAAAGGAAGTGGAAATGGGAAGCAACGGCGGCACACCGAGTTGTAGGTTGTACGTCTGACACTTTCGTGGACGAGAGAGTGAAGGGAAGGGGGGGAAAATTTGCCGTGCCGCCGCGTGTGCAGAGGCGGGATGAATGGGAGTCGTCCGTTGCCATGGCAACCGAATGCCGCGCGCCAAGGCTGCATTGATTTTCACGCCGGCCGGGGAATAATGGCCGAATTACGCTACTCTCTCTCTGCCCATTCATCAATTTCGGGGTGTTGTTTTCCAGGCACGGGCCAGCAAGCTGTTGGAGCCGAAATGAATAATGAAGACGTCCATATTTGCAACACGGAGAGAAATATAATCTCCAGAAGCAATTACTGCTATAACAGCCTTGGCCTTGGTTCCTCCGTGATGCAATGTATTTGGTGTTTATTCGCCTACTCAAAGAGATCTAAATTTTCTTAGGCCTCCATAGTGGCGTATACATCAGGACATTACTTGGTGTTGATATTAGCCTTCTCAAAGAATTGATACTTCGTCTTCTCCAAAGGCATGTCTGTTTCGTCCATCAATAATAGGTGTCTATCTTATTTTTTATTTCTGAATGGAAGAAACCTTTCGAACAAGTTTGGACAATTCGGTGGATTTCATGTGACCTCACTACATAATGCATGCATTGATGAAATAGTGTGAGTAGTGAACCCACCTGAAACAAAGAAGGAATAATCGATGAAATATAACTTAGAAGATACAACACCTGATTATCACCGAAAAATGGGTTCTATAAACATATCTTCATGCTCAGAGGTCACTAACAGATGAAGACTTGTAGTGATTGTAAGAGTGGGATACAATTCAAAGACAAGCATCGAAATTTTTGGAAGGAAGCTATCAGAAGATGATCTCATAAAATGAGATTACTTCTTGTGCTTGGGAGTTAGCAGTAGTAGTAGTTCTTCGGTATGCTATGTCAATACAGTTTCAAACGATATTTGTCAGTTGGATTGATACCTCGAGCTAAGCAGATTCGAGTATGATACCCTTAAGGCGCGTTCACATGACAGGTTTTGCCTATCGCAGAAAACTTGAATAAAACATTGACGCAATAATGTATAATAATGACGGTGATTTTAAGCTAATAAGTTCAGACCCTGAACATCGGAGCTTCTTTCAGGCAAAAGTCTGAACGTAATCAACTTTTTGGCTGATGACCTTGATACGCGCTCACAAAAATTGGCCAATGGAATAACAATACGCCATAAGCCAAAAAGCGAAAAGCCAGCATGTGCAGCCGTTATGCAGAGAGAAATATCCAGTTCTTATAAAACACCCGTATTTGGTACTTCTTTTATGGTATTATGCATCTATCATTTCGCCATCAATTCTTGTTTTAGAAAAAGGCAAAGTTCACTAGATGTTTCGATGTTCATCTCAAAAGGTCGTCTGTCTCCCATAAAGTTATGTGAGCGAAGAACCGACAACTGTAGATCACATTGGAATTCGGACGAACTCTCTATGATGCATCTGAATGCTATCACGTGATATCTAGTCGGATCGTCAAGGTCAATACAGCCACATGAATGATTCCAATTATCTTTATGGTTAATTCAATATATTCTGGCTCCGTTACAGTGTTTTATTCATAAAACGCCGTGATTTTACGTGTATGACTCGCTAAATTACACGTTGATAATGTTTTTTTGTGGATCGTGCGTGGGAGAGGTCAAACATGAAGTTTATAGCATATGTTACAAACAGAAACCCAAAGAGATCTGTAAATGATTTTGATAAAATTCTGACTTTCGAAACAAGGTGTGAAATTGTATAGAAGGACAACATCAATATACCCAATGTGATTAGATGGGAGTGGTTATTTCTTTCAATCATTTCGCATTTTGGCTTCGGCTGAGGACGAGGTGGATATAGGATGGTGAAACAGCTTCCTATCAACAAGCACTAGAATAAACTGTAGACCTTTGCCTACTTGATTTCATACCGTAGTAATATTTCCTGAAGTTATCAGAGATGGCGACATACCTTGTGTCGGTAAAACAGAAACTGTGCATCTGTCATACTTTTATCAGTTTCATCTATTCTAGATGAAAAATGATTGAGAAGAGTCAAAATATCAATATTCAATCCAGATTTATCGAAAATATATTGTTTTAATGTCGTTTCAAGTCACGTCTGTCAGATGTGAACCACAGAAATATGTAAGCAACAGAAATCTTCTTCGATAATCGATCTTACCGCCATCTTCTTTCAAGTCGTGGAAATATTAGTACTTTCTCAAACGGTCTACAAGTTTTTCGCAGAAACAATTGAAGAGCTGTTTGACCATCCTATATCCACCTTGGCTGAGGATTAGGTTGTGATAATTCTCATTACACACACAGTATGATGAAATATGCAGGAACATCCAGGAAAGATTTTGGTCACTAGAAGTTCAACCTCAGTGAGTGAGAATGCAAAATATCCAACGAAAAAAATGCGTCATATTCATTGATGAATCTGCGTGATAAATCCATAAAGTTAAGTGATTATATCCAGTGTTTTATTGGCATTCATTCTGCTTTAATATTGTGCGCTAACGCATCCACTTTAGCAACGGACAGTTTATATCGATAAGACTAATGGATGTTAATTGGGTTTAACGCTTTCATGACACGTGAATGACTTGTTCGGGAACATGTTTCACAAAAAAAGTATCGATGTAATTAGGGTATGTGCCAACTTGCAAATAAAAAGTAGTGGGCGCGCGTGTCAAAAAAAGTTGCCAAATCGCCTTTCTGATGAGATTTTGATGGATTCATGGTTGGAATACGGTAATATATGAGTGTTCTGATGAAAGATCTTTCATATAAATCAATTACAGTATACAGATCGATTTATATACATTGCTGCTGGGAATCAACATCAGAAATAGAGGCAATTGAGATAGATGACACTCTCATAACAGATAAGACAGAAATTGTAAATGCTTTCAATTCACATTTTTCAAACGTAGGTCAATCAATACACACATAAAAAGAATTACTTGATTCGATTTGATATGCTTTGATTCAAGAGTATGGCTTGTTTATATATACTGGAATAAATGTCTGCTCAATTCAAGACTATTATGTTTCCAACTAAATACACTCATACCAATATTATAGATTTCTTGAATCGTAAATGAATGGAGTTCTTCGTGAGAATAATACAATATTTCAGATTGATAACACAATATATTCAAATCAAGACAATCATAATCTCTCAATGACTCGCATTTTTCTTGAACAAAAAGAATCAGATTTTCAGTTTTAGCTGTAGATTGTTTTGTATCAAGAATTTCATCAAATTAGAGGAATTATATCGATTTCTTGAAATGAGAATCATCCTCAACTTCCGTTCTCTTATTGGGGCTCTCATCAATCACATCATCACTTGCAGACCTTCTTCTTGACAACCTTTTCCCCTATTCGTAGAGATTATTTCTGAACTTGTCCACCAGTTTACCTCGCAATAAAGTTATATTCCTCTGGTTTCAAACTACTGAAAAATATAAAATATATCATTCACAACTCCATGTAGGTACACATTGAGACATAATCTGACTCAGCACAATGTATGGTTCTTCAAATCTGGGTTCACATTCTTACTACTGAATTCATTTTCCTTGGATCGAAATTAGGTAAAAAAATGTAAAAATATGTTAGGTATAATATGCAGTATCAAAATACCTAAGATGTCTACAAGTTCAAGAAGCTCTTTTCCACTGTTCAATCAGTGTTTGGACAAATTTAAACGTTCATCCGCACATAGGTACCTAACCCCAATTTTCACTCACTATGCCGATCCTGGTTATTCAAGTTTTTCACGAATTATCAGTTTTCGAGATGATATAGCTACGTTAATTGATTGGATACACAATAATACCTACCCAAGAATGAACGTCGATAAGATATAGGCATGTAACTTACCCTTAAAAGTGGTAATTATATCCTCAGATATCTCCTAAGACCTTAGTTTTTCTTTCATGGCAAGCCAATATTTCTATGCCAATAAAATAGGTTGAACTGGTTGAACAATGATGGATGCACGACAAGAGCACCGAAACAACACACTCACACCGTTTGGCAACATTAATGTTCAGAGATTAAATGTTGAATGTTATTTTGAAAGAAGACATTCCGTGATATATTTTTCAAGAACTTAATTATTTTTTCTGGATACTTTGAATTTCTTGAATTGAGAACATTTTGTTATACCAAATGAATATTCCAGTGAAATAATTTTCTACAATTGACATATTCAATAAATTCATTTCAAATAAATTATTTCAGAAGAAGAATGCGCTTTTTCAAAACAAGAATTGGACGTTGAACAAATATATCGTTTTCATTTGAGAATTTGTTTTTATGTGTGTAGTGGACAGCATTAACGTTCATCAAGCAAACATACAACCTACACATATCTTTGAAGAAATTACTATTAGAAATTCAATGTATCTACATGAAGCAAACCATAATGAAATAAATGAAGCTCTAAATGAATTAAATATAAATGCTGCCCCTGGTCAAGATAATATAACTGTAAAAAACCTGCTTTTAGTTCGAGAACTTATTATACCAATCTTAGTCAAACTCGTCAATAAAATGTTCACAACTGGAATCTTCCCTGAAGTTCTGAAAATTGGTAAAATTACTCCCATTTTTAAGGCAGGATCAAAAAATAAAGTAGAAAACTATCGTCCCATAACTGTAGTATGTGCATTGTCGAAACTCTTAGAAATTATCATTCAAAAAAGGGTCAATTGTTTTCTTACTAAATATGCGTTGAGCTAGATAGATTCCAGTATGGTTTCCAAAAGCAATCAAACACACAGAGCGACACAATGGACTTTTTGAACCACGTTATAACTAATCTAGATAACAAAAAATATGTCATAACGATATTTGTCGACTTACAAAAGGCATTTGATGTTAATAAATAAGCTTAATTTACTGGGAATAAGAGGTAAATGTGCAGATCTTCTAGAATCATGTTTACTAGACCGAAAACAGTATGTGTCACTAGACAATGTCAAAAGTACACTAAAAAATTTTACCTGTGGAGTCCCACAAGGGTCAGTTTTGGGGCCTATGTTGTATTCTTTACATACACTAAACCTTAAAAAAGCCAAATTGAAAGCTCGCTACTATATATTCGCAGACGACCGTTCTTGTCTATGAAGGATATAACCTAACTGAACTGGAACAGTTGGTGAATAATGATTTAAAACTGTATTCCGAATGGCTCCTAAGTAATAAACTCAAAATAAATATTAATAAAACTATTTTTATGTTGTTTAAAAACAAAAATATGGAAACCCTTGATTTGTCCATAAAAATTGGTTGTCAAGAAATAAATATAGTCGAATACACCAAATATCTAGGCCTGGTTATAGATAATAAGCTTAACTGGCAGGAACACTCAAATCATATTTCAAAAAAGGTAGTCCCTATGATTGGGGCTTTGTATAGATGTAGTGGCTATCTTAATGCTCAAAATAGGCTTATGATTTACAATTTAAAAAAATACAGACTCTTCAAAATAAGGTAGTGAAATCTTTATTTGGATATAACTACAGAACACATACTGAGAAAATATATAAAGAAACAGGAATAATCCCCCTAGAACAAGTATTACAAATAGAACAATGCAAATACACTTACAAAGTACAAAAAAATCAACAACACTAAATTCAACTTAGCGAAACTCACACATATGAGACTAGAAATCAAAATAACTTTTACCTATCAAATGTAAGAACAAACCTGGCACTCAATAATCCTATATACAAATGTCTAGAAACGTTCAACTCATTGCCAAATCCTGTAAAAAATATAGATAGCTGTTCATCATTTAAAATTGATTTGATTCAGCATATACATCAACAAACTACCATACTATGATATATTTAAGATTGGAATTATTGTTTGTGTATAAATTATATTAATGTATAGTTAACTATAGAAATTGTTATTAAATTATATTTCACTTATAATGTTCCGTCACCAGCATGTTGCTGATTAGGAACAAAATGCTAAATTTATTTATTATTATGCTAAATTCATTTATTTATTTATTATTATGTATACTAGATTGGTTTAATAAAAGCATTACTACTAAAAAAAAAATCCAGTCTCAAATTGTTTCAGTAGTTATTTTCAAAATGAACCCTCAACGAAGATAATATTTTTTTTTACTTTTCGAATATCAAATTAAACAAGCCAATCTGTCTGGAAGTAATGAAAAATAGCCAACACCAGAAACATCCACCGCAATGTGAACTGATAAGTTCTATTCACGACATCGCGTGTCTTCCAGCTCTCTATCAAATGGTTATTCCACGAGGGCGACTATCGAACGCACTTAGGTCGATCGAGCTGAAGTTCATTCAGATATATCACGAAATTCCTGAAATTTCAATGCCGACGAGGGGAAGGCTTCTCCAATTAGTAATAAGCCCTTGCAGGAAGAATACCTTGTTTCTTTCAGCTGATATTCCAGATCGCGATATGGCCTTCGACAACAGAGATCGATAGACGACCTTATTGCATATGCAACACCATGTAGGTATGTCTGGAAGCAAGAAGTCAACATATAAATAATACACCTTCATCGCATATATCATCGACTTACTGAAAATGATTGACAATCCATTGAAGTAAGCGTCATCTCTATCCATCCATCTATCCATGCCTTTCCATGAAAACTTCTTCACATATATGTGGTCAAACTTGAGTTTCAGCGGTCTTTAACATTACCCATTCAGACAAATGGATTGTTCTAAACCCGATACTTGTGTGATAACAATTATGATATATTGACTGGGTTATGAGGTATGCTAAGTTCATTCAGTAACAGCATGCAATTCCTGAAGTTTCAATGCTGCACTGTTACTACACGGCAAACAGTGATGAATTTTAATGATGAATAGTCTATTCGAGGTCGAGCTCAATGAATGTACTTCATTTGCATCGTATCTATCGCCATTCAAATGACTTACTACAGGGCGTTTAAACATACAATTGATTGTATATTATGGAACAGAACATTCCTTCATTGATATGATATCAGGAAATGGCATTTCGAGTAGGCTGTTAGATATCAACAGGTGGCCTTTATGGATACTTGATGTGTAACAGAAAAGCGACATCAGAAACAGTTGATCATGACCCAAAAGAGCGTTGCATCAAATCACCTTTTCAGTCGTACCTACTGGATTATTCCTGCACATAAAAATCAATTGTTTTATTTTGATTCAACTATTGGAAGACGTATTGGTGGATTCTATTGTTGCAAAAAGTTTCGAAAATAGAAACGCCTTGTGAGGCAGGAACCGCTTTGACTGTGGACAAAGGTGACTCAAACCTAAACTCATAGATCGTTGATGTTTACTTTCATGGTATTTTAAATAGCTGTTGACGATGACCATGAGACATCGGTTGTGTTTCAATGTCGATACACATATCATATAGAGCTGGCGATAGATAATGAGGTGCGATAGATAATGAGATGCACAAACTGATCAACAAAATACAAGAAACTAATGAACAGTAACTTTGGTGTTACATCCAAGAATCCACTATCCTCCCTGAGGAAAAAAACAACCTTTAGTTTTGGTTGCAACAAACTCTACTGGATTATCGTCTTCCTACTTCAAATTTCTAACAGAATCTTCATCAACCTCCGGCTTCATATAGGAGCTTTGGAGGAGAAGGCGGTATGAAGTGTATTATCATCCGTGAATCTGTGTTCGGACCAGGAGAACAAAAATGTGTAGCAGAAACAGAGTTTCTGTCCAAATAGATGAGTATAGCCATATTACGAGAGGAGAGGCTGTCAACCACTGCATGAAGCTTTATAGTAAACGGAAACGATGATGAAAGCAATGAAAGGAAGAGAAAAGTCAAAGTCCTATCTGATTTGCTTCTTCTTTCCTACTCTAATGAGAAGATTGTAGATTGTAGGGGGGGGTCGTTGAGGCTGTGCAGCCTCTCAAGCACCTCGACCTATAAGATCTTTTGTGCATAACCCTTAATCTATTCGAGGCCCGGGATTCCGAGACTTCGTGCAAAGTTTATCAGTTTCCTGGGAGCTAGGTTCCTGATATCGGAGGGCTCTAAAAAGGCCCCTTCCAGGAACTTGAGCATCTTGCAGAAGAGCGCTGGGCATTCGCAAAGCAAATGTTCTGCAGTCTCAGCGAAGTTCTCGCAGTAGCGGCAACTATCACTCTCTATTTTGCCCATCTTTTTGAGGTGATACCTTAGAGGGCAGTGTCCAGAGAGGAGTCCCGTTACCAGTTCCATGTCTTGTTTGTCCAACTCGAGAAGCTATTCGCTTGTCTTCTCGCTTGTCTTTGTCCTGGCACTTTATTCTAGTGAGATTTCATTACATCTGCATCTCAACGTCGAAACTCTTCTTTCAAGTGGACCTTGGAGAGTCCACAGAAGGGTTCTGGGCCGGGAAATTGTGTATTTGCCCCTTCTTTGGCAAGACAGTCTGCTTCCTCGTTGCCTGGAACCCACATCAAATGGGAAGATACAGATCAGGCAATGCTTCCATTGCTGCCGTGGGGTGCGTAGGTATACCCAGTCCTGATTGGATGAGAGTTCATATCGCAGTGTCAAGGTTGGTCCTGTTTATTAATAGATCTTCATTCGGTCCGATCGGCAGTGTTCAAAATTCGTGAGCGGTGTTCATGCATTTCACGGTCCACTTGATCGCATTGTGAAGCAGACCACAAGTTTGGTTGGGATCGATGAAAAAGCAGTGGCATTTGCGTATGCATGAGCGATTCTTCGTTGTATGTTCGTGGTGTTTTTTTTTAGTTTGTCAACCATCGCGTGGGTTCAAAGGCGGATTATGAAGCAGCCACTGGCGGTGAACGCATATGGCGATGGCCAACTAAAATCAATTCATATAGGCCAGTTGATTTATTCTCAGAAATGAACTACTTGTGCATTCTGCTTTGTTGAAGACATGTGTGAGCTGAGCTGTAGCAGGGCTATCATGTGCATTCAACCGCATGATGGTGGGTAATAAGCCTTAAATCCCACATCTTGAACCATATTTCTGAACAGATTGAACGTTTCTCCACTATCATACATGAGTTAGTGAGAAAGTATATAGAGTATGTTATTCGCAAAATTTAATAAAGGCAGATTTCAATTAATATGATCAATTGATTGTAGACTTCTGATTGGGTTAATATGATGCAATAATATGACCTAGCAGGTATCTGACGAACCTATATATTATACGTATTTCTTGAGCAATTCAAGGATATTCATTCACAATATACAACTTGTATCGGTTACGTAAGGAAGACGCTCCTCAAAACATAAAGTGCAAGTGAAACACACTACGTAGGCTTGAGGATAATTTTCTTTGTTTCGCCACTCGAAAGATATTTCGATTTAATCTCATATCCCTCATGGTCAGTATTTTTCAGTTTCTTGATAGTCTTATATGCAGTGATATCGAAAAAAAAAATTATGCATGTTTCATATGATGGTTGAATTCAACTTTTTCCTAATTTTGATTCCAGGATAGCAGCATCTCAATGATATACTACAGCGAGAACTGTAATTAATTATCTAAAGATTTTTCGGGAATAATCCAGAAACAACCCAACAGATGATGCAATCATTAAATAAATCATAAATCCGTATTCGTACTAGTCGAGTGTTATTGAGTTGATTGGGAATTGGTCTCAATTTGGAAGAGCAGATAGTGAAGCACACACAAACTGATCTTGTTTTGAATGGTCCATCAAACCAAATCACTGTCCAGCATCACTGCAACGCTATACATTCTTTTGGATCACCCTATATGGAGAGCAATACTTTTTTGATATGGCGATTTCGGCACGTCTTGCATTCTCCGAATGCACGCGTCCACGTCGCTCATCCATTGTTTGTCACTTAGCCAAGGCCAACCGCGACCACGAGCTCTCCATACTCATTCGATAGCGTTCCCCGTGCCTTTTGAAAACGCAACGACAACGGATCTTTATTGTGCTCTCTGCCTCTCCTCCTTTCGATCTTCCATTATGTTTGCTCTCCATGGGTTTTCTATTTCTCTCCTTTGTTTTCTTTGAGTTAGCCAACGTCAAGCAAAACAGTCCATACGCACTGATTTTGTTTGTGCATCCTCCAAGTTTTGTTTTTATTTTGTTATCATCTCTATAGGAGACGAAGAAATTAATATTATGATAGACAGACAAAACAAAAAATAGGTATTCAAGACCATTATTAACATATGGATGTGAATCTTGGATATTAACGAAAAAACAAAAGTAGGATACAAGCAAGAGAAATGAAATTCCTGAGAAGAGTTGAAGGAGTAACAAAGAGAGATAAGATGAGATATACACGAATAAGAGAAGAACTAGACATAGAAGACATCATTTCACATATAGAACAAAAACAATTGGGATGGTGAGGACCATAGATGTTATTGCTTACGCTAGATCCGGTATCCAGGTTATTTGTTTTGTAGTTGTTGACTATAGAAATGTGTTGTCCCACGTGACCATAGCACCTACTTTCTTGCAGACCCTTCTAGACCAAAAAATTACTACAGGATGCCAGATCCAGCGTAAGCAATATGGTGGGGACACATACAGAGCTGAACAACAGACCTGTTAATCAAATTTATGAGGCGAAAACAAGAAAAGAAGACATACAATAACCAGGAACGACATGATAGGAAAGATTTTTCAAGAAAGGAATAAACAATGGAGCGAAGCAAATACTTTGACAAAGAGGCGACAGTAATCTTGTATAGGCTCTAAACAGTCTCACATCAAGCGTAAGTTGAACAAGATGAGAATTTCTCATAAGCATGAGAGATAAGCTTTACACAGTGTTTGAAAATCTGCAATTGATTCCTCAGTGTTCATTATTATCTCCTGTTTTTCATGGGTTCACATATCAAATCATAGTAATATCTGATGCCCCCAAAACTTGGAGTATTGTCAAAACTATCCCAACAATCTCCATTCAATGCTTGAGACTGCTCCCTCTGATGACTTATGAAGCTTTGTGGCTTCACCAAATACGTAGCTGTTGCTGATGAATTGGCGTGCCGTTAACAAAACCTCCATTTTATAATACTAGTTCTGAATGGTTTGCTATAATTTATTAGAATATTATGAGGTTGAACCACGAGTTGCTCGTTGACCATAAATTTCCTTTGGAATAAACAAAGTCGTGGAATTATCGCATGCTGCACGCAGTGTCTTGAGTTCCGATAGCTGAGGTTGAAAGTTCTGTTTGGAGGTGAGTGATCGAATTACAAGAATTTCACAATAAATGATACGGTCAACTCACGGATAAACATACGAAACTATTCACTATGTGCACGCACCAACAATGTAGGATTTCAGGAAACAGTAAAGCTCAATTTATAAACTCCGCTGCCATAGCTACAGTTGACGTTGCCGTTTCAAAATGTACTGATACGATATCCGATGACACCTGCGTTAGCTGCGGAGTTTGTGAACAGATGTTTATTTTTAGCATATTCCATCAACGAACAGTAATTGATAATAAAGAAGCTAGCAAAGCCACACACGAATTTCGACTCGGGATAGATCACATAATTTTAGGCTCATTTTAGGCTAATTTATTACCCTATTCCCAAATTTTTTGCTCTTCTCTTTGACAGAAAAAACTGTGGCTTCGCTAGCTTCGGCCGAACTCAGCAGAGCCATTTTTGAAAAACAATAATTTTGGTGTTTTGAAATAGCCAAATTGTAGAGCTTATTTTAGGCTAATTTATTACCCTATTCCCATTTTTTTGCTCCCTCCCTTAATAGAAAAACTTGTGGCTTTGCTAGCTTCGGGCGAACTCAGCAAAGCCATTTTTGAAAATTCACTTTTTTTGCGATTCAATATAACGATATCCAAGTACTAATTTTAGGCTAATTAATTACCCTAATTTGATTTTTTTTGCTCCACGCATTACAGAAAAAAACAAGATTTTTCAATTTTCGCCAAGTCGATGATGCAATCATTTCAAATTATAATTTGTTGACGATTTTTTGGAGCACGTGATCTAAGTTGATGAAATAGATGTTGTCGACTATTTCGATGCATCGCAGGATATCAGAAATGGAATTTTATTTGGCAAGAAGTGCATCATTTGAGATATATGCCTGAAGCTATAATAATCGGAAATCGCTTAATCTAACCTAATTTTTTTTGTAATGTGTGGTACAGAAAAAATTGAAGAAGGGTAATTTATAAGCCTAAAATTAGTCTTGATGTATCACTATATCAAATGACATATTATTTTTTCTAAAAAACGTCTAATAAAACATTCCAACATGGATATTTTATTGATCCAGCGATGGGTATCATCGGTTTGACAAGTTAAATCGTCAAAAAATTATAATTTGAAATGATTGCATCATCGACTTGGCGAAAATCGAAAAATCTTGTTTTTTTCTGTAATGCGTGGAGCAAAAAGAATCAAATTAGGGTAATTAATTAGCCTAAAATTAGTCTTAAAATATCCAAATATCAAATGACAGAAAAATAATGTTTTTGAAAAAATTGCTCTGCTGAGTTTGCCCGAAGCCAGCAAAGCAACAGGTTTTTTTAAAAAAAACGTCGATAAAACATTCTAACATGGACATTTTATTGATCCAGCGATGAGTATATTGGTTTGACAAGTTAAATCGTCAAAAAATTATAATTTGAAATGATTGCATCATCGACTTGGCGAAAATCGAAAAATCTTGTTTTTTTCTGTAATGCGTGGAGCAAAAAGAATCAAATTAGGGTAATTAATTAGCCTAAAATTAGTCTTAAAATATCCAAATATCAAATGACAGAAAAATAATGTTTTTGAAAAAATTGCTCTGCTGAGTTTGCCCGAAGCCAGCAAAGCAACAGGTTTTTTTAAAAAAAACGTCGATAAAACATTCTAACATGGACATTTTATTGATCCAGCGATGAGTATATTGGTTTGACAAGTTAAATCGTCAAAAAATTATAATTTGAAATGATTGCATCATCGACTTGGCGAAAATCGAAAAATCTTGTTTTTTTCTGTAATGCGTGGAGCAAAAAAAATCAAATTAGGGTAATTAATTAGCCTAAAATTAGTCTTAAAATATCCAAATATCAAATGACAGAAAAATAATGTTTTTGAAGAATGGGTATCATCGGTTTGACAAGTTAAATCGTCAAAAAATTATAATTTGAAATGATTGCATCATCGACTTGGCGAAAATCGAAAAATCTTGTTTTTTTCTGTAATGCGTGGAGCAAAAAGAATCAAATTAGGGTAATTAATTAGCCTAAAATTAGTCTTAAAATATCCAAATATCAAATGACAGAAAAATAATGTTTTTGAAAAAATTGCTCTGCTGAGTTCGCCCGAAGCCAGCAAAGCAACAGGTTTTTTTAAAAAAAACGTCGATAAAACATTCTAACATGGACATTTTATTGATCCAGCGATGAGTATCATCGGTTTGACAAGTTAAATCGTCAAAAAATTATAATTTGAAATGATTGCATCATCGACTTGGCGAAAATCGAAAAATCTTGTTTTTTTCTGTAATGCGTGGAGCAAAAAAAATCAAATTAGGGTAATTAATTAGCCTAAAATTAGTCTTAAAATATCCAAATATCAAATGACAGAAAAATAACGTTTTTGAAAAAATTGCTCTGCTGAGTTCGCCCGAAGCCAGCAAAGCCACAGGTTTTTTTTAAAAAACGTCGAATAAAACATTCCAACATGGACATTTCATTGATCCAGCGATGGGTATCATCGGTTTGTCAAAAAATTATAATTTGAAATGATTGCATCATCGACTTGGCGAAAATCGAAAAATCTTGTTTTTTTCTGTAATGCGTGGAGCAAAAAAAATCAAATCAGGGTAATTAATTAGCCTAAAATTAGTACTTGGATATCGTTATATTGAATCGCAAAAAAAGTGAATTTTCAAAAATGGCTTTGCTGAGTTCGGCCGAAGCTAGCGAAGCCACAGTTTTTTCTGTCAAAGAGAAGAGCAAAAAATTTGGGAATAGGGTAATAAATTAGCCTAAAATGAGCCTAAAATTATGTTATCTATCCCGAGTCGAAATTCGTGTGTGGCTTTGCTAGCTTCTTTAGTATCAGTAATTGCAACGTCAACTGTAGCTACGGCAGAGGAGTTTATAAATTGATCTTAACAACAGTAGGATTTCTCTGAATTACTCTGCGGATGATACCGAATGCAACCGAAGATCTGGATAGAAGTCAATGAAGCCAAAACTTAAGCTCCCCAAACGTTCCATCATGTGATGATATCAAACACATTTTTTATGTCCGGTATCACCATCACAAACACCATATTATGGAAAGATCATGTGAGATCTTTTTCAAACACTTCCCAATGAGGTTTTTCCTGATGCTTATAACCTCGAAACTTCGAGTAAAAATTCCAATCCCTTTTTTCCTGTTTCAATGTCCTTCTACTGTCTTGAACTATGTATGAGTTTCTCCTCCATGTGGTATAAATAAAAAAAAATTGAAGTGCACGGAAATCGTGTAAGGATCATAACCCTCACTAATACTCGATTGCTGTCCTTTTATTCTCAATTCCTTTTCCTTTCAACGCTTCCCTTTACTAGATATTTATAATTCCATTCGAGACCATTTTCATGACCTGCTAGTATGAACACCTGAACATCGAATAATTAACCCACTTCAATTTCCTCCATCCGCTTCGCATACTGTAAGATTGAATCTTAGGGGTCCACGTTATTAGTCAATTTTGTTAACTTTTTATTTTACTGTTTATACACAGCCGTCCGGTCAACTGCCATTCACAGATCGATGAGAAGCGAGGTCGAACCTTCCCTATCTCTTCAACGCTGTATTCCACAGAACTTCTGTATTCTTAACTGGAGCAGACTTGAATAATATTTCAGTGTGAAATTTTCTTATCGAATACCATTATAGCTTCAATTAAAAACAGTACATTTTTTCTCCAACACGAATATTTTGTAGAAAATGGAGGTGCGTTCCCACATGGTGTTGGATTAAATATGGCACTTTGCATTTATTTTCTCTAGTAGTGGCCAATAATTACGAAGGCTGATTATAATTTGAAATTGTCGTTTTCATTATATCATTTGTGAGATAGGATCTCATGAAATAATCAAATTGAAGATATGTCAATTAATTTTCGTCAAGGACGCCAAACTCGCGTGAACAATCCTCATTAAATCATCTTAATTATCCATTAATCAGGCTTTAATAATTTTTTGAAAATGTTTTGTTCACGTGTCGTTTACTCGCAGATATAATTCGCCGGACGCTTTCAGTAGTAGACACAGAAGCTCCCACGATGTACCTTTGTTTTTTTTCTTCCTCTAAATTTTTTTCTAGGCTATCATTAGCCGCATTCATCCTTGAATACCTTCTTCTAAAGCGTCCTCGTCTAAGGACATGCATTATAGTCTGCATACTTAGCTGACGATGGATTTTAGGTGGTTCTCATATGGAAATCGGTATTCGGGTATGAAATTAGCAGCCTCGGGGGCTGAATGGGGTTTTTCGCCAAACTGGCTGTAATTAGGTGTGCTTCTGGACTGAGCATCACTGTTTTTCCCACAATCGAATATGATCCTGACGGGATAGTCGTTTTTAAATCACTTATGCCTCAGCAACCAGTGTGTCAGTTTTCAGAACAATAATGGTGGGTTCACGATTTCATGAGTCGTGACTTTCGAATAATGAACTATAATCCACAACGAAATATCCATTGCAAGGCACTCAGATATCTTTTTTTTAAGAGTCAAAGACCATAATTGTCAGGCAAGTATGTGATGAAGAACTCTTATTTTTAATATTCGTTTTCGATCGGATAAAGAAGTTTTGTTCTGGTATTTTCGCGTGTAATACAACAAGTGTATTGATGATTATCGAAACACAAATTCCTTCGATTTTGAGGAACAAATCATGTTGCTTGGAAACTACACGAGCGCACAGCGCGAGTGTGGTTTCCCAAAGCAACATGATTTGTTTCTAAACAGAGAAGGAATTTTCGATAATCATCAATAACACGAGTTGTATTTGTTCAGATTATTTCATGAATAAAATCAAGCCATTCTGATGATTTTCTATTTATTGTTTAAATCAATATTAAACGTACAGACCGTACAGTTTATGGAATTAGTTATTTTGATTATGCATTGTAGAAGATTCGTTATGCAACCAACAATACAACAATGCCATTGTATGATGTAGGCAAGATTACCAATGCACTAGGTACTACTGAGCTAAATTCATTTTGATTGTTGTCACAATTTGTGTGGTTAGGTTACATTAGATTAATTATTGCTGAAACTATCCATAATTTGTGGAAAATGAAGTGGATACATATTAATAGTGTGTGTTTATCATGGTCCAGACGAAAATTTGGTGTGTGGCATTCATTCATTCACCAGGGAATCTGAAAATAATATGACAGATTGCAACTAGTAAGTCGTTGTTTAATTAAACTACCCTACTGCCTACGAATCAGAAAGCGAAATACAGAAACGAAAACACAGCATGTAGGTATCCAATAGCCAATCAGGAGCCGAAATACAAAATCGAAAACATGGTGTTATTGCTTATCAACACAATCATTTCAACCAATCTAAAACGTGTATTTTAGCATGAATGAAATAATCGTTGAAACTAGATTGTGAAATTTTGTTATTCACAATATTTTATTCACTTCTAGGAAAATTCCTTCAAAAATCTTGTAAGTGGTAGGCTCTCCACTAGTAGAGATCGTTGACATTCTTCTTCTTCTGACTGAACAAAATAACATGAACCACCACCATTTTAGCTGTTGATTTATTCGATATTTCGAAGCATGTGCTCTTTTTCCAAATACATACACTTTTACAAACCGTGTATGTGTATTTTCGTACGTTCGAGTGAGACATTAGTAGCAGTATAGAACTTTTGTTATAGTAAGGGGGTATGTGGGAGTTGAAGATAAACTCCTGGAAGACTGTCTGACTAATTCATCAAGTACACAATTCACATGAAATATTTCCAACGTGGAGGATACCATTTTTCCACTCAACGAATATTTTTGCTTCTAGAGCCCGTGAACAAGAATTTTCTTTTTTCACCTCTTCTCGGGTCAAGAGCCAAGAGCCAAGAGCGCCAATATTACTTTAGATTTCAGAGTTCTTCTCATTTAACCATTGCTAATAATGTAGATGAAGATAATTTTATTTTGAACAACAATGTTTTTTCGGAATAACTATTTCACGAATATAATTTATTTCTGTATAATCTCCACACCAAAATATAATTGATGGTCCCAGATAGCCATTACATTGCTAGTGCAACCAGTCCCCAAAAAAAGGCAAAAATACCTCACCAAGCAACTACAGACCTATCGCAATACTATCAATTATTTCAAAGGTCATGGAAAAAGCCATCAACATCGAGCTCATGAAATATCTGGAACACTCAGGAATTGTCAACGATAGGCAATATGGCTTCCGTCATCAGAGATCAACTGGTGACCTGCTTGCTTACGTCTCACATTTATGGCAGCTATCTATTGAAAAATATGGAGAAACTTTTCCGTGGCATCAGATATTTCCAAGGCATTAGATCGAGTTTGGCACCAGGAACTCCTCGCAAAGCTTCCATCTTATGATTTGCCCCCTCAGCTGTGTTCTCTGCTTGCTAGTTTTCTCTCAAACAGGTCTCTCCATGTAGTGGTCGATGGAGTTCCATCTGATACTCTACTCATTAATGCTAGTGTTCCGCAGGGATCAATTTAAGCACCAACACTATTTCTAATTCACATCAACGATTTGTTGGTAACAACTTCATGTCCTATACACAGCTTCGCGGTATACCCTCCATACCGCTTTCACTTCCAGAGCTCCTAAATCGGCCCGTCAAACCAGAAAAGCCGATCTCACTGTGCCCAACATAATTCAGTCAGGAGTAACCATACCATTGAAGTTATCCATTTCGATGTTTGGCGTTACTATCAGCAATAACCTTTCTTGGGAAAATCACGTGAGGTCCATTGCCAAAAGTGCATCTCAAAAACTTGGTTTTCTGTTTCGAGCCAAGAATTATTTCACTCCCAGTCAGCTGCTCATAATCTATAAGGCACAGATCCGACCTGTCCTGGAAGACTGTTCCTATATTTGGAGTGCGGTACCTAAACAAATCCTGAAACTATTGGATTATGTCGAAAAAAAGGGCAATTCGTCTTGTCGGCGATGCCTCGTTTACAAACTCGCTCACTTCTCTGGAACACCGTAGAAAAGTTGGCGATTTATCTCTATTTTATAGATATTTTCATGGGCGATGCTCTTCTGAAATATCAACAATCGTTCCTCCATTAGCAGTCTCTTCGAGATTAACCCGTCAAGTTCAGTCTTGAGACCCCTTTGTGGTCACTTTAGAGACCTGCAGGACGTCCCTTTCCGAAGACTCGTTCATCCAACAAACATCGATACTTGGGAACTCATTGTCTAGTGAGGTGTTCACCGAGGCATACCATCTCCAGAAAATTAAAAAGAATACCAACTCTTGCCTTCTGTCCCTTGGTTCTCACGATGTTCTCTGAACATTACAGGATATCCCTTTTCGTGAGAACCAGAACATTTATTGGCAATAGTGGCTACTGCCCTCCGGTAATTCCGGATAAATATTCAATGAATTCCTCTCGATCGGATTGGTCTTACAAACCTTATTTGCCAAAACCGAACAATTTTTATCACTGTGAACTATCAAGAAAGTGCATGACTCATAACTCGACGTGTCATATCCTGTATTAGATAATTGATATGGAATACGTGATTCCATTACGTTATTAGAATAATACGATATCAATTACTGATGAATTATTCGTGATATTCAACCGAGTATTCAACCGACCATTTGTGAATGATTACAGGATATATGTCAGAATTTTATTCCACAGATAAGATTCAAATTCTCACATAAAAAAAATGAATGAGCTCTTTAAGACCAGCCTCGAATTATTTCTTGAGTTTTTGCAAATTTGTTCACCACATGTTGTAACCGAATAGTATATATGTTACCACACAGTTTTTCTTGATGGCTTCCAGTAGATATCAGAAGAAATGAAGAAGTAACAGAGCGAACAGAGCAAAGTATATTCGAATTCAATACTATAGAAATAATATTATTTTCAACAACAATGAAAATCGCTTACAGGGTGAAAAGATCGTCATAGTTAATTTGTAAAGTGATTGTAAGTAACGCTCGCTGTTAAGGTGAGTTCCCAATGCAGCGATTTTACTTCTCGCGTCGCGCGTCATGCACTCTGATTGGTGAAGCGGAATTTAGATAATATTGAAGCGAAAAAGTTCAATATTTTCAACTTTCTTGCGTCGCTGATTGCTGCTAGCATTGGTTAGGTTATTTATTCAACTGAAATGGAGGAACGAGAGCATGAGGATATCTTGAGAGTGAGTAATAAAATGATTGCTGTTATCCTGAATCATATTATTGAGGTTTTCAAATAATTGCAGTATTATTGTGGATTAGGCAGCATATAACCCAGCATGAACGTATTTTACCCTGTCATCTACGTTTTCCTAGGAAATAAACTAATAATTTTCTTCGCTTTTGTTTTATTATGGCCTCCATCATTTCAGTTATTCAAGCGCACTTAATTCTTCCATTGGGAACAATCAGAATAAACAAAAAGCAGCACAGCAATTTTGAATTCCGCTTCACCAATCAAAGCGCATGACGCGAGAAGCAAAAACGCTGCATTGGGAACTCACCTTAATGCTTATGGGCACCGAGCATACAGCATATTTATGAAGCTGACTGGAAGGTATGTCTTACCCCTGTTGGAAAAATGAATCCGCTGCTTCAACGAATAAGCTGATATCAACAAGACAATCACGTGATAGGAAACAGAATGGTTTTCAAGTTTACAAGAAACTATGACAATGGTGAATTTGTGAAAAATGTGATAACTGATTCCAATCACTCGTAACTGTGACTACTCCGAGATCTGTGTCCATTACCTGTTTCCTGAGTTAGAGGGCCACTTTATAAAAAACTTTAACACTTAAGATTTATCACCTAACATTTACTACTTATCACTTGTGACAGATGAATCATGGAAATATCATTGATTGTGTTATAAAACCATTTAAGACTTATGATTTTACACCTAAGACTTAAGAAGATGACCAACTTCCAACGTAAGAAATGGATAATAAATGATCATAAATGAAAATAGGAGATGCGCATGTTCGAGCAACGAAAAGTGACCCGCGATATTTGAATTTTGGGTTATATTTTCGAATATTATTTGTTTGTGTGGATAGTCTGTTATTATTTGGTTGCATTTATCAATTTTTTTATAATAGTGATAAGACCATGGGCATCATTGTAATTTGCTCATAATTTTTGGGCTTGATGTTTACTCGAGATGCATGAGAAAGAAAGGTCGGGATTGAAAATACAAAGTTTAACCCATACATAGGAAAAGGAATACCCATTCCAACTCCATTTTTATTTGAACATGATGGATAATATGGATATTCAACAGTTTTTTATTTTGAAATCGATGTCAACAATAATAACTCCAAATTCTAGCTATTTATCAGATCAGAAGGATGCTCTATGCAGCAAATTGCTTATGTTGGACTGACTACTATGTACACATGTCATCATAGAGAAAACCAGCGATGTACTGTGGAAAATTTACTGAAAAAATCGATTGGCATGAAATCTCAAATTGTATTGGTGCCCTTGATGGAAAGCATATTCAGATACAAAATACAAAACATGCTGGAACAGGATACTTCTCCTACAAGAAGACTTTCAAGCATAGTATTGATGGCTATCTGTGATGCATCTCATAAATTCATCTTCATTGATGTGTAGGCTGTCCAGGATCAAATCATGATGGAAATAATAATAATAATAATAATAAATGGACTTTATGTATTCCATAATTCAATTTTCCATTTCTACCTTCAGTTTTCTAAGATATATTTGGCCAATTGTTTTCCAGGCAGTTTTCCTGGCGAGTTTATTTTAGAATAACTACTTTTTGTTCATCATAAATATGTCTGAATTCTTCAACTTGTTGAATTAATAGAGCGTCGTCCATGACACAAATAATATTTGAATTAAATCAAAGACAATTCAAACAGAAACAATAATAATAGATATGGGTTAAAACTTGCCAACGTCAAAATTATTTGTTCCGTGTCAAATATTCCTGAATCTTAAGTTTTTTTATAACAGAATCAACTGATCAGCTCTTAAGTCTTAAATGTTAGGTGATAAATCTCAAGTGTTAAAAGTTTTTATAAAGTCACCCAGAGCCAAACATTCACTTTCCATCAAAATTGACTCTGACGAACGATATAATCGTAAATAGCATAGGAAATCTCTCTCTTATCCAAAGGTGACCCCTGGTCCGCGTTTGAGTGAATGACACGTTCAACAGTCAGTCGAACGACTATAAAAAAGTAGATTTGCATATTTGCTCCACGAGTTCTATTTCGACCCGAACGAGAGGCAGGCCTAATGAACCGTCGACAGCATCTGAAAGTGCACAACTCTGATGGCCGATTGTACAGTAGCTCGCTGCCTAGAATAATAGATGATAGTTTGTCACAGCAGATATCTGTGGCTGCATTATCAATGTTCCTGAATGATTCATATGCATGTACACAGTAAACGTTGTTTCAAACACAGTGGTTGGATTCACTCACAATTCTGTGATTACTGATATTTTAGCGTTTTTGAGCTCATTAGAAACATGAATGGGTTTGTAGGAAGTAAGTCAATAAAAGTTGTGGAATTCATTATCCAGTGAGTTTTTTCCTAATGTCCTGTACTTCACGCAATAAAAATCAATTCCATCTAATTACATGCGTCTACATAGGTAATGTAATGCCTTGCACCTATTTGTGAAATTACATCCCCTTTGTACTGCCATGTAAAATTACATACTCTTAGTGATATCATGTGAAACATAAACTTGATTTCAAAAGTAGAACTGCATATACATTCATGTAATGTCAATGTCGAGTGTAATATCCAGGATTATTCCAGACTAAATTATAATTTTCACATGTGTGTAGAGGTGATTTTGCTATTGAATTCAAGTGTACCACAGGTACATATAAACATTGACATGCCTACATCGAAAATTTTCCGATGAAAATATTGATGTGACTCAGGATTTTTGATATCTTCGAATGCACATAATCACACAATAAACAACAATTGAGCATCTTAATAAAACTATACTACCTAACTTGAGTTACTAATTAACCTTGTTTCCGAGCTTGTTTCCATCTATTGATATCAAAATAAAAAATAAATGAAACACAAGCAAAAGTCAACTCCAGAAGACGGATATGAGATCATTGATACCCTAGAGTCGCAATAATAACCGCATCATGAGTGGGGAGGAGAGTCATGAAAGGGTACACGCAAAAATGATACTTCACATATTTTCTGTAATATTCTGTGAATCGAAAGTAATTCTACTGTAATTATGAGTAATTTTACTGAGAAATACAATAATCCTCGCAATAATCTACATGCGTTTACGAATATAATGTGAATAAGCTCAAATTATATGTCTTATTACATTCAATCACACGTTTATGGTGAAATAATGAAAAAATCATGAGAATTCACTTTGATATACAGGGTCACTCACGGTCGATGGTACCTTAGACGTTTACGGAGAACGGGACGTAGGATTATTCTGAAAATTTGGTTTTTTGGGTAATCAGTTTTGTTCTATCGATCTAAAATACTTTCAGCGTTGCGGCGTTGCCGTTTCTAACAAAAAGAAGCAACAACTTTGTTATTTCAAATGGAACACCCTGTATTTTATTTCATTTTTAGATTCCTCCTGAAGAACTGATTTCGTCGATTTATCATACTTGGGGTATAGCGAGAAATATCACAGAGATATAGGGTGTGAAAAATCGAGATTTTTCGAATTTAGGAATTTTTTGTGCCGAAACTATCCATTCTTGCTCAAAATGGCTTACATGTCCCTATCTCAACTTTCCATTTACTATCGATTGATATTTAATTGAAACAAATACGGGTGGTTCGAAATTTTGAATTTTGCATCACCCTCTATTTGTTTCTATTAAATGTCAGTAGATAGTAAATGAAAAGTTAAGATAGGGACATGTAAGCCGTTTTGAGCAGAAATTATTAGTTTCGACACTAAAAATTCCTAAATTTGAAAAATCTCGACTTTTCACACCCTATATCTCTGTAATCTTTCTCGCTATACCACAAGTATGATAGATCGACGAAATCAGCTCTTCAGGAAGAATCTAAAAATGAAATGAAATACAGGGTGTTCCATTTGAAATAACAAAGTTGTTGCTACTTTTTGATAGAAACGGCAACGCCGCAACGCTGAAAGTATTTTAGATCGATAGAACAAAACTGATTACCCAAAAAACCAAATTTTCAGAATAATCCTACGTCCCGTTCTCCGTAAACGTCTAAGGTACCATCGACCGTGAGTGACCCTGTATTTGTACCTATATATCATATATATGTATTTTTCCATAGATCTCATAACCCTAGATCCTAGATCATGTAGTCTTTGTTTGGTATCAGAGGGGTCTGCAAGAAAGTAGGTACTATGATGGTACCTCGCGTGGTACAACACATTTGTATGGTCAACAATTAAAACGACCAATCAATGGCTTAGTATTTTCAACCCCCCCCCCCCCCGGAACTCCAAACAAATAACCTGGATACCGCATCTAGCGTAAGCATATCAAATCTATGTATTTTTTCCATCCACTTTTTACTGAGCGAAGAAAAATATGAATATATTACGTCCCATATTCCAATTGGCTGTCACGTTGTTCAACAAACATTATGAGTTTTCCTCTCATGTAGTCAATGTATAAAAACATTAATGATATTAAATCAAATATTTGGAATCCGAAAAATCATACTCTTGAATCATACCTACGCGTTTACCAACATTGTAGTTACCTGTCAGAACGACTTGACAGAACTATCCGTATTTCTGTATAACCATGTGCGTTTCTCCATCTGGTTCGGTGCATCTAATTGCACTGAAATGTTTGACAAGCTCATTACTACTTGGTTCATCTCCGGAATTATTCATCATGTTCAAGACGAGTCGACTTGTTCCGTGAATATCGCTGGATGTGACAAGAGAGAGAGAGAATGAGAGAGAGAGAGAAAGAGAGAGAGAGAGAGAGAGAGAGCAGGCGACTGCATAGTAACAGGTCGGGATTTTTCGATACTTTGGGTTTGGGACCTTGTTATCTGAGAACCGGCTTCATCGTGTGGTTACATTCCACAGGATTTCTCGAGAAACAATAAACTATATTTATTGCACTTGAATTTCATTCAGTGGCTGGATATGATAGGCGGTCATATTGCCGCGAGAAATGAGAAAAAGTTGAGGCAAAAGCAAATAGAATAGGAGCTTTATAAGAGATATTAGGAGACATGCCTGGGATGCTCTTTCTTATTGTCGACTAAATTGAAATAATAAATGGAGGAATATTATTATCTAACAAAGTTGTTTGTTTTCAAAACATTTCAGTTACATATACATACAAATTCAACTCTACTCATCATTGAATTTATTTTCAGTATTCATATCATTGACGCGTTCGAACAAAAATACTAACTTGAAAACTGATACGCGAGCTGATATGATATGATCGATGAATCGAAAAATTCAATGATTCTATTACAGGTACAGCTGTACTCGAAGCCAAACAAAATTAAAACGGAATAACAAATAATCCACTTCTTCAGCATCAATCTACGAGCATATTGAAACACCAATAAGGGATTTTGTAGAAAAAGTAGAGGAACTAGAAGAATCCTGAGGATTTTCAAGTAGATAATTTTACTTGACAGTAAATACATGCCTATGCCTCTACGAGTTTTCTATTACTTTCTAGCCTATGATATAAGTTGATGGCATAATAAGAATGACTAGTTTGAGCCGCTGTTCAATGCCCACATCCAGTTATTCTATTCTGCCTCGTTTCACAGTATGATCTATTATCGATAGTTTCATTGTCCAGTATCAGATACGATCAAGAAATTTCAGTACATTCATACCGATGCCGTTATCAGTGATAACCTATATTATAAAGAGGTAGCTCATCGAATGGGAAATTGAATAGATATAATCCATTCAGTAAGATACTGGGTCGATTCAATAGTAAGTAATGAGAACAATTGATGATTTGAAATGCGTACTCATAAACGATTATAGAAAAATTCTAGAGATATCATTTTTATATTTCATTTTCGTTCAGTCTTTTCATTGCTTTAGTTGGGAGCAAACTTACAATTGTGTCGTTCTTATAGAGATCAAATCGTGGAATCGAGATCATATGGATGATTTTTCCTTCCATACAATGCAGCTTGCTGCCTCTCAGAGGCAAATAAAACTAACAAAAGCCTTGGATAGGAAAATAGACCTGTCGAAAATCGATTTTTCACTTGAACCTAGACAGGTCCAAGTGCACTAGATTACTAGGTTGGAAGCTTGAATACAAGAACGAGAAAAGCTCGAATTGATTTCAAACTGCTTTTTGATTCAACTTATCATCGCAACAAGATAAATAATTGACCATAGTCGCCATGTACCGTATATTGACACCAAATTTCGTTCCTATTTCGCGATTGTTTGAATGTTCAACGGTGACGGCAGTAAGTTCTCATCTTGGAATTTCACTGCAACAATAATCATTATTGCCTGCATGACATCATCAGCGTAGGGTATTTTTAGAAGCGCTGAATGGCAAACAGCAACGCTAAGGATACATTTTTACGTTACTCGATTACGATTCCGCGATATTGTCATGTTTTAGCAGAGCTTATAAAGTATACACACATCGTTGGCACGCCTTATATCGCTCTTCGGTGTAACTCTACCGAAACCATTCATTCATTCATCAGCTGATCGGAAGCCGGGTGTGAAAAGCTCAAGCAATTTTCAGGGGGGTAAAAATTGAGGTTACCTCTTGAGTGGTCGCAATTAGCACCAGCCAGCAATTTCTATCCATGTGCCGTGTGTAGAACTGGAATGGTACAGATACAGAACAATCGCGATTTCAATACGTCAAACGCGGCCGTCAGCTGATGTTTACCGTGAACTACAATGATAGTAGGCTGTGACTACGCGAACTAACGTAGCCGTGTCTCCAGGCAGACTGCTGCTTGCTGAGCGAGCCGCGATCAAGGCTGACTCGAATGCTGAATCGGATTTCGTTCGGCAGCACGCGATACTCCTCTGTCTCGTATGCCGGACTACGTGTTTCGTATTTTCTACTTGTTGATGTGTATTCGCGCTACGCGAGTAGCGAAAATGGTCTTTTGTCCCCTGCTGCGACTGAAGAGTTACGCTTTGTTTGGCCCAATTTGTCTCAGAAACTTCGACAAGGTTACCGCCTATTCGTTCTAGACACTAATAATTGTGCTACCGGATATGTTTTACTTGCATATCTAGTTCATATCAGTACATTTCTGGGAGTCTCAATATTAGTGTATTAGTGTGATTCGTCTTGATTCGGCTCCATACTTTACAAAGTCTTCATTGATATGGTGGATAGCTGCAGAAACTGCAGCGACTAGCTTGTCTGGGAATCACAGGGTCAATATTCACGTGCCCCACTGCAGCCTTTTAGAGGTTATGCTGAACCTTCCACCATTGCACCTGTGTGTAATGAAAGAAGTAGCAATCAGTGCCTTCAGACTGAGTCAGACTGCCTTGTCAAAGAAGGGGCAAATACATAATTTCTCGGCCCAGAACCCTAGTGTGAACTTTCCAAAGTCGACTTGAAGATTTCCGACGCTAGGAAGCAGATGAAATGAAATCTCACTGGAATAAAGTTCCAGGACAAAGACAAGCGAAAAGGCTAGTGAGACTTTTGCCAAGGGAAGCTAAACTGCTTCTCAAGTTGGACAAAAAAGACTTGAAACTGGTAACGGGACTCCTCACTGGACACTGTCCTCTGGGGTATCACCTCAAAAAGATGGGCAACACAGATAGTTGAGGCTACTGGGATAACTTCGCTGAAACTGCAGAACATTTACTTTACGAATACCCAGCGCTCTTCTACAAGAGGCTCAAGTTCCTGGAAGGGGCTTTCTTAGAGCTCTCCGATGTCAGGAACCTATCTCCCAAGAAAAAAGAATAGATTAAGGGTTATGCACAAAAGATCTTATAGGTCGAGGTGCTTGAGAGGCTGCACAGCCTCAACGACCCCCCTCCCCCAAATCTACAATCTTACAAAGTCTTGACGTCATAAGAAATTTGAGAGTCCTAGTTTTAATTTATTTTAGTATATGTTTCGGTGTTTGTTTTTAATATCATCGGACTACTACTAACTCTGCCTCCCCTAGTCTAAACTTGTTTATTCCAGCTTCCTACAGTTTGATATTTCATCTGCTTCACTCCAAGATAGGGACTCAATCATACGAGTCATCACCTCCTTGTCCTAAAATTCCAGGAAATTAGTTCTATTTCATATCAACCTCTCTTTGTTGACAAAATGGCTTTCGTCACCATAGATTTGCTCATATGGCAGACGTCCATTTTACTGACTGGAAATCTCTGGCTGTAGCATTGGATAAATCATGGATAAATCTATGATGGTGGGCAACAAGACCTTCTTGGAAAATTTCTGTCAAAATAAATAGTTGACCGCCACAACTATGCCTATTATTATCAAGCTTCGCGGATGATATTGGAGAGAATATAAACAGCTCGTTTTATGAAAATAGCAAAGCCGGAATAGATAATCAGATATTCATTTATTAACAAATGAACTGAGTGTCTGAATTTCAATAAAAAAATCGACAGTTTTCTCTATAGGTGGTGTTGAACAACATGACAAATTGCAGTGCAACACGAT
This sequence comes from Chrysomela aeneicollis, assembly GCA_029955515.1. Taxonomy (NCBI): domain Eukaryota; kingdom Metazoa; phylum Arthropoda; class Insecta; order Coleoptera; family Chrysomelidae; genus Chrysomela; species Chrysomela aeneicollis. Next base: position 17,661,081 of record JARUHQ010000010.1, read on the forward strand.
ATGCTAAATAGTCTCTAGCTGTGATGAATTGCACTTCTAACATATTTCCATTATTTTCCCCTGATTTATCGCATAGTAGCAGCCTGTTATGGGTATAGATTGCTAGGAAGATAATTGTCTGGCCTTGTTAATAATACAGTATTTGGTTGTGTTATAGTCAGACAAATCTTCATTATGCACTTCCAAAACTCTAGTACTATTTCTTTGATTATGTTACCCTTACCCCATGCTGGGTATCAGCATCAAAAATCTCATGAGATTATCATGTGAGGTCCAAAAACTGCTCGGTTCACTCTTCCGCGTTTATAACTTCTTCACACCCCAACAGTTTCTTACAAAGCACAAAATCGACCTGTTCATCCAGGTTCCACAGTTGACTAACATTTCTAATATTCATTTCAGCTTCTTCCTGCTTCATCAGTATAATAACCTGATTTTGTCTTGGGCTACCAACTTTGCTTAATCTCAACTTCTGAGCGTACCCTTCTTACCATATTGTACTATCTTTCTGAAACTTTGACAAAGTCTTCGTCACTTTCTTCTGTTCTTTGGGTCTGCTATTCGTAGGTCATCATTCACCATCTAAATATATTTTTCACAAAATAAATAGTTGGTATTCGAAGGAAGTGGAAACAAGGCAGTCTCAAGGCATAAGAGCAGTAGAAAGAGATTATTTGGGAAATATTCTGCATTTCCAAGTACCGCATATCCTTTCTTCGAAGCCGCTGTGTCATTTTCTATTGTGGAACTATGATCATGAGTAATTCTATTGGGTGTGCCATTAAATGGAGCATGTTTATGGCTTTTGCGGAACCAGAAGCGTAAGCCTGCAAGATATATTGGACAATCCTAATAACAAGGTTTATGGAAGTATCCATCATCATTCGTTAAAGTTCATTTCTCGAATCTAAACCAATTGAATTCGCTTCCTGTAAACGGGATTTAGATTCACACCAATGAGCATACATCCAGTCGTTTGTGACTGTGAAAATATCTTGACAGTTCAAGAACAAATGTGTTCTTCTGGCGATCATATAGGAAAAGTTATTCATAATTTAATATCATATTATTTTTTCACATTGATAAAATATTGTTTGACAGACATACCTATAGTGTTTTCCTTCATATACAGCTAGAGTCCTGTAACAAAATAAAATCATATTATTCATGTATTGATAAAAAATCAATGTATTATCAACTGATGATTTGTGGGTATGTAGTAGTAAGAGAGGATTACTTTTAGTACCGTGTGAGGATCAAAGTGAAATTGATTATGGAAAATTATGATAGTTGCATCTGAATAAAAAAATGGATAATTTCCTAATACATTCAATATCATGTTTAATTTGAGCAGTTTCTGAGCTGCTGCTGATAATTTTAGCTGCTGCTGATAATTTTAATATAAAATTCTTCGTCCCCACTATACGGATTACTTATATTTTGCGCATTTCAGAACTCTGTATTTATTTTCGTTATTCATGACAATTTATCACAGATAATCTGTGAGCACATTCATCAAGATATAATGTTCAAAATACAGGCGAATATGTGATAAGTGTAATATATCATGCTATTTATAAACACCAGCTTACATCAATGGAAAGTAGCTGAATCTTCTGATTGACCTTGATTCATGTCCAGGAATGACATGATATATAACCTAGAACTAGATTATCGAAATGTCTATTACTTTGTGATGTATTTCAATTTTGTACTCTTCAGGGATTTTATTGTTTTCAGGGAAAAAACGTAAATACAATTTTACGAAACTTTATATCCCATTTCAGATATCAGAAAGATATCGAGATTCTCATGTAGTTTGTAGCATCCTAAAGAAATGAATCCATTATGGATATTTGGTCGCTAATAAGTACTTGTTCTTACTTTTATGGTGATTATTACTCTTGAGGTAAACGTACCCATTGTATAAGACAAGTCAAATTAACGACTTACATAAATGGGTATTCTTGATTGTAGATTATTTACGTCGAATTGGAAGAGATAATGAAAAACTTCATAAATCGAAGAGATTGAAAGATTAATGCCTTTAATGGGCTTGAGGAAATTAATACAAATGGTGTTTCAGCAGAACTAGTCTTTCATTGTTTTTCCACAATGAGAAAAAATCTACAAACAGATGGAACAATGTGGCTATTATTAACGATTATTTTGACGAGAGTACAAACCATCAAATAGTACAGGCGTACTAAAATCTATTTCAGTGGTGTTATCTTGAGATTTTTCAGACAAAAAAGGGTTCGAGTGAACAATAATGAAGGAGATAGGGGATCTACAGTTTATGCAATTAATTAAAACCACTATGACATGTGGACTAGTAGAAACCATATTATTATTATATATATACATTGTATGTGCAGAGCTTAGTGAAACCCAAACCCATATTGATCAGGAATCGAACTAGTAACAGTTTTTTTAACAAATTTTCTGAATCTATGTTGTAGTGACAGGACAGTTCGAAATTAACCGCACTTGATATTCAAGGAGTTCAGTTTAAGGGAAATGTCGAATTTGGTCCAATGAAAAATACATTCTCATTAGGTATATCTTGTTTTGGTATCATGACACCAAACGCTAGTATAATTCATTGGTATTAAATATTGTTTTCTTTAAGTAATTCATCAGAGTTTTTTATGTTCACGTGCATGGGGACTTATACACATCTCCACTAGGACGATTGGTCTTCTAGTCATTTCTCAACGTTACCCACCTTATCGCATTGGGCGTAAACAGTGCCGGCTTTTTCAGCAAGTCGCGTACTAGATAATTTGTTTCACTGAAATGTTGAAGTATTATTGCTCATAACATACAATGGTTTCGAATTATTGTTTCGCGGACTTAACTTTTATGTGAAGTGTATATAATGATAATAATTAGGGCGCGCATTGCCAAAGAACTGGTCATTTTACGCATTTTGTCGTGTTTTGTTGAAAAGATAGGTTATGGTCATTGAACCACATAATATATACCATCGATACAATGAGTTGACGTATTCAATATGTATTACTGTGTAACAGTTACAGACACTCACTATTGGCAAGCCCATTTTTGTCTGACATTGTGGAATCTATCTTTGTGATGATTAGATTGCAATCAAGTTGTAAGACTAGCTACTGATCGAGCTTTCGAGTTTATCATTCAACATTCAATTAGGTTTTTCCTTATTGGGGTAGGTTGACACTTGGGGTACACCTGGTACAAAAACGTAGCCACATGCAGGGGAAGGTAGATTTCACAGAGGTAGTACAGAGTTGACCATTTTTTAATCAGTTAGAAATGAGAACCTGCTGTTCTGTGTATTCGTTATCGAGTGTTAACTTATTGCTTTGGCTGTTCGGAATTATTACGAATTCGTTCACAAATGAAGAATCTATACGCGTTCGCATCCATAGTTGCTTTCATTAATTCGACATCAGAAGTGGGATCTCGATTATCTACAAGCATCTTTACGTAACAATTGAGCTCTTTGTGATAAAGCAATTAGTAAAAATATTTTGTTGCCACTATTTTTTCTTCGAAGTGCTAGTGCGGACACCCTGATGCTCAGTGGTGCTCAGTGGAGTGGGAGCATCTCAGTTAAATGGACCGAAAAAGTGTGACGTCAAAGCTATGTTGGTACTACTGATTTGCTTCCAAACGAATTATTTTCCCATGTAAATCTCCATAAGAGAGTTTTTGAAATCGATTATATAATTTATAGTGAAAAAGTTACATATTTCGATACCATTTATGGAAAAAAGGACCTATTAGAAAAATAGAAACAGGTGAGAAACGCTAACAAATTTGAATTAGATTATATTGAAATCTATTGAGGTTATGTTTTTTCAGTGTTTACTTTTGAGGCCCTGATATTTCGACTGTATTTTCTATTAATATTATATAATATATCAGTGTAGTGAATGGAAAATATGTCTTGAAGCCAGTTGAAGCTATCAACAATGGTACATTTCTCTAGAAAAACTGATATCTAGGGGCTAAAAGGCCATGTTGAGAACATGGTATTTGATACTGATCTCAAGACCTTAATGTGGTTGATTCAAGCGAATATTCATGATAAAACATATAAAGTACAGGTGAGCTATAATATTAAAGGGTATATTGGATAAATTGAACGTTTTGAAATGTTTGTTGTAGATAAACTCTACCAGTGTATGCGAGTCCCTGTTCAAGAGGATAGTTTCTTGGCCATCACATTGGCAGCTTTAGCAATATTTGCACACTATAATGTACGAGTACCTTCAAAGCTTGAACTAGGAGTCATAAAGAAAATGCACCATCAACATTTGAAGAGAAATCAGTCACACAAATGTAGAATTATATACATTATATTATACAATATTAATTATAAAATAAAGTGAATATCGATCGACATCATACTCTCGAAGTGTTATAATGAAAAACTGACATTCAAGAGTCATTTTATTTCTTCTTGAGCACTTATCAATGTAGTACAGTGCCTAGGGACAGTTCTCAAAGTTGTTTATGAACTTATATCTCCTGGGAGAACTTATAATTATTTCATGATGCTGCTAATAAACAGGTAAGCTTTCAGATTCTTCTATATATTCTAAAGAAGACAACATCATCATGAAAAGAAAAATTTCTGCTGACAGCATCAACCTTAGTAGGTATATCTTTACTCAATCTACAACAAATAATGATATAATAATACCTTTGTTATGTCTAGTAACCATATCTTGATTTACACACTTTTCATTCTTATTCCATATCACGATTGTGATAGAAAATAAAATAATATTAGAGAATAAATACAATAATAAAGCAAAATTCTAACCTCACTTCAGTTTGATTGAGATTTATTCAAAACTATCAATGGTTAATACATGTTTCAAATTTTTTTAAGATACATCGAACCTCCCTCTTTCCGTGAATGATCTTGAAATACGTTAAATATTCACGATAAATATTAGAAGAGACTATTTGCTTATGGAGATTTACATGTAATTTTTTTTCTATTGGAAACATTCAGGAATACCAACATAGTTTGTGACGTCACGACTTTTTCGGTCCATTTCATGCATAAGAGGAAATAATTTTCATTTTGTACTCAAATCGAAATAAGTTTCGTCTACTATGATTTCGAATAGCTATACGTTGGAGATGCTTCTCCATGTTGTTTCGAGTGGTTGTATGAGGGATGATAATGATGATATAACCGATAGCTTCGGTTGACGAATCGGGAGACTGAGATTCCTCTAAAGACACTCACTATTGGTCAACGTGGCTATAATTGTGTGGTCCATTTTTGTCTGACCATGTGAAATCTATATTTATATAAACCCTGTATACTGTTGATGTTGATTAAATGCGCGATGTCCTTGGACTCTCGAACTGCGGATGTTTCAAATTTGGAGGCGCAACTTAAATATTCTGATACATAATTACTTGGAACGCCTGGTAAAAAATAATTCATTTCAATTTGCTCGTTATTATTCAGTTAGTATCTAACTGGAATTCCGTCTGTGCATAATTGGTTAGTCTCCTGATCCATTGGGACATTTTTGCCACGAATTTTCATAAAATATTATGACTCAACAATGACAACTTGACTTTTGAACATTTTTAACAATAACCGTCCACCACCGAAAAGCATTTAATATTTCTTACCGAATACCTCTCTACCTTCAATTAAAAACTGAAAAATTTCCAGCAATAATGAAAGCTCTAGTTGGTATTATAAAAAAAAATTTATTGATGCAGATTTCAAACTTTTATCATGGAAGGCATGTAAAACACACCGAGCATTATCAATGTTCAATCATCACTTCAAATTCGTTGATCAGAGTTCATGTGATGAACACAAAAAAAAACGGCCAGAAAATATTCACAAACTGCCTCAAATTATAAGACGGTTAATTAAACAGCACCATAAACATTTCAACGGTCCTATTTCAAGCTACTCAATGAGCAATGAAAATAACTTCCTTTTTACCTTTGAAGTTATTTGGCAGACGATTGCGTCTTCATCATTAACAGCATTCAAGCAGAGGCGTTTCAAAAACGTAAGTCACTATTTATATTATTCAGCTATGGTTTATTGATTCACAGATAAATTAAATGTTTGGTGTGGTAGGTTTGTTTATTTTTCGAAAACTATTGTGATTATGATCTGTAAAGACTTTTTTCGGCAACCGTCCGGAAAGTACGTACTTTCCAGACGATTTTTTTTTGAGAAAGTGACATTTTTCCGGCCTAGTCCGGGAAGTACGTACTTCCCGGACTAGGCCGGGAAGAATCACATCGTTGTTGTCATTGTAAATATGAAAATCTTGGTAGTATGGTTTTGATAAATGCAGTTGATCATTACCATAGCAGCAAAATAACGACTGACAGCTATCTGACATAAAATTAGCTAACATTCAAAAATTATCAGATGAAAACAATCAATGTGAAACGGAAACTTTACCTTCTTGTTCTGACTTCAACAAAATGCACTTAAATATACCAAGCATTTCAAACAAATTGAATCCATTCTATATTAACAATTGTTCTAATTTTAATATAAATATTAATATAAATAAGAATTTAAATGTTCGAAATTTTGTTCTAATAAAGAAATGTGTTTCTTTGATTTGTTATTCTACACGGTTGCCGAAAAAATTGTGCACGCAACACGCCCGAAAACAGTTTTTTTGGACTCGCAGACTTCCAGGACTCGCTACGCTCGTCCTAGAATTTTGTCCACTCATCCAAAAAAACAGTATTTTCCGGACTTGTTACGTAAATTACTATTTTCTAAGTTAAAGATTTCACCACGTCAATCAGTCTAATCTTCAATTTTGTAACATTGTGTAACTAGTATTCGAGAATGATAACTAAACGTAAATGAATACCTTAAATTTTAGTGAAAGTCAAGCGGTATCATGATGTACTATTTTCCAACTAATTTTGGGGAAAAATTTTATTTCCCAATCTTCCTCGAGCTTGAATTATTCACAAATTTCCGTTGAAAATTGATACTATTGAGACAATGGACATTGAAGAAGCTTCAGAAGATGAACGTGAATAAATTGAATTGACCTTTTCCAAGACTTGCTTTTGAGATAACTACTTATCTCTGCCTAATGACACATGAAGTTCCAGCATTTTGAGGTAATGGGGTCGTGAGTAATGTAGGTAACTATTACAAAAGATACCCTGGTTGTACTGTTGTTATACTATGACAGTTTATTGACTAAATTTAGGCGATAGTTCCCTATGACTAACTCTTGAAGAGTGTTTTCAAGGAGGAAGACATAGGGATCTCGTCCTCTTGTGGTGTGGCCAATACCAAAGTATAACTTCTACTACTATTGACTGGGACACTGGGAAGCAGATGAAAGGAAATCTCACTGGAATAAAGTGCCAGGACAAAGACAAGCGAAAAGGCTAGTGAGCCTTTCGCCAAGGAAAAAGCTAAACAGCTTCTCGAGTTGGACAAAAAATACTTGGAACTGGACACTGCCCTCTGAGGTATCACCTCAAAAAGATTGGTAAAACAGAGAGTGATAGTTGCCGCTTCAGCGAGAACTTCGCTGAGACTGTAGAACATTTGGTTTGCGAATGCCCAGCATTCTACTGCAAGAGGCTTAAGTTTCTGGAAGAGGCCTTCTTAGAGCCCTCCGATATCAGGAACCTAGCTCCCAGGAAACTGATAAACTTCGCAAGAAGCCTCGGAATCTCGGGCCTCGAATAGATTGAGGTTTATGCACAAAAGATCTGATAGGTCGAGGTGCTTGAGGGGTTGCACAGCCTTAACGACCCCCCCTACTGACTCATCCTGATTAGACTTCAAAATGTCTCCTTCCTCATCAATTTTGTATTCGATTTGCGATTCACGATCGAAAATAACACGTAGCACTATCTCATGGTAACTTCTCGAACTTCTCGAAGTGGTATATTTTTTGTTTTGTTTTCACATATTTTTGATGTTTGTGTCATTGTGACATAGGTGTCCTGTCACCAAACAATAACTGAAACGAGAAAAACGATAAGATTTCACATTTGTTTCACCAAAACATCTCTCGAAAAACTGCTGGAAGTACACCTTCCACATCAGAAGCGAACATGAACAGAACAGAGGTTAAGTTTTTCTGTGGGTTATCCTCCAGAGAGTTCAGTGGTTATCCCACTTCGAGTGGTTCACGAGTCACCGCTAGGTAGTGTATCGCGAATAGGTACGCACCTGGTTAGTCGAAATGAACTTTCATCACAGTCGCTATATTAATAATCGCCCTACTAATCAGGAATCGATCTAACTCTAATTACGAGCTCAAATCGGTGTATGGCGCAAGCTGGTCTTCTTTAGTCCGAAAACACCCACAGTGGCAACAACTCATTACGTTAATGACTCTTTGGCACCTTACTCATCGAACGAAAACGAGAAATATCGATTAGGCAAACTGGAATACTTAGTGTCAATCACTTCTCACTCTCCCTTTCACTGTTAACAAAGATGATGCAAGTGATAGTAATTGTTTGATGTCCACTCCATTTATGTTATACAGGGTTCAGTAATCATTGTTGTAAACAATCTCAGAGCAACTGACAAGAGGCAATGAACTGGTGACAGGAAGATGAGAAGAAAACGATACCCTTGCCATAGAGCTCTAGGGCCACATGGCAAGAGATAGAATGATGGTTGTCAAAGACAAGCTGAAAAATGGCCTTTGCCTTATGAGATATCTCTTCAGCAAATAAAAGTGTGTTTGAAAAGTGCTTATGACCGCCAACTTAGTTGCAAAGCAACCCTCGAAGTCTGATTGAGACTTGTATGGAGTCCGGAGGATTGTAATCTAAGTAGCAAAAATGTTTCGTTGGTCACTTCCCGCTAAACGATGCTACAGAAATAAATTGAATTTCAAATAGCTCCGCCGGGATTCGAACCCGGACCCTCTGGTCCCAAAGGCCAGCGCCTCAACATACTCGACCACAAACCCAGTTAAATAGATAAATAACAGTTATTCACGAAATATTATGCCCAATCCAACCAAGTCCCAAGGGTGTTTGTTTCTAGATGATGGCTTCATTCCTATGATGCAATGTGATGCCATCTTGTTACCTTCTCAGTATTCATGCATAATTCTGTAATATGTATCTGTCATACTCGCTGATATAATATCCAGGGGACTGTCTCATAATTGGATTCATTCATTTTTAATAAACAAATTGTGAAAACTGATGGATATTCTTTAACACTAAACGTTATAGTGGTGGTGTTCCTCAGGGCTCTGTTCTCAGTCTAGTTCTTTTTCTGTTGAACGTGAATGATCTGACTAATATCAATAAGTTCACCATTATTTGCCGATGATACGACTATCATTTGGCATAGTAAAACTGTTCCTGAATTGAATCGATTCGGTAAATTGTGATTTCAAACTTTTCTAAATATAAAAAGCTATGCCGATATCTTCAAATTTGACAGGTGCTTATAGGATCTCATATCTTAAAATTTGACGTATCGTCGCTAAAATATAAGCTGCGCATGCGTAGTTGCCATTGGATACGTACACGCATTTCTATTGCGCAGTCTTGAATGTCGTCAGAATGAGTTGTAGAAATGCATCCCTGCATATACCAACGCTAGAATTGCTGGCATCACCAATTCCAACGTTTATTTCAGATACGCCTCCACCTATCGATAACGTCAAATATTCTGATTATGCCGCAGCCAACTATGTCGAAACTCTCCGATTCAGTTATGGTGTAGGAATCCTAAGACTTTACAGATTGTCATTATTTCGACCAGATGAGATTGATGACAGTTATGTTATTAGTTTGTTGGTCAGAGGAATGCTATAGGCAAGCGTTATGACGGATATGGTACCCCAATTAAACAAGTCTACTTCAGACATCAATTTGAAATGATAAGGACGGAGCATTCCTGCGTAAATGGCCTTTTCTACGATTCAATAGAAATACTGATATTCTGAGTTTGATAAATGAAAGATTGATACCTTATTATGTATGTGTTGATTATCATAGGAAATATTCGTTTTTGGAAATCATTTCCTTACAGAAGGATTGTTGGGAATTATTTCGTAAACTTTTGATGATCATTTTTGGGACGTGCTGACCTATTATTGAATTCAATAAATCTGAAAATATGTCGAAAGGATTTGAGGATAAACTTCCTTTTTTTTTATTGTTGATCATTGAAGAACTCTGTAGAAGATTCATGAATAGAAATCGGTGAAATAATCGTCATAAATATTCGGGAATTGATTAACAAGAGCCATTAGAGAATCAAATAAGTTTTATCAAAGATCTTTTTCAATGCTTGTCCGAATTCCTCCTGTGTCTTGGCACTCAACATTAAAAATCGGTCTGGAGAACTCGATTTGCATGAGACGTGCCTCATTTATGCTGCATTATGTGTGTCTGGGCATTGTGTCGGACAATGGGCGTGCATTTGGCAATACCCTATTTGTATTTATATTCGCAAATTAATATATTTGTTTATTGTCCGTGAGACGAATCGATTGTTCGAATGGACGCAGATGAATTCATTATGATAGGCATACCATCATCCTGCTGCTTGACATTCAAATTAACTTCAAGGTATATACCACCAATAAATGCAAATTCATTTGAGTTTGTGTCATTACATCAGGAGAATTTTTTTCTGACATAAGGCGATTTTTTGCACCAGTTTTCCTTCTGTAGAAGGAATTGAATTACTTGCAACTGGGTTGGTGATCGAGTGCGTTGAGGCGCTGGCTTTTGGGCCCAGAGGGTTCGAATCCCGGCGAGGCTATTGGAAATAGGAGATAGATGACCAACCGAACATTCTTGGTACCTAGATTTCAATCCTTCGGACTGTCAACGATAACCAGCCGAGTAGTGCTTCGGATGACACTTGATAAGCTAAGGTCCCCCTCTTCCTTACTCATACAAGTCTCAATGAGACATCGAGGGTTGCTTTTCAACTAAGTTGGCGGTCAAAAACACTTTTCAAACACTTGTTGATATTGACTCGAGAAAAATGAAGAATAACTAAGATTGTCTCGAGAATGAAGAGGAACATGAGGCACTAAGAAGTACTGTTCTTGTTCAGTCTATCTGATAAGGCAGAAAATCTATTGGAATAACAATACAAAAGTGGCAAAATGAGTAGAAAAAATAAGTTGAAGTGGGTAGAAGAGAAAAATCATGTGTGGAAATATTACACATGGATCAGGTAATGAAAATGGAGAACTTTGGTAAACTGCGAATAAAACTTTGAAGTCATAGCACTCCTACTTGAAAATCGCTATATGGGAAACAAGGAAACCAAATTTGATGTCACATCAGTCTGAATATATTTAAAAATGAAATTTGTTCGTTTGCTTTCATTCATCAGAATTACACTTCGTGTAATATTCTAGACTATTATTTTGTTTACCGATTCTTACTACAACGTTATATTTTTGTTTGGCAAACTGTTTGGAATGTGTGGGCATATTTTGGAGTCATTATGCTAGACTGTTTTAAAATACTCACGACAGGCGACAAGCAAGTTGTGTAGTGTACCGTAAAAATAATTACATGAAGAGGTGGTTCTCAAAATACCAGTCAAAGTCTGAGAACAGGACCGGCATTGAGATGTTTAATATTTGGGGGGACCATCCCACTGAACATGCAATGTTACAAAATATTGCTTCAATATTATTTGCGGCTTGCTCCCATAATATAGCATGACAATATTGCATAACGCTTCTTGTAATGTTATATTCCCAATCATAACAGAAAAACCTACTATCAAATGATCTGCAAATTACAAAAGTAACTTTTGATCGAGTTTCAATTGCAATATTGTCTCAACTATAGAAGTTCGTTACACTAGCAACATTCTATGAAAAATCTATGAACAATTTTATAGAAAGTTATAAATTCAATATTTGATTTCATATCATTTGTAATATTGCCTAAACCTTGTAACTTCATTACATTTGTAACATTACATGAAACATCCATCAACAAATGCACTGCAAGTTACAAAAGTAACTTTTGATCAAGTTTCAATTGCAATATTGTGTCAACTATAAAAGTTCATAACATTCGCAACATTCTATGAACAATCTATAAACAATTTTATAGCAAGTTATGAATTTAATTTTTTATTCAATTTCATTTGTAATATTGCCTAAACCTTGTAACTTAATTACATTTTCACTCGTGTTGTATCGGGTGGAATCGGTTCGATCATTGGAGGATCATTGCATCAGACTGATCAGAGATCTCGCATCAGTCTCGTCGACAGTCAGCCATTGTTGTTTCGTCTAGTTCTTTGTTCTTTGTGCATCGGTTTGCAATTCACAAGACTATTTCACAGGTTTCCTTTCAACTGACATATTGGAGTAAGTGATAAAGTGCACTCTCATCACATGGATAGTTCCAAGGTAAGATGCATTTTTTTATCGTGATATTGAATGTGAGGTTTTTAGAAACAGAATCATCGTAAGAAATTTTCGCAAATGTCAATTAAATGTTTACGTGAAGTTGTATAGTCGTTTTGATAAAATCAAAGAATAGAAAAGAAAAGGTGATTGCCATATACTCAGGGGTCAATAATAATTAGATCAAGTTACTGATTTTATTATTATCACCATATTTCATCTGTAGTTTTTTGTTTCAGTTTTCCTACTGAATATTGGGCTGCCACTTCAAGAAGTATTTTGTGGATGTTAATTTTAGTTTATCACTTATTTTATTTTTTGTGTATTTTGCGTTCATTTTGTGAATTATATGTTTTATGTTTGAAATTTGTGCTTTTATTCTCAAGATTTCAATATGCTTCACACATACTTTTCTATTGAGTAGTCACTACCATATTGCAACAAGGTGGTAGTAGGAATATTCAATATGTAATTTTCATATACATCACATATGTTATATTGCAGTAACCTTACTGAAAACATTACATTCAAAATATAAAAAAATAAATTTTATTCAATTTATATGTAATGTTGCAGGAACCTTGCTAGAATGTGTTATCAAGAAATATTGAATTTGTTATATTAGGGAAGGTCCGTTTCAGCGGTTGCTGCAATCTTGCAGTAAGGTAGCGACAAACATTACAACCTTGCATTGTTGGGTTGCTGTAATATTGAACAAATATTACATTGCTCAGTGGGATTACGATAATAGCATCTGACAGATGCTAAGCGTATTCTTTTATGTCACCTGTTGCCTCTTCCTCATAACCAACATAATCTGCAAACAATGGTGCAGCATCAGATATGTATCTGTAGAACTGATTTGGCAAAAAAGTTCCTATAAAGTGGAAAAAATTAAAAAACACTTGTGTTTGTATCTAATCACATCCAAGTTCAAGAATAAGAGATAGATGATACTCATGATTCTACACATCTAGATTAGATAAAATCGCGTATCATTTTTCAATTATAGTATCATCATGAAAATATTAATTTAATTATCAACGTTGAATTCACTTCGACAATCAATGATGAGCTATTGAAACTTGAACTTATACTTGGAATTTATACCAACTGATATTCAAATATTTAATTTCTTGCCTAACATATCTAAAATTCAGATTTCTTATGAACAAAGGATTTATACCCTTTTCCATCCATATCTTATGGAAAGTGAACTGGAATATGTGTGAGCTCAGATTTTTTCGAGAGTTTCTTTCCAAAAGTGCTAGGACTAGGATTGGAAATGGTTAAAATCTTTAATGAGAATAACACTGAGAAATAAAGAACAATAATATGTTTGTATCCTTGCATCAAGGCACTTGGGAATTGACCAGTAATGAACTTCTTGAAGGTCATGCCAAGGCCGTTCACGCTAGAAGAACCGGTTTTATTATCACTACTAAAATAAACTGAATTATTGTCTAACGACTTTTCCATGATTTGAATTACAAATAGACTAGTTTCAACGTTCGTTAGGAATTTCAAATGGCCATAGAGATTAGGTGAATGTTGGCGATAAAAAGAGATGGTATAAATATATCTCGATAACTATCGACTGGTCATCGACATCACTCACTATTATTGCTGGTGATTACCTTTGATGACTTTTTTAACAGCAATCAGAAGTAAAATCGCATTATTTCGATCAAATATTATGGATATTTGCATAATAGTTACACTGCAGGAATGCATACAATTCAGGATTTAATATAATCCTCGAGCTAATAATAGCATATACAGGTTTTCCACTTGAAGTTGGGAGTTACGTAATCATGACAAAATATGCGACGTTGCCGGCTCTGAAGAAATGATCAATGGATCGACTCTCATATTAAAGGTGTGACTACTGCTCTGACCATCTGACTTAATGTCTTTTTCTTTCAGCGATTCAAAGAATTTCTGAAAAATCAATTTGTTGACATCACCAACTTATTCAAATCATGAATTTCAATCTTATGACGTTTCCGCAAATTCTCCCAGGAAAAATGTTGATGTGGAAACATTACATGAGTCCTATTGTAGATGAACATTTACCACAAGAATATCTTCAAAAAAAGGAGGAGATTGTCTACTTGATGTTTTAGATGAGTCAGTGTGTTTTTAAGCTTATATAAGTTTTTTTTGTGATATGAGCTCCAAATATGTGAATAATACTCCATGACGAGTAGAATATGTTGGAGTTAGAAATAGATTTCGGCAAGAGAAAACCGAGATTCACAAACAGCATTGATAGAGATAAATAATCCATCGACTGTCTATTATGACTGTCATCCTTCAGCGTCCATTCCTCTGAACCGAAGACAATGTCAGCTGACTTTGGGGAAACCGAGAGCTTTCGATCGCCCCAAACACATGGTAGAGAAAAAAATGAAAATAAATATCTCAAAGTCATCTCCACAACATTATTAGAATAATCTAACATAACAAGGTAAAAAAAGAGCAGAAAACAACTATACGTTCCTGACAAATACCACGCAAAATATTGAATTATATGCACTCGTAGTCTATGCATCAATTCATATAAATGAATAAAAATACAAATATTTCTTTCTTCGAACATGCGTTTATGCTCCCAACGAGACAAACACGCCTGACAACCTGTAGACCGGTTTCGGGCTTACTGGCTCTCATCAGTACAGGGTAGTCAACCGTGTAGTGATCCTGAGATCTCCACACGAGGCGAGGTCTGAATTGATGGAAGCATCCACGCATATTTGATAGCAGTGAGCCGTTCCCCAAGCAGTGTATGAAGACGGCGACACCAAGCGGCGAAGAAAGAAACACTACTTAATAAATTTCCCATATAGAAGATATGAGAGTGGCTGGGTTGCTCGACTAGCCGATTGAATCAAAGGGAATAGCCAAAAACTCTAAGTGGAGTGGTGGTGTAAAAAAGGAAAATAAATATCTCAAAGTCATCTCCACAACATTATTAGAATAATCTAACATAACAAGGTAGAGAACGAGCAGGAAACAACTATGAATATATACGCTCGTGGCCTCAATCCTCATTTTGATAGGAAAACAGGAGTTTCCCGGCGGGACAACTGAACTAGCATACCTTGCTAAAGGGAGAAAGAGAAGGATGGTGAGCTGGGAGGTGAAGGTCACTAGGACGTGAATGAGCGCTGTTGCCAGGACGACCGCAAGGGCTCTTCTATTCCTGGAATCAGCCTAGATCCAGCTATCGCTGACCTGCGAACGCACGGTCAAATGAACGGGATGAATGCCTTCCTTTCTCTTTGTAACAACTCTTCAAAATGTTGATGAGCTGGATGTAATCTCGGGGTATTTTCGTGTTTGGTTGACAACTGATGCAAAAGAGACTGTTTCGGCTCGAAAAGCTTCTTCAGTTGCACTGGGAGTATAGGAGGTGCGTAACTTCTAAGCTTGGACCATGCGACTACAAAGCTACAACTAAAAAGCGGTGCAAGTAATGATTATTTTATTTTAGCACAGTTCGAAAGTACTCCTTGATTTGGATCCAAAGATTAACACGTTTTTCAGTTATTTCGTTATATATCGGTTCGTTTTCTTGTTTTCTTCATACATTCTCGATTATATACCTTATCACATGAACAGAATTGTTCCCATATAGCCTTGAACTCGAAAACTACGACAACGTAAAGACTGTCTAAATTCAAGTTTCAGTGTCTGTATTGGAATCTCAGTCTCCCAATTCATAATCCAAGTATTGTTTTACACCGACTGTAATACAGCAAATCATTAAATCTATTATGTGGTTCAATGACCATAACCTACCTCTTCAACAAGACACGACACAATACGTAAAATGACCAGTTATGTGACAATGCGCGCCCTAATTATTATCATTATATGCACTTCACATAATAGGAAACTCGGCAAAACAACTATTTGAACTATTGAGCACAGTATTAGCAATAATACTTGGACATTCCAGTGAAACAAATTATCTACCAGTGTTGCTCTTTTATTACATTTGTACTAGATCTATTACATTTCACAAATTTTTGTTACGCTATTACATTTTTACAAAATCTATTACATTCCAGAAATGTGACACGTCAAACCTGTTTTTTTAATTCCTAGAATATTGAAAATCATTCACTTCCTCATCCAAATAGGTTATTTTTCCGTTAGGTGGCGATGTCGAATTTTTTCAAAACTTTTGGCTGTACAGGGTGGCCAGATAAGAATGCAAAGTGCAGTATCTCGAAAACTATTCGTCTAAGAGACTTGCGCGGTGAAAAATGTTATTACCAAAGTTACCAAAAAAAAATCCTGAAAATTATTTTCATGTTTCCAAGATGACCGCCAGGGGGCGTAACCGCCATCTAAAACTCTTGAAATGAATTTTTGACGAAATACGCCTAGTAAACGTACCAATAAAATATATACCTTTAAAAGTTGAGCTTCATTCGAGTAAATTTTGCTCGACACGTATCTATTAAAATGAATTAGTGGGGCGTGGTTCAATATTTTTTCAAATAAACAGCTGTAACTCCTGAACGACTGAACGGATTTCAACAAACTTGGTATCGTTGGAAAGAGCATTCATTGGTCTATCAAATTCATCTTATTTGTAATGTGTCTGATTTTAAGTGATGCCACTAGAGCGCGTTTTTTGACATAATAACAAAAAATTGCAAAATTGTCTGAAAAATCAAATGCAATTATATGACTTTTTTCCATGAAAATGTAGTGGAATATGATACCTTAATAATAGGCTAGCGGAAATAACATCATTTGACATTTCAAAATCCAATCTTTTTTTAACAAAAACACCACACATGCTCACATCTACTTGTATTCAATAGTTTTAAGCAGAAAACACGATTCTTCCTCAAAAAAATTTAAAAAAGTGATTTTTTTGAATAATATTCTTTTGAAAACGTAAGTGTAAGCGTGTGCGGTGTTTCAGTTGAAAGAAGGACGGATTTCAAGGTCAATAGAAAAGACGAATTTTGTGTTTTCGATGGCAGAAATTTGAGTTATCAAATCATGTCAAATATATAGCATAACCAATCACACTGTGTTTGCCATCTAGTGACGTGCACTGCATCAAACATGACTAATCTCCATCTAATCTCTGATCAAAATTGAAATCTATTACAAATTCTGTAAATCTATTACATTTTCATTAAAAATCTGTTACAATAAATCGAGCTCCTGGAACAACACTGTTATCTACTCTGCGACTTGTTCGTAAAGCCGGCACTGTTTACGCTAAACACGATATGGCGGTTGGCGTTGAGAAATGACTAGAAGACCAACCGTCCTGGTATGTATCTAAAGCCCCATTCACGCAAACATAAAGAAGTCGAACAATAACAGAAGCAAGATATATTGAAATGTATAGTCGCGCAGTTTGAACAATTACTTAATTGAAACTCTCTTGACAGTTTCAGAAGTTTTTCACATTGATTTTAACTTGTGACTCGAATCTAGTTTTAACAATTCATGCAGTAAGTATCAATGATAAAATGATATACTTTGTTATGGAAAGAACTATAACCATAAACCAACAATTGCAACAATTAGATTTCCAAAATAAACTGATGTTTCACAAATCAGAGGATCAAATGAACTTACTCATTACTTGAAATCTGATGATGGATTTATGCAGCAATTCAAAGTCATAAGTTTTAAGTCATACGGTTTCAGTCATAAGTAATAAGAAGTTCTATCAGAGTTTTATAGATTATTGACTGTGATTATGTTGTTTATTTGAACTTATATCTGAATTATTACATTATAAAAAGAAAAAATGGATATGGATGACTGCCACCTTATAGACATTGTAAAATGACCACTGACACTGAACCACAGAAATTGACCAATGGGAGAGGTTACCTCCAAATACATGACAGTCCTTAATAATGTCTGCATAAATGTTGTTTTTTCTTTTTGCCTTAAATCTAAATACTAAAAACTTAATACCTTAAACTTGAAATCACTGCATAAATTAACTATGAGACTTGAAACTGGTGCATAAATCCAAGGTGAAAGCGTGAGAGAGAACCTGTGTTCATGAAAATCTCGACAAGAAAGATCGAAGACCAATCACAATATGCTCGGACAGCAAAGCTGCAATTTTGGGATTGCATCCAACAGGATCACATCCAAATTAGTGTACGAGTGCAGAAATGCCTTGGAAAGTCTGTCAAAGAAAAGGACACTCAGGTGTTCCTGGAAACGAGGAGGCAGAAAGAATAGCAAAGGTGGATTCGGGAACAACTCCAATTGGACCTGAACCAATACTGGGAATTCCCAGCAGTATGGCTGTATCCTCCATGAAGGAATTGCCACAAAGGCAATTCCTATCGAATCATGGCAGGATACACCTGGAATGAGACATTCGAAGCTACAAATAATAGGACCTCCGAAAAAGCTTAAGAAAGAGATCCCATCACTAAACAGACGAGATCTCAAAGGGCAAGTTTGCCTACTAACGGGACATAACCATCTTAATAGGCACTTAGAGCTAATCGAGATCAATGACGATCTCTTCTGCAGATGGTGCTTGGAGGATGAAGATACATCATCGCACATCCTCACTGAGGGCTGGTGCACCAGAGAATTAAGGAAGCTAAGTATATGTAGGTGCACAAAGGGCCTGACTAGAGAGGCCTAAGTGCAAGGGTTAACACACCCGCCAACCATAGTGCAAAGAAGAAGAAGACGAGATTTTGTTCGAGTGAACCAACTCAGAGGACCTATTGATGAAACTCAGTAGTGGAAAGCACAGAATGATTTAAATATCCAGTGATGATATTGGAGAGTTTCTTGAACGAACACCGTTGTTATATATTTGTTGAACAAAAGCAAGACATACATATCCATCAGTACATATCAGATCGAACAAAAACATAATAGCCATATAAAGGACGAATTCAAAAAGATGCCAACAGCAATTAATCCAACACCTAGTCGGTATGATATTGCCACCAAGCCTTATTTCCATTATTTCCTGAATAACCAGGCGCTATTTGAGATAAGTCATGACATGTATGACCCGACCAGAAATGCAATTTGCTTGGAATATGTAGGTCACATACAATCATCGAATCATACCCATCGAACATAGTTTGATTGGCTCGCACAAAATATTCGATGTCAGCATAGCTAGGCGTCCCAGACACTTGGCAGTGCAGAAATGCAGACCAGTAAAAACGCCATTAACGTTACAATTGTAAATCTTTGGCCGACACGAGTCCTTGAAATTCTTTGCAACCGCTGTTGACATTACGCGAGCCCAAGCGTGCTTTGAAATTCTAATGATATATCAACATGGACACGGAAACGAGATATCAGGAGTATTTGTGATTTATTTGTTTCATAATGTATGGGCTGTCACTCAGAAAATACGAGATATAGAGAGAGATTGAGTAGGATGTGATCGTTGTAGTAGCTGTACAATTCCAATACGTTGCTAATA
Organism: Chrysomela aeneicollis; assembly: GCA_029955515.1. Taxonomy (NCBI): domain Eukaryota; kingdom Metazoa; phylum Arthropoda; class Insecta; order Coleoptera; family Chrysomelidae; genus Chrysomela; species Chrysomela aeneicollis. The sequence continues at coordinate 17,680,938 of JARUHQ010000010.1, forward strand.
GAAATATTCAACGTTTGATTAAGATATAAGAATAGAATAGGATGGAATATTTATTCATCCAATAGATCATTATACAATGATATAGGAAAAATCAATTTTTGATTACAGAGCTAGGTATAACAACTAACCAACCACAAGCAAAATGAGATGTTCCTAAAGCTACACCAGCATTTACGGCACACTCCAAATTAAAACATTTTTTACAGTTCCCATTTTCCAGAAAAACGGCGTGGGCTAGCTTTTGATTCAAGCTGCACCACACACTCTGTATTTTTAAAAATATGCAAATATATAATGATTAACCGATTGCCAGAATTTCTTACACATTTATTACAGATCATTCACGTATTGAATATCACAAAACGTCGTTCGCCAAGGGGTTAAATACCCCCAAACATCGAATAATCCCTATAATATATGTCAATACGTAGACGGTCACCTAATTATTCAAAAAACATCTTACACATCTAAAAAAACAATCGAAGTCAAATTATGATGGATCCAAAGGAGTTGAACACCCTCAAACATCTCGAAACTCCAATTACATGCATGTGTCATGACGTAGACTCGGTGACGGAAATTTCCGAGGAAATTTCCATGAACCAGTAAAAATATTTGTTGTCTTCCTGTTACTTACTGTTGAGGGATAAATCATTCCAAATGAAATGTTCAAGAAAACATCCCCGATATTATAAGGAAAAATATTCGAATACTGTCCGCGTTAATTGATTAGGATTTTCTGAATTGAAATAATGAACGAAATATTTTGAGTCATGAATTTATTAGTGTTCCACAAGCTTGTATTCTATATACTCATTTATATTGTTATTGAGTTAGTCTGATCTGCAAAGTGGGACGTTGTAATAATTTTTTGAAAGAGATTATTCCTGAAAAATGTGATATGAACGGTTTTTTATTGAGTTTCGAATTTATTACAGTAGCCCACAAGCTTCTATTTTGAATTTTCAAGTAGGTTTGGGTTATTTTGATCACATACATCAGAAATCTGCAGAGTGGGACGTTGTAATAATTTTTTGAAAAAGATTATTCTTGAAAAATGTGACATGAACGGTTTTTTATTGAGTTTCGAATTTATTACAGTGGCCCACCAGCTTCTAATTTGAATTTTCAAGTAGGTTTGGGTTATTCTGATCACAAACATCAGAAATCTGCAAAGTGGGACGTTGTAATAATTTTTTGAAAGAGATTATTCCTGAAAAATGTGACATGAACGGTCTTTTATTGAGTTTCGAATTTATTACAGTGACCCACAAGCTTCTATTTTGAATTTTCAAGTAAGTTTGGGTCATTCTGATCACAAACATCAGAAATCTGCAAAGTGGGACGTTGTAATAATTTTTTGAAAGAGATTATTCCTGAAAAATGTGACATGAACGGTTTTTTATTGAGTTTCGATATTATTACAGTGGCCCACAAGCTTCTAATTTGAATTTTCAAGTAGGTTAGGTTATTAATAATCTCTTTCAAAAAATTATTACAACGTCCCACTTTGCAGATTTCTGATGTTCGTGATCAGAATAACCCAAACTTACTTGAAAATTCAAAATAGCAGCTTGTGGGCCACTGTAATAAATTCGAAACTCAATAAAAAACCGTTCACATCACATTTTTCAGGAATAATCTCTTTGAAAAAATAATTACAACGTCCCACTTTGCAGATCAGACTAACTCAATAACAATATAAATGAGTATATAGAATACAAGCTTGTGGAACACTAATAAATTCATAACTCAAAAAGCAAAATATTTCGTTCATTATTTCAATTCAGAAAATCCTAATCAATTAACGCGGACAGTATTGGAATATTTTTCCTTATAATATCGGGGATGTTTCCTTGAACATTTCATTTGGAATGATTAATCCCTCAACAGTAAGTAACAGGAAGACAACAAATATTTTTACTGGTTCATGGAAATTTCCTTCACCGAGTCTACGTCATGACACATGCATGTAATTGAAGTTTCGAGATGTTTGAGGGTGTTCAACTCCTTTGGATCCATCATAATTTGACTTCGATTGTTTTTTTAGATGTGTAAGATGTTTTTTGAATAATTAGGTGACCGTCTACGTATTGACATATATTATAGGGATTATTCGATGTTTGGGGGTATTTAACCCCTTGGCGAACGACGTTTTGTGATTTTCAATACGTGAATGATCTGTAATAAATGCGTAAGAAATTCTGGCAATCGGTTCATCATTATATATTTGCATATTTTCAAAAATACAGAGTGTGTGATGCAGCTTGAATCAAAAGCTAGCCCACGCCGTTTTTCTGGAAAATGGGAGCTGTAAAAAATTTTTTGTTTGGGACGCAAATTTGTAATAAATGTGTACAAAATTATGGACTAGTTTTTTTTGGAGTGTGCCGTAAATGCTGGTGTAGCTTTAAGGACATCTAGCTTGGGACGAGAGGACAACCAAGTTCTAGTACCTAAGTGAACACTGATGCATTTTTTTCATAATTTATAAAATCATCAGCTGCTCAAAAATTGTTTCAGCATTTTCTTGGTGCTATTTGGATTAGATACAAACGAATAATTCTTTCTTGAGCAATGAAAACTCTATTTATTTCACTATCAGCACCCCACAGAATCATTTTGTATTTCAACAGCGAATATTCCGTGGCGTGATAAACGTTTATCAGAGTTTTTTCATCTAATTTATTTTTCAACTGTAACGTGGCATAAAAACTAGAATTCAGCATCTTACATACGTAATTATATATATATATATATTCCAAGGCGGTTTTTCAACGCGTTTTTTACCAAAAAATTGAATCAATACAGTTTTGTTACAATAAACCATACATTTTTTATTTTTACACCAATTTGTGAACCCACTGGCAACGATATATCCACAAAAATATTGGTTTCTTCCGCAATTGATGTATCATCTGCGAAAAGAGTCATACATTCGGTTTTCACGTTAAAAGTATGTCATCATTAACGAATAATAAAAAATAAGTGGACCTAAAACCGAGCCTTGTGGAACTCCGACGTCAACACTATACATGAGTGAATTAGCTTCCGGCAAATTTACGAATACCTTTCTGAATCTGAGATAATATAGTATCCATGATAGCACATCTCCTCTTATTCCAATTGCATATAATTTGTCATAAGCAATGTTACAATACAGATCATATTTTTTACAATTCGGACCGAATAAAATGAGTAACGAACTTATTTATAGTTAATATATGACAATCTATTGTGAAAACCAAGTAGGAAGATAGTCTGATCAATATTATGATAATGCTCTGAGATAAGCTTTTCACAGGTAGAATTAATCAAAAATTATTCAAGATCAACAATTAATTATTTCAAGGCTAAGCCATCCGATTGACACTAATAAAACAATAAAAAATGTTGCCCTTAAAGAAGTAGATGAATTATTTCTTTCAATTTTGTCGACAATTTAAGAAACGAAAATCCCAAAAAGATATAGAAAAAGCTGACATCTTTGTTGAAAATTTTGCAACAAATGCCACAAAGGAAAGACCAAGGATGCTATGGGACTAGAAGCAATTTCCTCAATTGTTCTAGAAAAATCTGCCCAGGAATTGACTATACAGTTCTTTGCAGATTGTTTACCCTTTTTGTTATTCTACCACAAGAATGTATCTCTATCAATATCATGTTTTCTACCGAACAGTAAGACCTAGGGTGATGTATTTTTCCAAACTTCAATACCTCAACTGTACCACACTGTCCTCTTCCGATGATGAAGTTGAAATCGAATAAAGCTCAGTGAGCCTGAAAAAATTAACCAGCTCGTCAAAATAGCTGCCGCAATAAAACATACGAAAGTGACGCCATAAAATTTTGTTGTAATGACATCACGTTTTGTAGTAGAGGCGTAAACATGGGCAACATAGCGATTCATTGTGGGTCGCCGACCTGCTGTGACATTCATTGCTGCATCATAAAACCCTTACGAAGCATGACTTAGAGCCAGAAACGATATGTATCATGAAATGCCACTATCAGGAATCGCGTGTTCAGTATTGTACAAGAACACAGATTTGAAAACCTACAGATGAGATAGTCAGACAGAGCGAATAAAACTAGAGAGAGAGATGCCGAAAGCGCAAAATTTGAAGGTCCAGTCATCACTTTGTTGGTTATGTTACAAATGTTTACGTTTTACACGATTCACGATCCTATATTTCGGATGGGTTTAGGTTCTTATTAAAATGTATAACATATTTTCCATGAATTATAATTCAAATGAAAAAGTAATATAGGTTTCGAGGATTATCACAGCACAGATTGAACAACCTCATAGATATATACCTTCATTATCTGGAATGTGAATCAGGAAAAATAATATGTTCATTGGCAATCATTACTGAGCATATAAAGATTGTAAATCATCTTCAAATAAATCGGGGAATATCAAATCACATTGTTTTCCAAAAGCCGAAAAACTGTGAATTACTTATGTTGAGTGATATTCGAGGTGATATTATGGACTTCAATCAAACTTCTCCATTTGATGAGAATATCACCATTTTTGCTATATAGGTACCTACACTGCTATATCACATTTCAAGTTGAGGAGTTCAGAGTCTGATCATTTATCAGATAATTGAAACGTGTTTCATTTTTCCTGATGACAATAAATGGGCTAAATTCGAAATAAGTATTCGGATTTCATCGTAAAATTCTTTCAGAACCAATTTCTGATGACAACTTGATGTTCATAATATATCACTTAGAAGTAGGTAACTTTTTATATTGGTGTTGATTATGCATTACTGAAATGGCAACATTGCACATCAGTAGTTCCAGCAAGGTTCCAGCGACTATATCCGGCAACTGCGATGCTCAAAATTTAAAGGTCCGAGGTCAATGAAAACGGTTGTCGGTATATCAAACAAAAAGGGCGGAGTAACTCATCTGTAAGGTTTTTTAATTAAACATGACTGAGCTTATGCTGAGATATGAGAATATGCCGTCCTTCTGAAGAAAGCCCATGAGCACCAGCTTGTTCATTCCCAAAATGCCCAAACTAAAAACATTTTTTGCCATAGGATCCGATTTGAAGTTATTGGTAACAATGATACTTTATGATGATAACGTTACAATTAAACACCCAGTTGACGAGCGAATTTCTATAGATCAAGTATAATAATAATAATATTTATTCACCATAATTTTCCTAATATACAAATAAATTCTAGAAGAAAATATCAATTACATCATTTGGTGAATAAACAATACTCAAAAAGTGACTGAACACTTGTTTCGAAAATACAGAGTATAGGAATAGCTAATTACAAGTATGACCCTTCAAAATATTGTTACGAACCGCTGGCATTTCCGAGAAGGCCGGAAAGCATCCGCTCGACGCGTGACTCACAGCGGAGGTATCGGTCGCAGACGCACCGCTATAATTAGCGGATGATTCATTGCCGTCGAATATGAAAAGTGCTTCCAGTTCGTTCCTGTTCTTTCTGGACAGTGATGTCTTTGCCTATATAGGAGCCGCGGTTTCGCGGACAAGTCAGTTATAGTTTGGAAAGAGTTGAGATTAGAAAGAAAGCTAGTACAGTGAACATTGAGATTTATAAAGCGAATATCGTTGTGATTTAACTAAGTGTTTATTGAGTTGTATTTAGTGTGTTTAGTGATATAAATTGTTCAGTTTTGTACTGAGTGTTTTAAATTCACGAACCCAAGTGGAAATAACGTAACAATATAAAAGAGGCAATAAATTTTGTCGATTGTCTTGTGTATATATTTTCGTGGCCTAGTGACTGTCATGGGTCATTGAAGAATAAGGTGGTTTTGTTTTGTATAGGATGAGACAAAGATAATGTGTCAACTGTCAAGAGTGTCAAGTATATTCTGTTCTATTTCAATTATGAGTGTATAGTGATTGAAACTTCTAGTACACTATACCTGGAAGTACCCATACTGTGAATTGCAGCAACAATAATCACTCAATTACTGGAAATGAAGTTATGCTTTTGCAACGAGAACGAACTAATCTGTCGACAGAAAACTAACTCAGTTTTCCTAGAAATATGCCGAGAACAGATGGTCGTTGAAAAGAACGTTTTTGTCAGTATTTTAATAGCCTCCATTGTTATTGTTTACACCATGACATACTCGATTATTGTCCGATGAAGGAACATGTTGTCGTGATGTAAAAACACATGACTTCTTGATGAGTTCGTCGAGGAGCAACTTTTTCTTTCTAGTTGACTATCGGATTCAGAAGTTATATTTTTGACATACTGAAATATCAACAATCCGTGGTAATTGAAATCTAGTGGCGTTTTTCATACGATGGTCGATTGCATATTACATCATGTCATCAATGTTATAAAATTCGAAATGATATTGTTGAGATCTAATAATATAAAGCAGGTATGTCGAGGGACCCAAAATAAAATTACAGTTGTCAGGGCCGTATCATAAAATAGGTACTTCGTATGCAACTATATCACTGAATTGTAATAGCATACATGATGTTTGTATAATTATTTGTATTTATTCAAAAAGAAAATAAGTATACAAGGTAAATTTCATATTTGCTGTTGACACACGAACTTAGTGACTCATTAGATAGGGAACAACTATTTTTTATTCAAATTTCAGGTTTCGCAAGGAGATATGCTTTCCAGCAACATAGCCCATTATCCTATTTCCTGAATCCGAAAATGTAAAACTATGGAATCGAATGTTGGGGTCATTTCCGGTAAAACCGGAAGTAACTCAAAGAGCAACATTATATCAGTGTATATAAGCGGTTAGCAAGAAAATATGCTACATGATTCCTCCGGATTTCAAAATTCTAGCTCAAACGACTCAAAAGTTACAGGAACGGAATGGCCCGGTTTTCGTGGCCACCCGATAAAAGAATCAGTGAAGTTTTTTCAAATGTCAGCCGCTTAGTGCGTATATCTTGAATTTAAAGTGCAAAAATCTGTGTTGCAAGCCACGTTCACAGCAAAAAATGATCTCTTAAATTGAGTTGTAACATCATTAACTCAAGAGATTGGTAATCTTGAATAGGTCCAACCAAATATTAGTTTGATTTTTCGACAAAATCCTCTTGACTACTTAGGATCAAAAAGTTTTGTGTCAAATGTACATTTTCTTATTGAAAAATGTGGTTTGTTTGAGGCAAGAATATTTCAATGTTGTTGTGAAACAATTTTCTTGGATGAAGCTGATTTCTCAGCACATCTGAACAATGATCCTCTTGATTCAAGAGGAATCACTTTCGATCCATTCTTATTGACCTTTGAAGGATTGCAACTCTGCATGCCGATGATTGAAAATGAAAAATACTGTAGTTTTTTCACAAACTGTGGCTGCAGTATTTATACAGCAATTAATTATCACTTCAAGCACATTAACAAGACATGGCAATACAAAACAAAGCATTCTTAACACCCAACAGTGCCAGTGATAGGACGCCATGTCCACATATGTTCTAGATTGTTTGCTTCCAGGAAACCTTTCACGTCCATGTTGAGTACTCGAGTTATAAAGAATTCGCGAGCCTGCGCTCTGCACTATAGGAACACAAGTACCATCAAAGAAAACTTCACAGTAACCTGTCACAATGTATCTCTCGAAAGAGTCTTAATGGCGGCCAACGGCGTTATTGTTGGCGTTGGCATCTTCGAGCTGAGTCGAGCTGGTCACGTGGTACATGCTTCGGTCATCAAAACACATTTTCATAAGAAACGATATTCTTGAGCTGAGAGGAATAATCTTGACTGACATTACTCACAATGTTTTCTAAGGTGAAGAGTGCGGATGATTCAAATTCATTTCAAGAAAATTCAAGTGAATAGGCAAACAACGTGATTAGTTGAAAAAAGAAACTTTCTGGTCAATCTGAGACTCGATCTGAGATTATTATTCTTATCGGAAGATTATACAATTCAAGAATATATATATATACTTGATATAAGAGATCCGTTTTTTCTGTGACTCTCTGGTCGCGATTTCTACCACAGCCTTCAAAAAGAGTAGTTTATATTACAGCCGTAGAATTTAAACACCAAATTTTTTTGTTCTCACAAGTGAAACTGTTTCATACACGGCATTTGACGTTGACATCTACCAAATGATTTATGCGTTCATGAGAACCTCATCGATATAATTCACTAAGTACGTACCAGAGATAAGTAACCCACTAACAAGATGTGCACGTCAATGCTAAAATTTGGCAATATATTTTTCATGCTTTAGGAATCAACCACAAGATGGAACTAGTGCCGTTGATTCCAAAGAGTGAACATAGCTTTTTCAGCTGCCATATCTGGCTGCCATGTTCAAGGTCAGATTTTTCTGTCTTTTCTTCATCAGTTTGTCACTGTCTTCCACTTTGTTTATTTTTATTGATTTTTATCGACTTTGTACGGTGGAAATTTGTTCCCGTTCTCGTGAATATTGTGGTTTTACATCAGAATTTCATTCATATCTTTATCAAAGTACTATTGAACAATATGAAATACTCCAGTTGCATATTTGTATAATCAATTTATTATTGAGAAATGCAGTGACAGTGGCAATGTCATGATCAGGAAATAAAATTGCGAGTACTTGAACTGTGGAAGAACACGTCGCCGAAATGAGGATTTCGTTTCCCAATCAAAGATTTTCTTCGAACAAAAAATTGGATCGTTAATTATTCAGGTACGTCACACTACCAGTTGATATTTTACACTCACTGTGTTCTGAGTGATATACTTGATTATTCTTTTTCTGTTACAGGAGATGTTGATTTCGAGTTGGGTAGAACTGTACAATGGGCTAGTTTAAGAATATCATTTCACTGAGGATAATAATACATTGCTCAGTAATAGATTGAATATCCAAAGCACTTATGAGAACATTTTCAAGACCATCAGTACGAAAAAAAACGTAAATAAATTGATGAGGAGAGGGACAGAAATGCATCAGCCAATGTATCTTCAACTAGTCATCATTATTAAATAATTACCACTTCAAATGTGTTGTTAAATATTGCATAAAAATAATCACTGAATTCAATATTTATTCATACAACAGTAAAAGATATTTTTCATAATCAATTGATATTATTACATTGCTAGTTTTTTTTTTTCAAATTGTATGATCAAAAGATTCCTACCTATAATGAGGATAGAGATAGGAAGAAATAAAAAGTGGAAACCCAATTTCAAAGGCAAACAGCCTCTTCATACTAAAGTGGCAACTGAAATTATGATCATGGCAACAATGGCACCATACCAACAAATTCCTGAATTTGATTTTTTCAGTAGTTATTTCATTTGAATCTGCTTCAAAGGCACATCGCGCATCTTCAATGCAGAGCACTTTTTTCCAATCTTCAAGTTATTATCTACACATGTATTATGTGTTAATTTTGTTTAGACCAGGATGAATAGTTGATAGTGATTCATATTTTCTCACCATATTAATGAAACCTCTGTTATCATTTATCAAACAAAACTTCTCTTTCATCCTTAAGAAAATGAATAATGAATATAAAAAACCACAGAGTAAAACGTGAAGTGAACAAATCAACTCGAGGACTGTTGTAACACACTGTAATGTAATCTAAGTTCGTGAAAGTTCGTAATTTGAATTAGCTGCGAAACGCTAACTTCATATCAACAAAAATTGAGATTCATGCGTTGAACGCCATCTGTGATAATACGTTGAAACGAAAATCAATCACGTGACTATATTTCCAAATCTTCCATAAGACGTGCACATCTTGTTATTACTTATCTCTGGTACGTACCAACTAACGAGATTTCAATTTTCAACATCCATCAGAATGCGAATGATGCAACCTCAAATGAAAGATTGCGTTCACACCTGAACGCCATCAATTCTGCTTGTTTTTTGCGTTCAGCTAAAAAGTCATTCAAACAGAATCATGCTTACTACGGGTCTATTGTTCGCTGCTTAGCGCACCCTAAAAGGGCAGGTCGCTCTCGCAGGTTCTTGTTTCTGCTTTTATACGGTCGCAACAATGGAATAGCTATATAAAGTTACTGCCCCCTAATGGGCGCTCACGGATCGGTTTTTGTTCGAATCGTTTCGAAAACGAGCCGTTCGGTACTAATAAACATGATTCACTTGACTCGGAGTCTATTCGCTTGTATAGGTACACTGTGCCTGAATTATCAACATATCTTTTGGACAAACCTGGTTTTCGACTCGTACGTTTTTTGAAACACTATCATTATTTGATTCATTATGACAGGCCGTTGACTTCCAGCTACGATGGAATGAGAAGGTAGTGGAAGACTAATAGGAATGGAACCTGGTGTGGTTTACAGATGGGTCCAAAACTGATGATTGGTGCCGGAATATATGGAGAAAGATCAAGGTACAGTGTACTATCTTGCCAAAGAAGGAGCAAATACACAATTCATCGGTCCAGAACCCTTCTGTGGACATTCCAAAGCCCACTTGAGAGAAGAGTTCCGACGCTGGGAAGCAGATGAAATGAAACCTCACTGGAATAAAGTGCCAGGACAAAGACAAGCGCCAAGGAGAGCTTTTTTTATGTTCTGGTTCTCACGAAAAGGAATATCCTGTTATGTTCAGAAAACATCGTGAGAACCAAGGGAAAGAAGGTGGGCAATGAGTTCCAAAGTCTGGATGTTCTGCAGTTCTCTAGAGTGACCACGAAGGGGTGTGAATACTGAACTTGACGGGTTAATCTCGAAGAGACTGCAATGGAGGAACGATTGTTGATATTTCAGAAGAGCATCGCCCATGAAAATATCTATAAAATAGAGATAAACTTTTCTACGGTGTTCCAGAGAAGTGAGCGAGTTTGTAAGCGAGGCATCACCGACGAGACGAATTGCCCTTTCTTGGACAGAATCCAATAGTTTCAGGATATGTTTAGGTGCCGCACTCCAAATATGGGAACAGTATTCCAGGACAGGTCGGATCTGTGCCTTATAGATCATAAGCAGCTGACTTGGATTGAAATAGCTCTTGGCTCGACACATAAATCCAAGTTTTTGGGATGCACTTTTGGCAATGGACCTCACGTGATTTTCCCAAGAAAGGTTTCTGCTGATAGTAACGCCAAGCATATAATTGGATGACTTCAATGGTATGGTTACTCCTGACAGTGAGATCGACTTTTCTAGAGAAAAGACATGCTTCTGTTTTGTTTGCATTGAATTCTATCACATTTCTTCCTAGTTCATTTCTGGTTTGACGGGCAGGAGCCCTGGAAGAGAAAGCGGTATGGAGGGTACCATCATCCGCGAAGCTGTGTATAGGACATGAAGTTGCTTCCAACAAATCGTTGATGTGAAGTAGAAATAGTGTTAGTGCTAAAATTGATCCCTGTGGAACACCAGCATTTATGAGTAGAGTATCAGATGAAACTTCATCGACCACTACATGGAGAGACCTGTTTGAGAGAAAACTAGCAAACAGAGAACACAGCTGAGAGGGCAAATTATTAGATGGAAGCTTGGCGAGGAGTCCCTGGTGCCAAACGCTATCAAATGCCTTGGAAATATCTATTGTCACGGCTAAAAATTCTCCAAAAACCAAGTTATCGACTTGGAGCAAAAATAATTGAAACTGATAACGGAACTCCTCACTGGACACTGCCCTCTGAGGTATTACCTCAAGAAGATGGGTAAAACAGAAAGTGATAGTTGCCGCTACTGCGAGAACTTCGCTGAACTGCAAAACAGTTGCTTTGCGAATGCCCAGCACTCTTCTGCAAGAGGCTCAAGTTCCTGGAAGGAACCTTCTCAAAGCCATCTGATGTCAGGAAGCTAACTTCCAGGAAACTGATAAACTTTGCACGAAGTCTCGGAATCCCAGGCTTCGAATAGTTTTATTGTTAGGCACGAAAGAGGTCGAGATGCTTGAGAGGCTGCACAGCCTCCCCTACAATCTACAATCTATCGCCAGCTTCCATTATCATGATCGACAAAAAGAAAATCATAAATGGATACAGTATCCTCAATATCCCATATTTCCTAATTGTATGACCCGTTCTTGAAAATAACCCCTAAAGTGATCGATTTTAGTCAAGGAACAATCATCCTTTTGTCGATCAATTTAAATCTATTTCATCTGGATTTCAACGGTAGGCAAATCACATCAGTTGAGACAATACGGGCAGAGAGTTTTTGTCCTCCATCATCAAAATTTAAATTTAAAATGAGATTCAATTATTGAACACCCTCACAGGAGGCGGATGAAGATTGAATCAATCAATTCCTGGCGTATCCCCTAAATTCATTAAACTTTTATTATCGATTAGAATAAAAATGTTTTTTTTTGTTATGTCAATGTTAATGTCAATATCCAATGAAATTGAAACAAATTCCATATTCGTGTGGACATCATGTGGTTTCAAATATCGATGAATTTGTTTTTGCATACAAAAAGAATTCACTAATTCACATCTGGATTTTTTTTCTCATTGGGAATGTGTTTTTGAACCCAAAGAAAAGAATATCTTGTAGGACATTAGTGTTATTATTCTACTATATATTGTCTTTGTGCCCTTTTTTTCCCCAAATACTGAAAACCTGAAGTAGGTCTTTGATGTAAATAATAACTCGAACAATTTGTCTCAAAAAAGTTATCGAGAATATGTCCATCATTCAATTATATCACTTAACACTTATACACAGTTACCGATTTCTATGCAAATATCGATATGTGCCACCCTGTATAATACAAGTATCCCATCAGGGCCATCTTCATCGGCATATCAGTGTGAAGTGAAAACAAATATTCATCAATCGTTACTATGGGAGCTACTCCATAGAATATTATCAGCTTATCGCCACTCTATAGACGATTCCCAGTTGGTATAATCATTTTTCTTTCAACTTAGTGGTTACAGTTTACGGATGAATCAAGCATCACTATCATACAAAGAGCGATAACATTGTTATTAAGGTAGGGCATATGGTAGCATGACGTAAAAACTGATAAAAAGTGCTATATAAACTGCTTGCCCATTGAAATGAATTATACGAATTGAATATTGAATTGGCTTCAAATTATAGATGAAGATGATTTTAGGAATTGTAAATAATCACCAGTCATTTATCTTCATTACTTTTCATCAAAAATTAACGCCAGATTATTTCATTTTTCAATAGATCACATGCAGGATGATTGGAGTTTATATAATCTGTACCTATTTATTATTATTCCTCAGCGAATGTAAAATGCTAGTTAAGTACTGTTGATTAAAAAATTGCTACTCTGGTTGAATTAGCATCAATATCAACAATTATAACGTTCTTCTTTATTAATAAACCGGATGACTAACATTGTGGTAAAAGATGACTAATAAATGAAAATGACCTCTCTACCAAGAAACTGAATTTTGTTCATGAATGCATCAGATTCTAATTCGATGATGATATAAATATATCAGGTAGTAATGTTGGATGTGTTAAATCCATTATGTTGCTGTCTTCGGCGACTTTGACCATATTTTTAGTCAGTCTATAGTCTGTACGATTATCTGGAAAACCGTTATTAATATAGAAAAAATGCATGAGACCGACTTTTTAGATTTTTTCATGGTCTAAAAGATCATGCTAACTATCTGAATTTAGAGTTTGCCCATTAAAGTGTGAACCCCCTCCAACTCTCCCAGAACATGAATTGCCACATGTTTATTCGCAAAGAATGGATAATTTTGATCCCAACAACACGTCCTCCAAAATCTACATCGAGTTCTGAATCACCCAGTACATAAAAATTCAATGGGAAAATTCATTGAATAATGAGATCGCCGCACCATGGTATTGAAATAACTATTTCGAACCGCAGTTGTTTTCCTTTTCGGTAACACGATACAGACGAATGCGCACGGACGTCGGTAGCGTCGCGGCGTCCATCAAACGAAGCGTCCAGCGACGTCGGCGCAGTTAATAATACGTGGCGACGCCAACGACCTCTGCCGGGAATGAGCGGCAAAAATAGCCGCAGTCGCAACAGTTGCGTTTGTTGCTAATTAGAAACGCAACGTCTACTTCCAGCCCCCCCCCCCCCCCTCCCCCCGGATCAAGGACCTTTGGCGCCGGATCAAGCGTCTCTATTTATTGTCGTGTTGCGATTTCAAATGAAGATATCGTAATCGGGATAATCTAATGAAGGATTTGGGAAACGCGCCTGCGGAGTGAATTGATTGTGTATGCAGCCCCACAGATTTGACAGTCAGACAGAGCGAATAAAATTAGGGAGAGATGTCGAAAGCGCAAAATTTAAAGGTCCAGTCATAGATATGCGCAGGCGCTGAAATATTGATCGAGTTTTGTTTACATCGTTGTCATCATTTTGTTGGGTATGTTACAAATGTTTTCGTTTAACACGATTCACGACTCAGTATTTTGGATAGGTTTATGTTCTTACAATGTTTATAATATATTCAATAAACTATTAATCAAATGGAAAAGTCATTATGGTGTTGAGGATTATCACAGCACAGATTAAACAACCTGTGATCATAGTTATACCGGGTGTTTCACAGTGGATGGAACATTAGAAGTATCTGGAGAACAGAAAGACATATCATTACGAAAATTTGTAAGCGTCGATAATCAAACTTGCTCTATCCGTCTAAAATATTTTCATCAATACAGTGTTGCCGCTTCTATCAAAAAGTAGCAACAACTTTGTTATTTCAAATGGAACACCCTGTATTTTATTTCATTTTTAGATTCTTCCTGAAGAACTGATTTTGTCGATATATCATACTTGGGAAATAGCGGGAAAGATTACAGAGATATAGGGTGTGAAAAATCGAGATTTTTCAAGTTTAGGAATTTTTTGTGTCGAAACTAATCATTTCTGCTCAAAACGGCTCACATGTCCCTATGTCCACATGTCCCAATGTGGGTATTTCCTGGGCTAGATATGATATTGAAGTCTCATATTCATCAAAATTATGAAATTTGAATCATGTTTCGTTCGAATCGATAGAGCGAAAGATTCGAAAAATAAAAAAAAAATGGAAAAAAGTCGTAGTGACAGTAGAGGGTCCAAATTTGGAACAAATGTATAAAATTGGAAACTAAGCAAATTTTTCTCTCGCCTTTTTCGAAATTAAAAAAAAACTGATTTTTGAGGATTTTCGAAAAAAAAATTACAAATTTGACAGGTTTAGAGTAGCACATGAAAAAAGGAAATATGCTGTATTCTACTCATTTTTCAAGCACAAACTAACTGCGAAGTCAAATTTTTTTTATATCTCTTAATAAAAAAAAATTCCATAGGTATGTCGCGAACTTTATGTGTGACACTGTGTATCAAAAATTCAAATGATTGTTGGCTGTTGTTTTTTTTTTCAAGTCGTATCTCTACAATCAAGATTTTTCGAAATCGAACCGAAATTGCTCAATGAAATTCTTGTCCGGATAAAAACAACAAACCACCTACAACAACATGTCCATGACAAAATATGCAAATACAACCTAACGAGTGGCCGCATTCCCAGATAATCAGTATAATTTACAGCGCCTCTTCCGATACAAGGCGAGTTGAGTACGCTGTTAATTACCACTGGTTTATTTCTGAAACCAGGAAAAGCTCTCGTAAGACATCTCGTAAGACATCCATCATAAGACTGCTACAACTCGAGAGGAGAAACAAAACGAAATAAAATTAGTATAAACACGCCTCGGCGATTCATCATAACGTGTGTGGCTGACGATTCTTGTATTAAAATGTGGTTGCACTTATCTTTCCCTTCACAGTGTTTGCTCAGAGATACGTATTTTGGTTGTATGTTGGCAAAAAAAAAGTTTCATACTTTGACCATACTCGATCTAAATCAACAAAACGCTTAGAACGCTAAAATGACAAGGCAGGTGCTCTTCTGAGCTTGCGCATTGTGGACACGTTGTCGTCATATCAGAAGTGTTTATGTCGTCGAAAAATGGAATTATTAGATTATTTGTGAGATAAATGGGATGGAAGGAAGAAAGTGTTACAATTATTCGAGGCGACAGGAATTAATTTCACCATTTTCTTCAGATGTGTTCATGGAACGATAACATCATTTATTCCGCTTGGCAACTGTGTGCACGGAAAGCCGTCATAGCTCTAAAAAAGTGCACATAACCGGCCACAAAATGTGTTTCGTTCTTTTTTGTGTTCAAGTTTGTTATTTCATGTAGGTATTCTATAATGTTTGCTATATCGAGAGGTCTGATCAAGAATATATATTCAGTTTGAGTATTGTTGATTTATGTGTTAAACTGTTCAACTTGTGATATGAACTCCATCCTAGGGTCTTCATTCAAGATTGGTAGTAATCAGCTGTATTGTGAACAAGAATCACATGATTATTTTTCGCGAGATTTTTCGTAAGTACCTAACATATCACTGCCACATTTTGTGAGTGAATGATAAGTGATTTCTTAAAAGTGACAACTATATGAAGTGACAACTATATGAAGAAATCCTTACAATGAGCATATATCTCAGAGTAATCGCGTATGTATACAAGCTCAAATCAGGTAGTTATTGTTAGGTTCTTTCCTGGTTAGTTGTAGAATGAAGAGTAGACATGCACAATTGTTTTATTCTTACAAATGTTGATTATAGATTATATGATTTGGATTAATTTGATAACATGTTTATTCTATGCAAGTGCTAAAGTGAATCATTGAGAAAAGCTCGTCGACAGTTTCTTCGCAGCATCGTTGCTTCATCAGCGTTTTCTTGATGCATATTCCAGTGGCGTGGTTGTGGAACATAACATTATTTCACATTCAACCACAAAAAGTTGTGAGGAGAAATTCATATTTTAGTTAAGTAATGCAATAATTAGGTATTCAATTTTTGCTGCAGCCATCATGAAATAAAAGTGTATTGTTTTCAGTCATGAGAAGACGTCTATTAGGTACTCAACATTGCTGTATCGAAAAAGAAGTCAGCCAACCATTTGTTCAATTACATTATCCTTGTGTTTCTCCATTTGATCTTCCCTTCAAGTTTGTCATTCACAAAATGTCAGTTATCAATCAGGTTGATTGTGCATGCATCTAATGGTGAAAAAGCTCTTGAAAATGTCTCTTAAATTATCTTCGTTCGATCATATGGTGTAGTGTAATTTTTCTCTTTCATACCGTGTCATTCTCGTTGATTCGATTATCATTTTCATGCACTCTTTTGTGGATATCTTTTCCATTTCATAATTTATATTACCTTTGCTCGCGTCTTCACTCACCTACTGATGCCTACTGTCTTCATTCTTCTCATATTTCCTTATCTTTCGTTTATGTTTTCGATATCATAACAAGCTTGATGATTCCCTTTTCTTGGTTCATTCTTAAATTTTATCACCACAGTTAGATATTTACCCAGGATTAGTACAAATCATATGTCCTCTCTGTTCAGTTTGACAAGTTGAGCCATCATGAGCAGATGATGTCTACACTACTGCGGTGAGAGTTCTGTGCATATACTTGTGTAAATAACAAATACGTTAAAATTGACATGCAGGAACATTTTTTCTACATGATATGCATGTTAATTTCTCTTAGCCTATCCCGAGACCTTCCCTTACCTACCGGTTTTTATAGTTGGTAGGCATACATCCAATGTGATATTTGACACTCTTGGTTATTTTTGAATCGATTTTGAACACTGTGAAGAATTAAATTGCCTATATCTGTGAGAATATAATATCATGAAATTCAGAACCGTTGAATATGTACAACTCCATCTCTACACAAAGAGATAAAGCAGTCTATAAATAGAGGATTTTCTGAAATAAATAATTTTTGTTTATAAAACATACACAGTTATCGGACTTGTTTGTCCAGATATTATTTGTATAGGTGTAAGATATGAGCAAATATCAATATAGTGTTGAAAGTGTATTTGTATAGTGTATTCTTATCAGAATAACCTTCAAGAACAAGGAAATCTTGTATCTCTATGGTTGGATTCGACCTTGCCCTTACGGAGAAGATTTATTTCCTTGATTAAACATGTGGTTAAAACCTTCTCTTATTTCAATAATAAAACTTGCACATAATCAAATTCTGTTCATATTGGAAAACTGATCATAATTAATGCATGCCATTAGGGACGTGTTAGGGACTTCTCAATCCCAAATAGACAAGCTTGGGTTATTCAAGTGAAAACTAATATCTATTGTTTGATTCATCATGGATACATAATGGATACATTTCTGATTGACAAGTTCAGCCAGCTTTGAGAGAGAGAAAATATGTCTGCCCTAGTGTTGTATTTGTCGTCAAGATTACAAATTTAAATAATGTAAATGTTATGATTGGGACGTAAAAACGAAGAAAGACTTATATAACCTGAACCTGTATATAATTGGTTTAGTTATTCACAATATTTAGAATATTTTGTTAACATTGTTAGCTCATTATTGTTCAATGATTTCAAACACATTATAAATGTATTTTTAGCGAGGTTTTTAGATTTCTTCGTTTTTTTTTACGTCGAAAAAAATTGAAAAATTGTTTTTAACCGCCAACTTAGTAAGACTTATATTATGAGTAAGGAAGACGGGGACTTTAGCTTTCAGTCATCCGAAGCACTACTCGGCTGGTTATCGTTGGGAGTCCGAAGGATTGAAATCTAGGTACCAAGAATGTTCGGTTGGTCACCTATCTCCAACCGAACATTCTTGGTCGCAATCATAACATTTCAGTTATTTTAAGTTGCAATCCTGATGACAAAGACAACACTGGGGCAGACATATTTTTTTCTCTCTCAAAGCTGGCTGAACTTGTCAATTGATCCCCTTTCTTGGAATAATGGAATAGTTCACTGTCTGATACAAGTGGAAGTGTTAAAATATGTGGAGTGTTTCATTCATTGGAATTATATCACGTGATTAATAGAAGTTATTGAGCATAGTAATATTTTACGGAAATATAAATAAAATTATACATTTTTCTGGTTATCTTAGTACCTACTAGATTTCTCGAAAGTCTATAGTGGTTCGATATATAAAATTGACCTGTAGATGTTGTTTTCTGTGCCATAACTTATATTTTCGAAGTTTGGGGACAAAAAATTTGCGTCTCCTGTGATCATCTCACACAGTCAAGACTCAAGAATTTCTCCTTGCCTGAAAAAGTGAATTCACTTACTCTCTTAAAACCGTTCCTCTTCTCGCTCCTGAACCGTCGTCCCTACTGTCGCCTAACCACCGAACCCCTAAACACCCCAAGCCGCGAAAAGATGAGAAGAAGAAGAAGAAGAGCGAGCACTCTGCCAGACGCGGCGATTCGAACATAAACAGTAGCCGGCGCCGCAGCCAACTAGAAAACGTACAAAACTGCCGCTGCAGCGCTGAGTCGAGTGCGTACGCGTTCGCCGTACTACTTACTACGCCACATGGAGGGGATACTACGAAAGTGGACCTTGTAGAGTAGTCGACGTCGACTCGGTCCGCGTGCCTTTCGAATCCACTGGACGATTGGGGTGAGGACGCGTAGGAGATGAGACGAAGTTTTGCCTTTCGCGCCATGTTGCCATCGCTGCTCGGGTATGTGGACTGTGTGGACTGTGGAGATTGAAATCTCAATTCGAGGGAATCGGTCGGGCTCAGTAAAGTTGTCTTTTGTCTTTATCAACCACCTGTGTTGGCTCACGGAAATCGATTACGTTGCGCTTCTGGAAAATAAGTGGCTAATAATGACTCGATGAGAAACAAGCGAATCCTACTTGAGCTGACAGGACCGGGTAGATTGTAGATTGTAGGGGCGGGTCGTTTAGGCTGTGCAGCCTCTCAAGCGCCTCGACCTATTAAATCTTTTGTGCATAACCCTTAATCTATTCGAAGGCCAGGATTCCGAGGCTTCTTGCGAAGTTTATCAGTTTACTGGGAGCTAGGTTCCTGGCTCTAAGAAGGCCCCTTCCAGGAACTTGAGCCTCTTGCTGAAAAGCGCCTGGCATTCGCAAAGCAAATGTTCTGAAGTTTCAGCGAAGTTATCTCGCAGTAGCGGCAATTATCACTCTCTGTTTTACCCATCTTTTTGAGGTAATACCTCAGAGGGCAGTGTCCAGAGAGGAGTCCCGTTACCAGTTCCATGTCTTGTTTGTCCAACTCGAGAAGCTATTCGCTTGTCTTCTCGCTTGTCTTTGTCCTGGCACTTTATTCTAGTGAGATTTCATTTCATCTGCTTCCCAGCGTCGGGACTCTTCTCTCAAGTGGGCTTTTGAAAGTCCACAGAAGGGTTCTGGGCCGAGAAATTGTTTAATTGCCCCTTCTTTGGCAAAGCAGTCTGCTTCCTCGTTGCCTTGAACTCCCTTATGACCTGGCAGCCACATCAAAGTGACCTGGTTGTTCGTTGCCAGTTGTCTTAGGGATTGTTTACAGTCCCAAGTCAGCTTAGACTCACAAATTGTATGACTTCAGAGCTTTCAGTGCTGCTTGGCTATCTGCCCTTCGAGTGTCCCTTTCGAGGCACTCCTGGGCTGGGCACATATCTCTATAGCATGAACTTCTGCTTGAAAGATGGTTGGGGTGTTACCAGGTACGGTATATAGACAACTCTTTCACAAACTCAAATAATGGGTTTATGTGCATGATATAATGCATGAAGATTAGTATTATATTTGCAAGTGAACAGAGAAAAGCTTGCACTTTCATGAAAAGATTGGACATAAAAAATGTCCGAATGTTTAGTATTGAAGCCAGAGAAACCTCAGGGTCTCTGAGCATTTCACAACATACTGAGCAGTTCAAGCAAAACGAAAAAGGGAAAAGACAAATTATACTACTAGAGATCGACCTATGAATTTGAAGCTCATGTGTTGGTCTCATGATGCTTCACATATTTCTTTGCTGCAGATTCCCAAAGTTGAAGAACGTAAAACACAAAGAAATGAGACCCTGCTTCACTCTTTTGGCATTTGCATCGAAATAACTGGATTGAAAAAGAAGAAGAAATCCTAACCTCAAATCATTGACAGAGAAAACATATCGAACGACTTTCGTACAGTAGCGACAGCATCTTGACAGATGTTTGGAATATCAATAGAACTGACAAGTATCAACGGTCAAAAAACGAATCATTTCTGATACCCGCAAATTATTTCAACTATGTTAATAACCAGAATACTCACGATTCCATTTTGTATTGCTACCAATTTCTTTCGCCGCACCTCCATTTACTGTTAAAATTGAATTGAATTATTATAAGACCACAGAGTCCGCCTGCTTCGTAAAAGATTGCTTCTTACGGAATAATGAAAATATTTCTTCATGCAATATAAGGGTAAAAAATCAATTGTTACTTTCAGATGCAAAAAGTATATGTATCTTAACAGTTTTTTAAACAAATTACACAACGAACATCCATATATCGTTGGATTCTTTTGGCTAGTTCTTAGATATCTGGAAGCATTTACTTTATCTTATCTCAGAAATGTTCCTCTTCTCCCTGACAAAATCTACACAGGGTTCGATCTGCCAGGGCAATCGTATTCCTCTATTGAAAGTTGAGTCTACTAGTCTAGACGATGTAAGTTCACTCATATGTCTTTCCTGAATTCTTGAGAGTGCGAAATACTAGCATCACTTCATATTATTATGCTTTGGTTAATTTTTTACTGAAGATGGAATAATCGACACAAATCTTTATGGCACAATCATTTCTTGATATTGCAATATGTAACTCCAATGTATCATGGTATATATATATATATATAGATTTTAATATCACATCAACAAATCCTGTTGTATATGAATTTGCATAGATGTATTCACACCTACTACGGCCTAATGGACCTTACATAACTTTGTTGTTTGTAAGTTGTAGATGCAGTTATACACATAAAGAATCGGTAAATGCTGAGTACATTGTCAAATCCTACGCTTCTATGCACAACGTGACAAGCGGTAGCTTGCGTAACCTTATTAAACCATTACTCTTTGGTACGTTATTTATTGATGTAATAAATGACAAGTAAATGCAAAATTACCGTTTATATACAATTGAATCGTATTGGCCCAACTTGAGGTACATCAAACATACCTACAAGATTATTTGCCTGAAACAGAAAATAAAGGGAAATAATCCTATTTCAAAATATAATATCATTACAAATTGAACACATATCTTTCGTTTTGGTATATTACAGAATTATATTTACCCATGATTTTTTTGAAATTATTGAAAAATTATAGTGTCACTGGAAGAAGCTGCTGACTATCATTATTCCAACGAAATCGAAGCATTACCATCAGAAGTTGATGAATTCATTGATGAAGAGGTCATCAATGATGAGGACTTGAACGTACCAGTTGTCGTAGACATCGTAGGAAAAAAATTGAAACAAACTTCGTTCTGAAAACGAAAAACTGACACAAAATCTCTCACAAAATATTGAAATAAAATTCCAGAATAGGAGAATCCTGTTTCATGATACTATTTCTTGACCAGCAATGATTCGATGATTACAAAAGGGCAGACAGCTAAGACTGAGTTCACCGTCAACGTCCAGAGCTAACATTTTGGATTATGTTTTATAGAGAAACCATATAATGGACAAAATGAATAATCAACGCCAATTTCAGTTTATCTCATGTGAAGGACGAAGGACGCCCGAGATGAAAATGCTGATCAATTAAATAGTCGATGTTATGATTGAAAACAAGGTGGATATAGGATGGTGAAACAGCTTCATATTAACAAGCACTAGAATAAACTGAAGACTTTTACGTACTTGATTTCATACCGTAGCAATATTTCCTGAAATAACAAGAGATGGCAGTGTTATCTGTTTTAAAAGAAAAAATTTCGATAAGAGTAAAAATATTGATAATTAGTCCAGATTTACTGAAAATATACAGGGTGTTTCACAGTGGATGGAACATTAGAAGTATCTGGAGAAAAGAAAGACAGATCATTTCGAAAATTTGTGGGCGTGGATAATCAAACTTGCTCTATCCGTCTAAAATATTTTCATCAATACAGTTTTGCCGCTTCTATCGAAAAGTAACAACAACTTTGTTATTTCAAATGGAACACCCTGTATTTTATTTCATTTTGAGATTCTTCATGAAAAGCTGATTTCGTCGATATATCATACTTGGGGAATAGCGAGAAAGATTACAGAGATATATGGCGTGAAAAATCGAGATTTTTCAAGTTTAGTAATTTTTTGTGTCGAAACTATTCATTTCTGCTCAAAACGGCTCACATGTCCCTATCTTAACTTTTCATTTACTATCTACTGACATTTAATAGAAACAAATAGAGGGTGATGCAAAAATCTAAATTCTGAATCACCCGTATTTGTTTCAATTAAATATCAATCGATAGTAAATGGAAAGTTGAGATAGGGATATGTAAGCCGTTTTGAGCAAAAATGAATAGTTTCGACAAAAAAAATTCCTAAATTTGAAAAATCTCAATTTTTCACACCCTATATCTATGTAATCTTACGCGCTATACCCCAAGTATGATAGATCGACGAAATCAAAAATGAAATAAAATACAGGGTGTTCCGTTTGAAATAACAAAGTAGCTACTACTTTCTGATACAAGCGGCAACACTGTATTGATGAAAATATTTTAGACGGATAGAGCAAGTTTGATTATCCACGCTCACAAATTTTCGAAATGATCTGTCTTTCTGTTCTCCAGATACTTCTAATGTTCCATCCACTGTGAAACACCCTGTAGTGTTTCAATGTCGTTTCAATTCACGCGTGTCAGTTTGGAACCACAGAAATGAGCTACAGAAATCTTCCTTGTAATTAGATCTTACCGCCATCTTCATTAAAGTCGTGAAAATATTACTATCTTCTCAAACGGTCTACATGTTTTTGAAGAGCTGTTTCACCATCCTATAGTCACCTTGATGGAAACGAAGACATCAACGGTAGTGCCCTTATAGTAACCTTCATGAATATTTTGACATTTAGATGAATATAATTAAAAATTTTAAAATCCTATAGTATCTACTATCAGACAGCATCCAACTCGAAAAGCATTTCTGAACTGAGATTGAGAAGCTATCAAGTGTGTGTGACGGACGAGAGATTCGTGTATTCTTTGTCTTAAAAGCTGATTTACGCAGTGTGTTTATTTGAAGCAGAGCCGCTTTGATGTATGTTTATGTAGGTGCGGAAAGAAGCGGATTATGTCAATGGGATCTCCAGTTGAGACCTGACAATTTCGGATGCAATAAAAACAAGCTGTTAGGAGGTGTGGAAATGGGTTCGAAATTGAAAGAACTGTGTTGATTTTTGCCTCTAACAAATTAGTAATATATATAGAATAATTTACTATAGTTAAGTTGTTATCGTTAAGTATTTATCTACCATTTCTTTTGCAATCTTCTGCACCTTTTTTTTTTCTCGTGGGATTTCGTTTTTTCAATTTTTTCAACATTATACTAAAAACAGATCCAATGAGCTACTTTCACTCAATATTGTCGGTATGGATACTTACAATTCGTTTTTGACATTTCGAATATTAGATATTTTGAAATTTCATGATTTGGTTGTGATACTCATGCGAATATTAATGAAGTTATCGTATCAAACATACCAAAGAATACTATTCACAGTAGAAAACTTGTACTGAAAGCGTTTATCGACATTTGTAATATTGGAATGAAGCACCACTCACAGCATATACTAGGAAATAGTATATTTTTAAACGAGTAAGAAATATCCTATTTCCGTACGAGTTGAACACTATACTTTTCCGACGACCTACATGAAAAACATAGGTATGTCGGATGACTGTATAACCTACTTACAAATCATTTTTACAGGAAATCAATTCAATTGCCTGAAGAAGCTTATAAGAAAGACGTATCACACAAAGAGAACATAGTTTATTGAACATTCAACAAAAATATTTGGGTAAATTTTTGTCTATATTTATGAAATATTGGAAAAATAATTATTGATGGTAATATTTGAACAATTGTTCAGTACTAACGGAATACTATTATTTTCTTTTATCAAACCTAAATTGCATACTTCTGGGTGAGTAGATCTACCATTTCATCGTCGGATGACATTGCAACAAAGAAAACTGAACAAATTATACCATTCGGTACATAAGTATATCTACTTGGTAAATCACATTGACACTTTAATGTTATGAATTCGTTTGTAGATATGTCATTGTTACAGCTACCTATGAGTAAAAATCAGAGTATAGTTAACTATATTAGGTAATCGCACCAATCACAAAGCGTGGAGATGAATATTTCATTTCGCACTAGTGCGCAATATCTTATTTTGTGTACTAGTTTACAGATTTTCTATTATTATTTCGATCAGTCGATTGAAAGAGTTGAATGGGCTGTGGTATATATTAGAACCTACAAGAGCTCTCTCCAAAATAATGCAAAAAAAACATCCTCGCAGATAGATATAGATCAAAGGGGAACGTTCCGAATGTTGTTCAGATAGCAAGAGTGAATCAGAAAGAAGCAGAAATGTCTTTGACGAAATTGCTCCCATTTATCTATCTCGAACGTCAGGCTTCGAACACGTGTGTTTTAAGCGTGTGTCATGTATTGTCAGTTTATTTTCGTATTTGTCGGAATGAAGGATCTAGGGAATGATATATAGGGTCGAATTTTCGAAAATTAATTCCCAAAATGAATTGCCTTTGTTCACGCAAACACGTGTTTACCAGATAGGATCAATTAGTAAGGAAGTCATAAAGATGAATGTCAATTTTGCATATACAAACATATTACTACCATTTACCGTTTTTTGGTTTTATATACAAGGCGACTTAGACAATTTGGAAAGGATAGGTAATTCTGGTCTATGTTTTTTGTTTATCTGTAAAAGTTCATTCTAGTTGATACGAACGTTTTAAATTTATTATTCTATGATGGCCAACCATTTGTGCTTGTGTGTATAGCCTTTCTTACTCAAATTATTTCACGGCCTGTTTGTTTTCTTCGTCAACTATAGCACACCCTGAGATTATTTATAATACGTAATTTGTTGTTGGGTAGGGCGCATTGTATATTTCTCCATGCGTGAATTATTCTATAGTTCTTACTATCTCACAGGTTGATATCTAAAGCAATTCTTGCAATATCGCTTAAAGGGTTGCATCAAAACTTACTTCGTTCAAAGAAGAAGAAGAGTTTGTTTGAACACTTTTGCCTGGAATGACAAAGTTCGAAATATGAACTAACCAAATTATTGTGTAGACAAACAAATTTTTCTGGTCCTAGTAGGTTGTTGAAAGAAATTTCTCAAATATTCCATAGAATCGACTAGTGACCATATTTATTAAGTCAGATAATCTGAATAAATTCAATCGCCCTGTCGGATATAAAATCATTTAATTGCTCATGTTTCAGCCAACATATAATTCCTTGCTTCTTTTTACGGTCTGTTTATAAGGGTAATGGTTGTATTGCTACCAATCAAATAGGTAATTGATCAAAGTTTTTGATAACGTAATGAGTTGTTAAATGCAAGCGATACCGCATTAGCATACTTAACCAGCGAGTGTTTATTGACAAGGAAATTGTCATTTTTATGTTAAAATGCCATAATGTTGCTTCTTGGAATATAAGAAATCTTGAATGTGAAAGTTGTGAGGTAGAAAAAATCAAGCAAGAAAAAATGGGACGGTTTGGAAAACGAGAAAACAGAACGTTTTTCCATCCACTCAAAATGTTGATGAGTCAAGTTCAATGTGTATTCCCCACTTTGGAAGTAATCATTAGTATAGGAAGTAAAATGATACAATGAATGAAACAATTGGGCAACCAATAAGCCTGTAAAAAAATTGGAAATTCTGTCGAAAATCATCAATTCAAATGAAGGTACAGTCACTAGGGGCCTGACAGAACAGAAAAAGAGGACCGTTCTACAATTTGAGTCCCTTTCAAAAGGATCTGTTTCACAGCATGGAACAGCTTTTAATACTTTTTTGATGAAGTGGCTCCTTTTCTGTCGAACAATAGAACGAAGAACGAGACTTTTCGTATTGACACGGCTTATTTTCTGGGATGTTTGCCTCAGAGATCCAAGGGAAGCCAGTGGTGTAACATAGAAACGCGGCAGAGGGTAGTAAACTCCGATATTGTTTTATTTGGCAATCCGGTTGGTATAAAAGTCTGCCTCAACACAAACTCATTTCAATAATGGCTTTAATTGGTTCATATCCGACTCGAAGGACCAACATATTGAGAAAAGTATTAACAACATTCACTTCAAATAATGAAGACGATGAGATTATCGAACTCACATGAATTAATAGTGGTGACTCAGAAGCATATTTCATAGTTCTGATTGTTCTATGCCCTGACATTCAATATGTCAACGTCAAAAATACATTTGAATAACTGTTGTTTGTGAGAAAATTCGCAAGTTTATGGTCATCCCAAAAATATTAATGACAGAGTGCAAAATTATTTGCATTTGTGTTTCGTATTGAATGAAATTGATCCAAATCATCAATAGAAATCTCATTTCTAGAATAAATAAAAAATAAATTTCAAATTGCTGTACTGACGTAATAGCTCAGGCTCATGAAAGAAGCAGGCTATGTACCAGAAAGCCACACACAAAATTGATCAATCACGTTCTTAAGAAAAGCTATTAACCTTTCTTTTGTGCCGGACAAAAGCCGAGACCTTTTTGCCGTTTTCAATGGTTTCCGAGTGTATCATTCAAAAGTTTCGAGAAGTGTTACGACAAGGTGCATTCACTGCAAATCCCGAGCTATTTTCATGTTAAATAGAAGAAAAGAGCACAATAGCTCCTGGAATGTGAAGCGCCGTTGTAAATCAGACGATTGACGGTCCAAAGAGCCACGAAAACTTTTGAAAGTCGGTTTTCGAAGCAGGTGCGTAACATTGTCTTCTCACAAGAAAATATTCAATTGAAACCTCAACACTAACTAATATATTAAAATGGATAAACAATCTTATTAATGTATCTTCGTACGCTACTGTTGTGTCATGTATGGGCGGGGCCTAAGAGAGTATCAAATCGAGAACTCAGGACCGTGCCTACCAATTTATACCGATACTCAACCACCTCTGAAGTATAAATATGTTCAAAAAGATTCTTTCGCAAAAAAAAACAACTCTAGTCCCAATTTAAATATCATGGCTCACTAACATGCGAACTTACACAATACACAATAACATAATCATTCGAATTAAGATATTGAGAATTTCGTTATATCCATTGATAGTATCATCTTCCAATACCGACTTTGTTGGATAATCTTCTTGTTTTGATTTGTCCCATCTGATTCTGCAACAGGGACAAATTCGATATGTTTCCATAGAAGGTACATGGAATAAAAGTGTTTTTAACTGCCAACTTAGTTGCAATGCAAGTCTCATTGAGACTTGTATGAGTAAGGAAGAGGGGACCTTAAGGGGACCTTAAGTGTCCTTAAGTGTCATCCGAAGCACTACTCGGCTGGTTATTGTTGAGAGTCCGAAGGATTGAAATTTAGATACCAAGAATGTTCGGATGGTCAACTATCTCCTCCCGCTAAACGGTGCTATAGAAATAAATAAATATTTCCAATAGTTGCCGAGGGATTTGAACCTGGAACATTTTGTTCTATTAATTGAGTTGTTATGAGTAAATGTTATTTTCAAGCATTTCATATCTCGAAGTGCATTATTCCAATCTTCATCGTATGTGTCACTATATTTCCCTTGTGGTTGGTTAGATTACAGACATTGAGTAAACAACTTCTGTAAATACTATTACATATCGGCAATGCATAATATATGCAATTCACAAGGAATTTATTGTTAGAGGGATTTGCTGCTTCAAGGAATTATCTTTTCATCAGCTGCAAAACATGGTCATTACTGCCTGATCAGATATTGAACATGACCAATCAGTTGATTGATTGAGGAAAATATTTATTTATAGCATATCAACCTGATGAGTTAGGTCGTTGCCCTAGTATTAATTTTAGATTCCATGATCATTGTATGATTGGATATTTGAATTATAACTGATTTATTTAATAATAATAATAATAATTGATTTTATTGATAGTAATGCATACAATGAAATATACAGAGAGTAACATTATATAGACAACCAAGCAAATACTATCAAAGGGCAGGATTCAGTCTCTCACCAAGTCATAGACCAGGTTTGAGCTTGCTCTTCCATCCAACTAGCAGGAGAAAAAAAAATATATAACTAACAAAATAACAAAAAAAATCAGGTTCTAAGGTGAAGAAGTGTTCAAAATATAACCAACTCAATCAGGAACAAATAAATTATGACTGGAGGAGATTAAGCAGTTTATCATCAAGCAGAAGGTGTTTCAGTTTCAGTTTAAATCCAATGACGGGAAGAGATTTCAGTGAAGAGGGTAACCTGTTGTACAGCCAAGCTATATAGAATGAAAAGGAGCCACGAAAAAGGGACGTTTTGTGAATGGGCGGTGTAAGCAAGTGTTTGAATCTCAAATTTAAGTTGTGGATGTCCGTTCTGTAGTTGATCTTCTCATGTAGATAGCTAGGTTTCTTAGACAAGATTATCTTGTGGAATAGCGTGCAGGCATGAAAAATTCTGCGAGTTTCCATATTCATCCATCCAAGAGTTTTAAGGTGGTGGGAAATATGATCACGTCTACTCGCACCAATTATCAGTCTGACACATGAATTTTGTAAAACTTGTAATCTGTGTTTGTCAGCTTGTAATAAATTCGGACCATAGACCACATCGGCGAAATTAGCGTGTGATAAAACGAGAGCATCACATAACAGTTTTTTGGATTTTTTGTTCAGCACATCTCTATTAGAGTAAATCAATTTGAGATTGCAATATCCACGTTTTATGCCACGTTTCAAGAGGTAATTGGAGGTGCTCAAGCGAGATATTGATATGATCGACGCACCGTTTTCTCATAGCTGTCCTGCCAAAGAGCATAAAAAAAGACTTCAGAGGGTTGACAGTGAGACAATATTTATTTGAAATATCTAACAGAGCCTCCAGATCCATATTAATTTGTGGGCAAGCTGAAACGACAGATTCTTCGTCAAAATGTTTATAAAGTTGGGTGTCATCAGCGTAACTATGAAAATTTGTATGGAGCAGACATTCCGAAAACTGAGTAGATCACAAACAAAAGGGGGCCAAGAATGGAACCCTGAGGAACACCGTTTCTCGTGGTGAGATAGTTAGATTTACAGTTATTGAAAACCACGGATTGGGATCGACCAGACAGATAATTATTCAGCAATCTCACCACATCATCAGAAAATCCGAGATGTGATAGCAGACACAAGAGTAGATAGTGGTGAATTCTATCGAAGGCCTTTGAGTAGTCTATCAAAACCAAAATAGTTAGTTTTTTGGCATCAACTGCAGCGTGTATGTCATCCACTACTTTTAACATAGCGGTAGTGCAACTGTGATCAGCACGAAAGCCTGATTGGGATGAAGGTAAAATGTTGTGCAGCTCAAGATAGATAGATAGATAGATAATTTATTACCGTTTCTGTCATTGAAATACAATGTGTCGGTTCGTCTTTACATTTCAGATTCCTACATTACTTGTATAAACACATAATATATAATAAAAAAAAAAAAAAAAAAAAAAAAAAAAAAAAAAAAAAAAAAAAAAAAAAAAAAAAAAAAAACATGAATATAAGAACAGAAATGTCATACACTTAAACGAAGAGTAAGAAAGGAAATATATACCATTACAGGCTGTAATACTCATTTAGATCATAAAAACAGTTTTCTAGGAGAAATTTCTTCAGATTGGTCTTGAATATATTTATTGTAAGTGTCCTAAGAGAGACAGGAAGCAAGTTATAGAGGTGAATACCAGCCCATTCTGGCGACTTTTTATAAAATATATGATTGAAGTCTAGTTGATATATCTGTTGTTGATTGCGAGTGTGATGCTGATGTATTTGTGAGTGTTTTTTGTATTTTTTGATATTTTTGTGTATAAAGGTTAGTATTTTGAGAAGATAAATACCTGTGGTGGTCAAAATGTTATTTTTTTTGAAAGTTTGTCTACAAGATTCACTAGGCTCTAGATTATATATGACTCTGATTATGCGTTTTTGTAGTCTAAAAACACGTATCCATTCAGTGGCTTGTCCCCATGATATTATATCATAAGTTAATGTTGAGTACACCATGGCATAGTACACATTCATCAGTGAATGTCTGTTAAGATTGGATTTTAGAGAAAAGATGGCGTAATACGATTTAGTCGATAATTTCTTATTTGAAGGTTGACGATTTTCTCGAACAATTTAGAAAGAGCGCAAAGGATACTTATTGGGCGAAGATCATTAAGACTGACTGGGTTTGTGATTTTGGCCAAAGGAATTATGTGAGCTTTCTTCCAAATAGAGGGATACACATTCTCGCTGATACAAATCTCGAAACGTAAATAATAAATGTGACGTGAATTAGCCGACATCGCTATCTATGTATATACATTCATGCACCAATGCATTCATGCCATGATGAAAAAGTAATCAATAGCGTTTTAATTGTCACTCGTCACTCGACCATACAATGCCTGTTTTCTATATACATTGATGTTTACTGGCGGCATTCATATAATTTCCTAGAATATAAAAGTAATACTTGTGGAATAATAGGTTAGAGTCTATTTATTGAATGTGAAGCTTTTGTGCAATGGTTCAAATATTGATTCCGAAAATCATGGACTGAGGAAACAGTCCGTTTGAATTTGTTCAATCACTGTTTGCGGAACATGGAAGGGAACTGAGTCTTTCTTGCCAGTCAATTTATGCTAATAACTGTAGTTTGTAAAGTCCGTATTACACGGTGCAGAAAATGTTACATTTCCTGTATGAAAATGTGAAGGCAATATTTTCTGCATCGTGTATTACAGAAAAACTGAATCTGAATATTCCATCCAAGAAATATAGGACAGGTTCTATTTTCGGACAGATTTTTTTGTATGTGATCATGCGCAGTGTGATTATTGCATTGCAGCATTATTGTTTTTGTTTTTGCGAATATTTGTGGGGTTAATTTTATTAATATCATCATATTTCGCGAATCGCCTCGAAATACAAATAAAAGTGAGAGTCTTTGAGCACAGTTAGGGCAATAGTGATATGAATTGGACAGCAGAACAAGTTTTGGCACTAATAGAAGAATACCGATTTTTTTATGCTAACAAGTATTCTCAACAAGAAATTCATTCTCAACCATATTAAGTACACCTCTGCCCTTATCTCTCCTTCTCAGCAATGATGGAAATAAGACCTATCTATCCTATCTATCCACCTCTTTCTCAGCCATTCGCGATTCCAAAGCCGTCCTTTCCTGCTATTATTATGTCTCTCCATATAAATTTTCATTAATGTAAACATTATTAAAGCACTGCAAGCTGAAGCTGCCACAGTCAAAGAATGATTTATTGGAGACATCCTTGTTTGTGTAGAAAATTTCCAAAAGCATCTCTCAACAAGTTAGGTTAAAATGAGGTTAAAATCCTCATAAAAGCCGTTTGGATTCACATATTGCGCATGCTTATGTGTTGAATTATTGATATCGTGTATTACCAAACAATATCTATTTGCAGAAAATTTGTCAATGTTTTCTGTACAAGAGTCTGTTCGAGAAAATGGAACATTTTCTGTATCAATTTCTGCACCATGTAATACGGACTTCATTTACTATGACGAGAAAATATGGGAGTAATCCAGATCGATAATTTTATAGTCAATGAAAACAACATTCATTCTGATGATTTTATAATTATATAGATTAAATACAGTTCATATAATGACACTATTATCAAAAATAGTACATTATGATACAAGTTTCATAAGACTCTATTTTGTCGCGCGCGTTGTATGGAGTACGACGAGCGAAGCGAGGAGTGCTTCAAGTGAACAAGTGCGACAACGGGTCTTATAAAACGTGTGTCATGTGCAATTTTTTCTATTTTGAATTGATTTGAAGAAAAAAATTGATTAAATATCGATAAATAACAGAAACATATTCGATTGGTAACAATGATGACATTGAAATAATTAAAATCTGACGCACAAGCGTAAAGCTCAGTTTACAGTTGAGCGATTTTGATTATTGCAATACCAGCGGTGAAAATTTCAATGTTGTTATTGTTTTTATTGGTCAATTTAAATCAAATTACACTCTGAATTGAAATTTGTCAATTAAAACTTTGAGTTTTTCTCTGCTAATATCACCAAATCCAAATCGCTCAGAAGTAAGCTGGACCTAACTCTTCTGACTTTCATTCGACAGTTCCATTGTACCAACCTTCGAATAATAAAAAATTGCGTTTTAGAATGACTTCATTATATAACCAGAATACCAAAAAACAGTTCATGTAAGAAACGAAATTAAAGACAATAATTCCAACATCGAATTCTTGGAATCGAATATCGACCTTTTTTTATCATTTAAACCCCTCCAACTCACAGACAAAGAACCGCCTCTGACAAAGGATAAATAATCGTTTAACACTGCCCAACAATGGCATATGAATGGCCCTCATTATACGATAAGGAACGAAAAACCAAAATACGAGAATCCCTTTCTGCTGTCCCTTTTGCCCTCTATTCTTTTGCAGTAACGGCTAGTCACTGCGGGTTCTACCTATGACTGAAAATTATGTGAGAACTACACCCCCAATCCTGTACGCCTTTTGGGCCCCTATTATTAGAGAGTCCGATGCTTCAGGTGCATATGAATGTAAAGAAAAAACAATCTCTTTTGACAGGTGATATATGAGTGGATGGTAGGTGGTTGTCATGCTCTTCTCATGCAGAATGTCGTGCCAAGAGCTGTGTGAAAAAGACGGTATCGAATATCTGAGAAGTCCTCAGAGGATTGAATTATTGTGTATCTCCGGATCTATAAAGAATTTCCCTCGGAATTTTCGTACTTTTCAATACTCGTCGATTTTCATCCGAAAACAATCCGAGACAATCTCAGAATTGAATATTCAAATCAGGTCATAAATAACGGAAATAATATGTATAAATATCAAAATAGTATATTATGATATAGTTTTATAGACGCTATTTTGTCGCACGCGTTGTTTGGAGTACGACAAGAAAAGCGAGGATTGCTCCAAGTGAACAAGTGTGACAACTTGTCTTATAAAACGTGTGTTTTTCTATTTTGAATTGGTTTGAAGTCTTTTATTATACAGGGTGATTCATAGGGAAATGCGCATACCGTAAGGGTAGATGGAGGGCACGTTGGTGCTTCCAAATAACCTATATTTTATGGGTATATCGTTCTTTATAACAAAGGTACAGGATGATTTGTTAATTTTCTCAATTCTTTCAATCATAACTTATGAACCACCCTATATATTTTTGTAATATTTGGTACGTATGATCTTTGTCCACAGTGGTGTCGATCAGCATAATAAAGAAAAGTCTTATTCCAGGTCCGGCCTCGAAAAAATTACTAAGTAGTTTTCGAATTATCTTGATTTTTGGATTTCAATCTTACTGAAAAACGAGAGGTCCTCATCTGAAAACAATATTATTAGGTATACCTACCAATGACTAACTAAAACACCTTGTATACTTGAATCAAATCTACATAGATGTTTCAATATAATGAGGTTGCACAAAATTGAAAAATTAATTTTCTTTCCCCATTTTCACCTCTAATCCAACAAATCAACGACTTTTTCTCATTCTACTATTATTTCTGGATTCCAATCTCATTAAAAAACGAGTGAAAATGTCCGTATTTATTGCAACGTTAATTTTTTTTTAAATAATAGTTCGGAATGGGCATTTGTCCTCATTTGAATATTTTTTTTCATCAATGATCAAATGTTGTGATATTTTTTCATGCATACAAGGTGTTTTTAAGTTAGTCATTGAGTCATTGGTATTTAATAATAAATTGTTTCATGTTCTCTCGCTTTTCAATAAGATTGGAATCCAGAAATCAAGATAATTGGAAATAGTTGATGAATTCATCGATTGAAGCTGGAACAGTACCATTTGGGGAAGAAAATTATTTTTTTTCAAATTTTGTGCCGCTCATTTTATCGAAACATCTATTTTCATCAGGTTTTACTCAAGATATTAAGTGGAAAAGTTGTATGTGGAAACACCAAATACACATAGTCTTACTAACGTTTTTCTGCTCTTTTCTAATTTGTAAATGGAATTTCAAAATATTGATATAAAGGGTGTTGTTTCGACTCGAAACCTACTTATTGATTTTTTAAGGCCGGACCTGGAATAAGACTTTTCTTCATTATGTTGATCGACACCACTGTGGACAAAGAACATATATACGTACCAAATATCATAAAAATGTATTGGGTGGTTCATAAGTTATGATCAATTGAAATATTTGAGAACATTAACAAATCATCCTGTATCTTGGTTATAAAGAACAATAGACCCATAAAATATAGGTTATTTGGAAGCACCTCGGTGTCCTCCATCTACCCTTACGGTATGCGCATTTCCCTATGAGTCACCCTGTATATTTTAATAATATCGATAAATCTTCGATTGGTACAATAATAAAATCGAAAAATTTGAAATCTGACGCACTGATGTTTGCGATACCAGCGGTGAAAAATTCGATCTTGTTATTGTTTTTATTGGTCAATTTAAATCAAATCACACTCTGAATTAAAATCTACCAATTAAAACATTGAGTTTTTCACTGCTAGTATCATCAAATCCAAAATCGCTGAGAAGTAAGCTGACTTTCATTTGACATTCGATTGTACCAACCTCCGAATATTAAAAAATGTGTATCGAAACAGAGGCTATTTTGATACGAATTTGCGTTTCATAATGACTTCATTATAGAACCAAAATAGAAAAATATAATATTCTGTGCGACCAATGATTTCTAATAAAAACCAGAAAAATCACCGCAAATTGTTAGTAATGGTTTTGGTGAGTGATTTTGAAAATTCTTGTGGTTCGTATAGTTTCAATATGTATATCAAAACTTTATATATTCTTTTACTAATTTTGCCAGTGCCAATGGACTATCAGCTATGGAGAGAAGTAATAGCAGATTCGTTTGGTAATAGAGATTGATACTCAGAAATCGAGCATATACTTATTGGAAGTTTCATTTATCGGGATTAAATAAATTTTTCTTTGTGATCTAAAATTTAGATCTGGTGTTGGTTCGATAAGCATATACAATTATCTAGAAATTTGGTTTTAACATGCATGATATTTCATTTATGGCAACAAATTATAGCGTATACTTCACCTATAATTGACGGATGTAATTATTATTAATCATTATTTCTCCCATATTTCATCGATTTAATTTCACATTCTATTACGGACTCTTGGTTTTATATTGCTTGTATTGGATTTTCAAATAGTAAAATACTTTATCAAGCCATTATATCTATTGCTCTGTTAACCCACGAGATTGCGGGAAACCAACATAAAACATAAGGAATTTTCTCAACTATTACTAATGTCCTTGTTATCCTTTTTACTTTCTACACTCATTGATATGAGTGAATTGATTTTCTTATGAACAGGTGTTCGAAGACCTATTTAATATCGGCACCAACTCACAATGTTAAGGACAATAATAATGATAAGATTGGTATCTGCTGAAACAATTTTTATAAACAATGAACATGGAGACGATGGTGAGTTATTCCGTTCAAATTTGGAAATAAATACGTTTCCTACTTTGTGGTGTGGTATGGAGGATGTTTTGCTATCACAACGGCAAAATTTTATTTTAGTCGTAACAAAAATTTTTGTTTTTATAAGCATAACCTTGTCATCTCAACAATTTCATGTTGTTACCATAGCCATATGAATTGTCTTGTTGTCACAATTATGGGGCTAGGATAACAATAAAATATTGTGATGGTATAACATCATATGTTTGATGTGCTTACCCTATCTAGACAATTTTTTCCCATGATGTCATCTTTTTTTTTCTAATACCATCTGCATCATCTACTACTATCATGATTATTCACCGTCAAAATAAGTATTCTATGATTTTGCCATGCTACATCAGTTAATTGAATCAACATCTACTAGTCTAATGCAATCTTTGAAAAAATTAACTAATCCCAGTATTACCCAAGGATCAAGTAAGTAGACAGAATAAAATATGTGAAATTTCATAGTCCACATTCACATTTTCGTATGGATATTTACTGAAGTTGAAAATATTAGAGGTGTAATTATTGACACATTTGCATACATGCAATATAATTGCAATAATAAATATACAACTATACACAAGAAATTCGATTATTCCATTGGCTACAATTGTTGTCGATAAAGAAATAAGGTTGATATCAGTTCATAGTGTTTCTTAAATTAACCATTTTGTTTTTTTAGAGATATCAAGTTGATTCAAGAATATCAGTTCATTTCACGTAGCTGCTTTTTCAGCTCGAAATCGCATGAATTCAATTTCAATATTCACCTGCTTCTCAATAATAAACATCACTGCTATAGGTAAATATTTTCTGGAAGCCTTCCTCCATTCTATTACTGTTCGATATTATGAGATACCATATATTGGGTGTTCCTATAACATCATTCCCTACTACACAGAGCATTGCCGTTTCAATTACTCATCTCTTTTTCTAATTGCAAGCAACAGCAGCGATACAATAGGCGATTAAAACGTTGAATCAGCGGTCTTCTGCCAATTTGAATGCATAAATAATTTGCCAAGCCATAAAGCATAATTATTAACGTACATGGATAATTTTACTGCAGGGGAATTTATGATGTGTCAGATGTCAGTCTCGAAGTTTTTAGCAGACAATATGACTATAATCAGTATAATTGGACGGAATACTGTTGGCATTGGATCTTTGTTTTCTTGTTGCTCTTAGGGGGATCGACCAAAATTAATACCACGAACAAGAATTTTTCTGGTGTCTGTGAGTTTATGGCCAATACTTGAAATGAATCGCTTTGAGAATGAGAAATGTATAGTCTTTATAAGGTTTCCTAAAATTGTATTTTCTATTTTGGTTCTTTAATGAAGTCATTATGAAACGAAAATGCGTATCATTGCCATTTTCACCGCTGGTATCGCACAAATCAAATTTTTTTTTCGATAAAAGACTTCAAATTATTGCAAAATAGAAAAAAATGTACATGACAAGACACACGTTTTATAAGACACGTAGCGTCTTATTAAACTTGTGTCAAAAGCTATATTTCTTGTTTCATTTCGACTGTTTTAGTAGAAAAGGATATTTCAGATATTTATATATAATTTTATGATACATCACAAGTACTTAAAAAACAATACGAATTATTTTTTTTTTCAACTTCGTGAGATTTTTTTCAAACTATTGAAAATAGCTTTAATGAGTTTTTTTTGTGAATAGCTATTGAGGTATATCACAGATGCAATATCACAATTATTATTACTTTGGATGAAGCTTTCAAAAATATCATATTTCTCGTAATTTACGATTGAATGGGTTAGTTGATATTATGAAAGAAAAAATAGTGTAGAAAACCATTATTTTCGCAGTTGAAGCGTCGCAACATATAATGAATGATACAGAGGGTTAAGGAAAAAAAAACACTATAGGTAATTCCCATTAGAATAACTACAACTTCAGATCACAACTCGAAATTGCAAATTTTTAAAAATTTTTTTTGTTTCTCCTAAAGTCACCTTATATCCAAACATCAAAATTTGCCCACCCTGTACCTACTAAATTGTTACTATAGAATTGAAATGAGAATAATTGCTTGTTATTTGCACACAGATGATATTCACAAACCAGCAATATTGACAGGGATATTTTGTCACCATCACCTAAATCATCTAGAACGTTCGAGAAAAAGCTTGTAAGCTTATGAAAAGTGATAGGTACACATCCAGTTTTGAGTTCCAGGTGACGCTTTTCTTTTGGTACCTAACCCTTATCGATCATCTTCCAAATCGAAAAAAAAAAAACTAGGCCACGAACCG
This sequence comes from Chrysomela aeneicollis, assembly GCA_029955515.1. NCBI lineage: Eukaryota > Metazoa > Arthropoda > Insecta > Coleoptera > Chrysomelidae > Chrysomela > Chrysomela aeneicollis. The sequence goes on from JARUHQ010000010.1 coordinate 17,719,876, forward strand.
GACGTTCCCCTTAAGTCATCCTCCATTCGCATGTAGATTTTATTGTTCGAGATTTGATCGCGACCAAGCGAGATGTGCGCATTTCGCGGCGGATATGATTCAACGCGATAAAAACTCACGATGGTGGTCGATGATACACTCGCTGTTTGTCTATTCTACACACTTGCAGCGAGATAGTACTACAACAAAGTGGTGACTATAGTGAGTGACCCTCATTAAGAGCGCAGAGATATAGAGACGAGCTCGCTCGACTGGAACTTCCGCCTGATCCTGGCAGACTTGCCGGAAATGATGGGATTGTTAGGAACGGTCCCCATCGATCATGGATATCGCGTTAATAGGGTTGACCTGAAAACTTCCGGTTGACCCGGAGGTGACATATTAGTAGTACGAGTTCTCTGTTCTCCCAGAATGAGTAAAAACATATTGTATCCTTTAGAGGTTAGGTTAGGTCACAGACAATTTTTGTGTTGTGTTGTGTTGTGTTGTGTTGTGTTGTGTTGTGTTGTGTTGTGTTGTGTTGTGTTGTGTTGTTTTGTGTTGTGTTGTGTTGTGTTGTGTTGTGTTGTGTTGTGTTGTGTTGTGTTGTGTTGTGTTGTGTTGTGTTGTGTTGTGTTGTGTTGTGTTGTGTTGTGTTGTGTTGTGTTGTGTTGTGTTGTGTTGTGTTGTGTTGTGTTGTGTTGTGTTGTGTTGTGTTGTGTTGTGTTGTGTTGTGTTGTGTTGTGTTGTGTTGTGTTGTGTTGTGTTGTGTTGTGTTGTGTTGTGTTGTGTTGTGTTGTGTTGTGTTGTGTTGTGTTGTGTTGTGTTGTGTTGTGTTGTGTTGTGTTGTGTTGTGTTGTGTTGTGTTGTGTTGTGTTGTGTTGTGTTGTGTTGTGTTGTGTTGTGTTGTGTTGTGTTGTGTTGTGTTGTGTTGTGTTGTGTTGTGTTGTGTTGTGTTGTGTTGTGTTGTGTTGTGTTGTGTTGTGTTGTGTTGTGTTGTGTTGTGTTGTGTTGTGTTGTGTTGTGTTGTGTTGTGTTGTGTTGTGTTGTGTTGTGTTGTGTTGTGTTGTGTTGTGTTGTGTTGTGTTGTGTTGTGTTGTGTTGTGTTGTGTTGTGTTGTGTTGTGTTGTGTTGTGTTGTGTTGTGTTGTGTTGTGTTGTGTTGTGTTGTGTTGTGTTGTGTTGTGTTGTGTTGTGTTGTGTTGTGTTGTGTTGTGTTGTGTTGTGTTGTGTTGTGTTGTGTTGTGTTGTGTTGTGTTGTGTTGTGTTGTGTTGTGTTGTGTTGTGTTGTGTTGTGTTGTGTTGTGTTGTGTTGTGTTGTGTTGTGTTGTGTTGTGTTGTGTTGTGTTGTGTTGTGTTGTGTTGTGTTGTGTTGTGTTGTGTTGTGTTGTGTTGTGTTGTGTTGTGTTGTGTTGTGTTGTGTTGTGTTGTGTTGTGTTGTGTTGTGTTGTGTTGTGTTGTGTTGTGTTGTGTTGTGTTGTGTTGTGTTGTGTTGTGTTGTGTTGTGTTGTGTCGAAATAAACTTTATTGTCGAGGAAATTCATCCTATTGACCAAGCATTGCATTACATATATTATAAACAATGCAATGTTGAGTTATTGCATATTAATAATACATTTTCATAAAACCATGGAAACAACCGAATGACATGACAGTTGACATTTATGACAAATTTGTACCAACCCAGAACGCTAAACTAACACCAATAGCTATTGGATATGGTCAATTGACCAATCCCATGGAAAAAAGTTTGGTAAAATGTTAAATGTCGACTTTTGACAGCTGTCACTTATTCTTGTGGTTTATGCTCCGTGATAGTCTTTTTAAATGGCGGAAAGCTGTCATGTGTCAGTCTATCGAGGGAATTTCGACACATTTTGATATTTGATTCCATTTTCGTGTTATGTTTCAACTGTGAATGATGATGGTTCAGAAACATTAGGGAAAGAAATGAAAATAATTATATTTTCTTGAAGAATTCTTTTTCCTGGCGTCTATTTTATCACAGGATAATTGCAAGAGATAGATTACCTTCTTTATGTAGGTTCATCATGATTTCCAGATTAATAAAATATATAAGATCTATAAATCCACAATTCAAACATAACATGAGAATTGAAAAAAAAAAGAAAGTATATCACGGAGCATAAAACACAAGAATAAGTGACAGCTGTCGAAAGCCGCCATTAAACTTTTCACCAAACTTCTTTTTCGTGAGATTGATTTTAATTCCGATTGACTAATGACATTTGCAACCGACGCTGCCCTAATTACAACCGACGATTCCGGCGACTAAGTCGATACTTTCCGCATCGAGACAATCGAAAAAGGTGCTTCGATTCCAAGAAAAACTGCAGCAGGTCGTGTCGGCGTCTTCTCGGAAACGCACGACTCGCCGAAGGGGTGGGGAGAGAGGGGGTGGAAGGGGAAGGGGGAGGGGGTAAGACGCGGGCCGGACAATGGGCCGAAATCGAGTCGCCCGCAAAAAGACGCCGGTGGACAATGGCGCGGCGGGACGCCACTCGAAACTTGAATGCGCCGCCATGACACTCATGACAGCCCTCTTGGCAGGTACGACCGCGGCGAGGGATGCTGCCTGTCAGCGGCGGGTAGAGGGGTTGGGGGTAAATTGTAGGAGGGGTCGTTAAGGCTTGATCTATTCGAGGCCCGGGATTCCGAGGCTTTTTGCGAAGTTTATCACTTTTCTGGGAGCTAGGTTTCTGACGGAAGGCTCTAAGAAGGCCTCTTCCAGGAACTTGAGCCTTTTGCAGAATAGTGCTGGGCATTCGCAAAGCAACTGTTTTGCAGTTTCAGCGGAGTTCTCGCAGTAGCGGCAACTATCACTCTCTGAGGAGTCCCGTTACCAGTTTCAAGTATTTTTGTCCAACTCGAGAAGCTGTTTAGCTTTCCTTGGCAAAAGTCTCACTAGCCTTTTCGCTTGTCTTTGTCCTGGCACTTTATTCCAGTGAGATTTCATCTCATCCGCTTCCCAACGTCGAACCTATTCTCTCAAGTGGGCCTTGGAGAGTCCACAGAAGGTTTCTAGGCCGAGAAATTGTGTATTTGTCCCTTCTTTGGCAAGGCAGTCTACTTCCTCATTGCCTTCAACTCGCTTATGACCTGGCACCCACATCAAAGTGACCTCGTTGTTCGCTGCCAGTTGTCTCAGGGATTGTTTATAGTCCCAAGTCAGCTTAGACTCACAAGTGTATGACTTCAGAGCTTTTAGTGCTGCTTGGCTATCTGATAGAACATAGATTTTTGCCCTTCGAGTGTCCCTTTCGAGGCACTCCTGGGCACATATACTTCTGCTTGAAAGATGGTTGAGGTGTTACCAAGGGATTTTGAGAGCCTGAAATTCGGTCCTGTAACTCCCACTTCAGCCCTTTCATCCATCTTGGATCCATCAGTATACCACACTAATGCATCCCTTTCTAGTTGAGATCCGTTCTCTGTGCAAATTTGGTGGTTGTTTATGACCACTTCAAACTGCATTTCGAAGTCGTACCTCATACTGGCATGATATCTGTCGGTGTAGACATGGATTCTAGGGAAATATTTTCCAAAATCTTCAAGTGTCCAATCCGATTTCCTGATTCGAGGGGTTGGGGGGTGGACGATAATGAGAATTTTTTTCGCACGATTCTCAACCAATCGGTACGTACCGTCCAAATGAGTTGAGCTAGTTCATATCATTTAGAAAATTTCACACCCAACATTGCCGACCAATCTTTTGTCTCGTTACGCATAGCAACTAGAACGAGTTCCGGTAATTTTTCTCTCTTCCTGTGGGGAAGGAGCATGGTATTACACTGGAATTTTTTTGACGTTTATAGGTTGAATGACATTCATATTTACCTAACTTCAAATATACTAATAGCGTTTCCATTGGTGCGCACTCAGTGTAAATATCTCAGACGAATAAAAAACATAGACTGGTATTTTCCATCCTTTTCATGATGCCAACACGACTGTCAAACCTTCTTGTTTCCATGATAAGAATCTAATCGTTCGGGCCTCGTCGGACCAAATCGCCATAGTCGTGTTTCGAACGAGTTTCTCAGATTGTTTACGATTCATGACGTGGTCATTTGTGATGTCGTATTATCGTTCTCAAAGCGTCAATTTGTGCATTTTTTTATCGATTAATTCATTCATTCGTTTATTAAATATATTGCTCTTGACTTAAAATTATAAAAAAAATGTTTTATTTGTGTCATTAGTGTCATTTCATTGGTGAGTGCCATAGTCGTACGTTCGGGAATGGAATGTTGTGGAATAATGCATGGATATTTATTCTATTCAAGATGAATATTTTCAGTTGATCGAAATTGTATTTTACAAATTTCTGTGGTTTTATCCGTCTGAATATTTGCCTCTATGAATTTCATTTCGCACGCCTATTAACAAGAAACATGTTACTTATATAGTTATTATTAGATATATGTGTATAACCCGAATATTTTGTAGCACTATTACCGGGCATAATACGACTAGAGCTCAGATTTAGTCGGATATTTTTTGTCACAACAGATCGAGTTATTATTGAAAAATGTGAAGAGGTTCAATAAACGAAAAAATTTTTGTTTTGTGGTTCTGCCTTTCGGCTGATATAATGCTTCCGTAGGTTACTAGATTTTCTTAGATAATTATAATGCCAATTTAATTATATACGGAAAATTTTTCGAATGAACTCACATTTTTCCAAAAACTCAAAAATAACTAATTTACGGATAATCAAAATTTGATTTTTTCAGTTAGTTAAATACAATTAGTTCTGAAAAAACAATGACAAAGATTTTTCTCAGTATGAATGTGTAAGTTTCTCCCACTAGAAAAACTACTATTGTCATCGAAGCCTTCCCCAATGTTCTCTACCTACAAACTAGATTTTGGGTTATTTTAGGGGTAGGTATAGCTCATAGTGAGCTCAAATCTTAAGCAGCTTGTGTTCAAGTATTATTGTCGTTTGATGTTGGATTATAAGGTGGGCTTACTAGGGTGTCAATTCAAGTTGTAGACGGATAGTCTACCTAGAATATAAGATACCTACTTTCTCTTCGGTGCAAATTTCATTCACTGTATTTACTATATGGCCATTCATCAATATCTCATTCAATGAACTTGAAGTGTTTACAGCTGCAACAAGTGCGCAATAAAAATATAATCAGGTACATGTACAGGGGCATTCAGTATACATATTTACAGTTTTTATCAATGTGCAGTATTTGCTTCTATGGGGTTTATTATAAAATATGATATACAAAATGCAATTGTGAAGACTGCTTTTGGAGTGGCTAGAAGATGCAATTATTCATGATGTCATCAGCAGAGTGCTGGACAGTTTTTGAACAATTCTCATGTTATTTCAGTGAATTTTCAGAATTTCACTCCAATAAGTGGAAATAATCTTTGAGGCTACATTTCAATGTTTTGCGTCGTATAAATCTTTATAAATAAATATAAATATCTATTAATGGTAAAAATGAAATAAATCAAATTATGAATTGATAAGAAGTCTTTGAACGTTCGAATACTACAAACAAGTATTTTCAGTGGTACAAATAGTTTTTCGGCAACCGTCCGGAAAGTACGTACTTTCCAGACGTTTTTTTTTGAGAAAGTGGCATTTTTCCGGCCTAGTCCGGGAAGTACGTACTTCCCGGACTAGGCCGGGAAGAATCACATCGTTGTTGTCATTGTAAATATGAAAATCTTGGTAGTATGGTTTTGAAAAATGCAGTTGATCATTATTATAGCAGCAAAATAACGACTGACAGCTATCTGACATAAAATTAGCTAACATTCAAAAATTATCAGATGAAAACAATCAATGTGAAACGGAAACTTTACCTTCTTGTTCTGACTTCAACAAAAGGCACTTAAATATACCAAGCATTTCAAACAAATTGAATCCATTCAATATTAACAATTGTTCTAATTTTAATATAAATATTAATATAAATAAGAATTGAAATGTTCGAAATTTTGTTCTAATAAAGAAATGTGTTTCTTTGATTTGTTATTCTACACGGTTGCCGAAAAAATTGTGTACGCAACACGCCCGAAAACAGTTTTTTTGGACTCGCAGACTTCCAGGACTCGCTACGCTCGTCCTAGAATTTTGTCTACTCATCCAAAAAAACAGTACTTTCCGGACTTGTTACGTAAATTACTATTTCATACTTCATTCATGGCAAATTAAGTTGAGTTACCAGATACATTTAAAAAATAACCGGGTCAATACCTATTATGATTCATTCCTTGGATGATAAATTAAAGTGGAAGCTAAATAAATATTATCTCACCAAATAAACCATCCTCAAATATGTTCACTTAGCTCTTTCATCCCGGTGGGAACCAGTGGTAACAAATATAAAATAGTTTAGTCAAATTTATAAGACCTGCATTCCATTATTGTGGAAGCTCGACCATATTCTATTTATTTCTGGTTTGTACCGCTACCGTAATTATTCCAACAGTGTTTGCTTACTTTATCTTTCATTAAGATGTTAGGACCACTAGGTGTGTGTGTTCACCTAATCTACAGGGTGATTCTCAGTGTATAACAAATTAGACATATCTGATAAACCAAATCTCGAAACACATTGAAAACTTGAGAAACAGCATATTCAAACATTATCTACCCAAATGAAATAATTTCAACGAAGCCTTGTCATCACTTCTATTAGAAAATAGTAGTAACTTTCAAATGGAAAAGCCTGTATATAATATAATAAATTTCCATAGATTTCGATATCATCATAGTAGTCCTGACAGTATTATCAGCATTATCAATTTTACATCCAGAAAGCTGAATCACAACGTTATTAGTGAGTTATACAAACATGATTGTGAATTTTTCACTTGACTCTTACCTCTTAAAATACTTAAATAACAGTGCGTAATTATAAGTACTTTAATTCATTTTCATGAGATAACTGCGTAATTATAACATACTTCAATATCACAAGTGTCACCACAATGCAAAATGTAAGCAAAAACTGAAACATATTGAGAAATGTAACATACCATTATGGTATTTGCATCAAGGTTACTGCAACCTTGTGCTCTTATTAGATGCAAGAAAATTGAAATTTCGGTAATTCAACGAAAAAACAATGTAAGTAAGTAAGTAAGTAAGTAAGTAAGTAAGTAAGTAAGTAAGTAAGTAAGTAAGTAAGTAAGTAAGTAAGTAAGTAAGTAAGTAAGTAAGTAAGTAAGTAAGTAAGTAAGTAAGTAAGTAAGTAAGTAAGTAAGTAAGTAAGTAAGTAAGTAAGTAAGTAAGTAAGTAAGTAAGTAGGTAAGTAAGTAAGTAAGTAATTTATTCAGTTAAAGTTTGCACAGATGTATACAGATGTGTATTTGAATTTTCCTTATAAGTATAATTATATAAACATATTAGTAGAAAATTATGATTGAATATCTGTTCAGTAGGTAATTAATAACTCATGAATGTACAATATTATATAAATCAAAACATGAATTCAGTATTAATCAATATGTATGATCATATAATAAACATACTGTTACAGATTGTTTCTCTGCAAAAATGAGTCCAATTCTTTTTCGAGTTTCCTCTGTGAAATCACAAGGAATTTGGAAAGGCGCCAAGACCGTGAATCGAAACCTTACACCAAAACCAAATATTTGGTCGGTTCTGGTTTGCCTTCGAAACGATAGCAAGCAATTGAAGGTTCGAACATTTTGACAGGTCCATTGTTATTTCAAGTGGCCATAAAGCTATATTTGTCCCTCGGTCACTTGAACCTTTTGGTGTAATAAAGGGCTTTTTACACTTCACGGAGTCGTAAAATATTGTCAAGAGTCGTCGAGTGTCGCTTTCCAGGTATTAATACAAAGCCCAGTTTGTCAAAATTCTCAAATATGACACATATAATAGAATTTGACTTGTAACATCCAGGGCCAAGTTGATCGTTTGCATATGAACTTATGAACATACAAATGATATGACAGGAAATATGAAGAAAACAAACAAATGAAATGATAGGATGATATCCGTTTTTCGATCCTTCAATTGATAGTTATGCCACGTATGCTATAACGTATCTAGAATTATTTGATTTGACAGATTGTCTAATTACTTCGGGATTTAGAGAGTTTAATTTTTTGAAATTGGTTTTGTGACGTTGTTGGACAGATAGAACTGCAACAACTTCTTCAAGATTTTGAATAAAATCGATTGTTATCGATATTTCATTCAAAAAGGACTGATCTATCATTAAACTCTCCAATGTTATGAAACGTTTATTGTATCGAATGTTATAGTTAGGGTAAGTTTAGAAGTGAGGTAAGGTTAAAAAAGATGAGAAAAGGGTAGGTTAGGTTAGGTAAGGTAAGGTAGGTACTTCTTGATGAGTTCTTGAAATTATATTTTTTTAAATGCAGTGTTTTCTACAACTCTGAATGATAGGTAGGTCTGTATAGCTACATCTTCATCAATCTTGATCTCTTCAAATTATTTACTTCAAGGAACACATTTTTTGCGACTGTTTCATGAATTCGTGATGCACAATAATGATAATAGGAAACCGTATTCGGTACTAATCCAGTTCAATATCTAATCCTTCTCAGACTCCATTTACATATATACCAATGAATACCAATGAACCTTTCCGAATGGATATTGGAATGAAAGATTGTAATATGTTGAGAAGAAAAAGATATTGAATTCATCAAGTGTACCTCAGGGCACCGTGTTGAGCCAGTGTATTTTTAAGAATCATTCTTTGACAATACCATATTCTATCACATGCGATATATTTGCATTGGAAGATGAGAAGTTCATGCGATTGAATATAATATTTTCCATACATAATTATCCACACTTTTTTCAATTGGTTGAAAATATAGATATGTTCCTATATGTTCCTGTTCTTCTTTTTTCCATTTGTATAATGTAATTAGAATATTGAAGAAAGCACTTGTTCACTTCATGTTTCATGTCATCAGGATTAGAAAAATTTTTTCTTGGTATCCCAATAATCCGGTCATTGGATGATGAATCTAGTTGGATATAAATACCGAAAAAAAAAAACTATTTGAAATTCGACTGACACCCTTTCGAATCCACCAGAATCACAATAGAATCTCAACAAGAACGCTCCTCCCATTCTCATGGTAACCATCATCTTCATGAAGATTATTGTCTACTTCTAAGCGACGTGGAATATTTGGAATTCTCGGGCCTTTCCCAGACCCTCTAACAATTTCTTCGAAATAATACGACGGCAAAAAAAGAACCGATCTTCTTCATCTCGAATTCCATCAAGCCGTACGAGAGAACACGAAAATAATTAGGCGATAATTCAGCGTAAAAAGTCCGGGAAAAAACTTGTCTTCCGTGATGTGATTCAGTGAAGCGTACGTTATTTTTATCGGGAAAGGTGTGTTATCTATGATTTGAATGCTTTGATAATGATAATAATGTGATCACTTATAATACAGAAACATAATGGGTGAAAAGTATTACGAAGTTTTTACAATTTTCTATTGGAATTCAAACGCAGAGTGTCGCACTTGATAACTTTAACGCCTCACCCTCTAAATTTCAGTTATTTCAATGTTATCCCAACTTAATTTGGACTAACCATCAATATGATCAGTTGTTGCCCAGATATACTATAAGTACATAATATGAAAGTTGACTCCACCGATTTACAAAACCGACGCATCCAAGAAGTCATTTTTATTATACTTCTTTGAAATCACTTTATTTTCATCTATATTATATACCTAGTGATATTGTATAAGATGGGCTTTTTCGGGCTAGCGCACGGAAACAGCGCACGGAAAAACTTTGCATTGTTTATTCTTTCAATCAAATTTATGCCAACAAAATGAACTCCGATGAAAATCCAGAAATTTCCGATAATATCCTAGAGCAAGCGGCACAAGCGGCCGCGAATTTATTACCAGTAAAATCCAGGTCGAAATATGAACACGACTATCAACTTTTTACAAAATGGCGAAATCTGAACAAAATCAAAACTGTAAGTGACGATATTCTTCTAGTTCCAAGTTTCTTTTGTGTTTAATGTTTTCATTTTCAACGAAGTATAATAAAAAATATCGTTCATTACACGTCCAGAAATGATTTTTCCTACGACCACATAATATGAAAACGTCAATAATCACACTGTTTTGTTATTCAGAAAGTAGCTCATATCACCATGGTATTGTTTATTTGAAAAAAAAGCACTAGTGTTGATATGAAAAATATCACAACGGTCGCCTGAATTGATATAGAAATAATTAGGTATATTGTGAAGGTACTCACTGTCAATATAAGCGTTCTCAAATCAAATTCATATTATTTATTGAAATTTCTGTCTCGTTTTGAATTAAACCGACAACTCTTTATCTATAAATTCCAATGTGTCTGATACATAACCTCTGAATTCACTTTAAAACTGGAACCTATACCTCTTTGCTAGAACTATTTCGATGTTGATGACAGAGGGTTAGATCATTTAAAAGAGTACGGCTACAGTTTTTGCGCGGCTTTTTGTTTGCATCAGTTTGATATCACAGTATCACCAACGAGAAGATTCTTTGGTATCACAGATGTTTGCAAAGAATCAAGGACGCACTAACTCGAGTAACTCGTACGCGCTTGCGAACTACATACTTCTATGGTTCTGTATTCCTGGTTGCGTGATTACTGGCGCTAGCAGGTGAATGGTGTCAAGGTTGTTTATGTACGCTGGTGTCAATATCAATAAAATTTGTCCAAACTAAACAAACTCAATCAATCAGTACCTAATTCACATAATGAGGAATTGTCGTAGAAGTATTCAAATATCATCTTGAATATGGAAATAAACAGTACTTGATATTGAATCAACCACCTGACATTCTAGAGACCGCTCAAGTTACATTTTTGACAAGACCTCCCGCGAAATGAAAGTATTCGGAGTCGTAGGAAAAATAGTGTACAAAACTCGTTGGAAAGTGCATTTCCTTCACTCGTTACGTTTCCGCACTCACTGCTACGCGGCTCAAGCTAAACGACTACTCGTGTGAAATATGTCACTTTCCACACTTGTTGTGTAATATACTATTTCCGTGCTTACATGACTTTGTCACACACGCGCGGAAAAATCCCTATTTCCAGACTCGTAATGAAATATACTATTGCCTACTATCAAATGAAACCCTATATTTTATTTCAACGCGTTTTCATACGAATGTCACATTTTGACAAATTTGACATTTATCAAGTTGCCTATGTGTTTTGAAACCTGAGAATGTTGAACACTCCACCATGCTATTTTTTGTTAGTTTGAAGAAGGAATTTTGAGAAGTTTTTCACATGTCTGGTCACTAAATATAGCCCTATTCACGAAATACTGCGTAATGTAATTAATATTGAGGTAGATTAGGTATCTTTGGTACCTACATTCACTATCATTCACTTCGTAATCCGAATAAATATATATTTCCTTATAGACTAAACGAAATGAGATAACATTGTCTTGACATACGTAGGTGTATTCGTTTTCATCTGAATATTTTTTGGATACATTTTGACACTGGTGTAAAATCCGACAAGGCCGTTCTACTTCAATGTCTTTGGAAATCGATCGTATGTTCTATTTCTTGCATTTTCCGACTAATGATTATAGTAAACGTTCTATCGATTCAATAACAGGGTCCACCCTGTATTAGGCGTTGTACGAATAAATTTCGTGGAAATATTCGAGTGATCTGCCTCCTCATCCAAAGATATCGAATATTTGCGTAGGATAGGAAACAGTCACTCCGCTTAGAATAACAAATCGCGGTAAAAGTTTTGGGTACCTCGTGATTATTGTTTACTCCGTAACACCTGCTAGGAGGGCCTTGAATTGTTCTAATGACACACCTTCTTCCTTCTTCTAAGGTTGCGACTGCCTCCCAGATAAGTCATCTCCGAAAATTACACAGTTAACGGCAATCCACACAATGAAATGATACAGAGATTATACCTGTATGGTCCCAGGTATAGTTTTTGACCTCAGAGAGCTTTATTGTGCCCTATAATTTCACTAATGAAATGTGTAAAAGCCCACTTGAGAATGCGATCCCAGATAAATGTTTTTCTAGAATGGTGTAGAGTTTTGTTTTCGATGTTAATAATGACGGTGTTAATGCTGGTGATGGCTTTGCCAAATCTTTATGTAAATTTAAAAAATGGACAATTATCTCTTGGTAGCAATGTATGTGATGTATATTGAATGTGATAAGCCACAAAGTTGAATCTTTGGTCTAGTTTTCGTTAAATATTCACTATGTGGAAATACTGATTATTGAGATTTTGTTTTATCGCGTTAGAGAATATTCATAGATCTTACATTATATTGTTACGATATTTCTCTTTGGGTTCGTGAATTTGAAACACTCAGTACAAAATTGAACAATTTATTTTACTAAACACACTAAATACCACTCAATAAACACTTAGTTAAATCACAACGATATTCGCTGCACAAATCTCAATGTTCACTGTACTAGCTTTCTTTCTAATCTCAACTCTTTCCAAACTATAACTAACTTGTCCGCGAAACCACGGCTCCTATATAGGCAAAAACATCACTGATGTCCAGAAAGAACAGGAACAAACTGGAAGCACTTTTCATATTCGACGGCAATGAATCATCCGCTAATTATAGCGGTGCGTCTGCGACCGATACCTTCGTTGTGAGTCACGCGTCGGGATGATGCTTTCCGGCCTTCTCGGAAATGCCAGCGGTTCGTAACAATATTAATCTTGAAATCACAAGTGAAATCATGACAGAACAACAGAAAGAAGGTATTGTATCTCTTGCAATTATCCTGTAATGAAATATTCTAGTGCACCTTAATATTATATTTCAATTCCAGTCAAAAGACTTCTTCAAGAACATAGTTATTTCCATTCTGATTTGAATGTTGTCAAAAACCTTTGGAAGAAAGAAGAATACTTGATGAAGGAGAATGAAAATTTTAAGAAAGAAATGCTTCTTTTAAAACACAATATAAGTTCGGTGTCATCAACAGGATATTGAATGATAGAATGCTGTTGAGATTTTATACTGGTTTCAGTTCTGCTGATCAGTCTCGACTCACCAATATTCACAATTCAAACATAAAATGAGAATGGAATGAAAAATCCAATCCTTATATATTCGAATTCCCGCAATAGAAAGACAGCTGATGACAGCTGGCCGCTATTAAAGTAGATCACGGAGCATAGAACACATGAATAAATGACAGCTGTCAAAAGCCGCCATTTAAGTTTTGACCAAACTTTTTTCCGTGGGATTGGTCAATTCATCCATTTGTTTCATCTACGAAATCTTCTTGGTGAATAAATAAACTCGGTTATTGTTGAAGTGCTCTCGCACCCAAACGAGTGTTCGGTGCATATCCAGTACATATGATGGCAGAGACGGACTCGTAGATACGCCATCCGGTGGGCCGAAAAAATCGCCGCCCTTGTATATTTATTTTCAAGTATGAGAACGAACATTCCGAAAAACATTTTTTCATGTCATTGATTCTTAAACACTCGAGACTACATCCGAGAGCAAACCAAAAAAAGTAAAATTAATGTGGGTTTCGAATGTAAATCAGCTATTACATCAACTTGAGGTGAGTGGAAGATATTGATGATGTGATGAAATTCGGCTAAGTCAAGAAGAAGAATCGCCGAGCTGGCTAGATTGAAAATATCCTCTCGATTGTTCGTGAAAGATCTAATAGAACAGAAAGGAAGCTATCAGATTGAGAGAACCCTAATAGCACAACTCAGTCCAATGGATGTCCAATGGATGTCCTCCTCAGGACATCTCGGACATCCACTGGACATCCAGTTCTTGTACACCGGATAACGTATGGACATCCATAGGATGTCGCATTTCCAACTTTTTGACTATCCATACGGTATCCATCATGGACATCAATATGGTAACATGTTTGGACAAATATAGGCCATTGAACATCCACTTTCCACCGCTTTGGACATCCATGGAATATCCATAGGATGTCCATTTTATGACGAATAAATGAAAAAAGCTACTAGCATTCAAGCGCGGTCACCCATCCAAACTCTAACTTCGCTTATCGTTGCTTTACCTCTGTGATTCATCCTTCCTTGCATGGTGGCTGCTGCTGCTGTCTTCTTATTTATATTATTAAATCCATGAAATTCGGTCAATAATGAGAACGATTCAAATTACTCCATTCGTGTTGATTCTTGCATGTCAATTTGACATATTTTTCATTTTAGAGAAAATTTAGGTATTGTACGATGATGGAGTAGACAATGATGTGTGGTATTTTGATATCTCTACTTCTATGTTGTGAGAGCCCAATTAGCCAAATTCGTGCATGGTGGAGAGAAGCGAGACCAACAGCTGATACTGTAATCCGAACCACTTCTATAGGAGTGAAGTACTTTAACAGAATTCCCATTGTTTATATTACTTGAACACGAGGGTTTCTTTCAGTGTCAATTTCGAATACTTTTTATGAATGCAATGGTATGTATGTATGTATGTGGAAAAAATTCAAAATAAGAACGTGGGGACATTGAATGTACGCCATATGTTCTGAATATCCAATGAACGTCTCAATTTGGACCTAAAATGGACAACATATAGTCTATAATTGTAAGCCATATGGACTACCTTAAATATATGTTCAATGGACATCTCCATGTGGACATCGATTGGACAATGGCTATCGATATTTTGAAGAAGAGGTCATTAAATGGACACCAAATGGACTACCTTGTCTGGATGTCCAATGGATATCTTCATGTGTATATCCTATGGATGTCCAAAATATATCCATGGACACCTTGGACATATACTGGACACAAAACGCATGTCCAATGGACATCTTGTGCTATTAGGGAAATGACATAAGAATGACAGTTCTCGAAGTTTATAGAATAATCCAAACATGATATACATATAAATATAGAGGCCCAGCTAATGGAGTAAGTCAGTCCAAGGTGGATATAAGATGGTGAAACAGCTTCCTATTAACAAGCACTAGAAAAAACTGTAGACTTTTTGCCTACTTGAGATGTTACCAGAGATGGCGTCATACCTTGTATTGATAAAACAGAAACTGTGCATCTGTCATCTCTTCAACAGTGTCATCTGTTCAAGGAGAACAAAGTGTGAGAAGAGTCAAAATATCAATATCCATTGAAAATATTGTGTATAAATGTGTCAATTCACGTCTGTCAGATGCGAACCACAGAAATACATAAGCAACAGAAATCTTCCTTGATAATCGATCCTACCGAGAACTGATTTTAGATATATAAGAAATTCATCGGATTAGTGACCGCTGAAAAAATTTGGCGTGGTAGGCTAGTATTTACCAATCCGCCACTGCACCAAGCACCATCACCATCGGGTACAGAGTGCAACCATCAACACTAGTAGCCTGGGTCGAGTATGTAATTATGTCGACATCATCTCCACAAAAGGCGCTATTGTGCGTCCGACTTGAATGATATAATAGCCGATCAAGAAAAGATCGCAGCGTTAAATTCAAATTGGCCGTGTCCTTTTACGGCTTAGCTACTACAAGCACATTCAGAGTTAATCAGATGCTATCAGAGCGAAATGGTTCGATTGTCTTCTTCGTGGTAATCAAGAGCAACTTTCTGGGGCAAGTTTTTTTAGATTGGTTTTCCCGGTGAATATAGAATCATGCAAACTTACAACTTTTATCACAACTAGCTCTCCTACCTTCTTCGATCAGATCAGATTGTCATGAAATCTAAGAAAGCATCTCGACCTATTAGATCTTTTGTGCATAACTCTTGATCTATTCGGGGCCCACAAATTTCAGGTTCTCAAAACCCCAATCATCTTTCAAGAAGAAGTACATGCTATAGAGATATGTGCCCAGGAATGCCTCGAAAGGGACTCTCGAAGGGCAAACATATCAGATAGCCAAGCAGCACTAAAAGCTCTGAAGTCATACACTCGTGTGTCTTAGCTGACTTGGGACTGTAAACAATCCCTGAGACAACTGGCAGCGAACAACCAGGTCACTTTGATGTGGGTGCCAGGTCATAAGCGAGTTGAAGGCAACGAGGAAGCAGACTGCCTTGCCAAAGAAGGGGCAAATACACAATTTCTCGGCCCAGAACCCTTCTGTGGACTCTCCAAGGCCCACGCTGGGAAACAGATGAAATGAAATCTCACTGGAATAAAGTGCCAGGACAAAGACAAGCGAAAAGGCTAGTGATTCTTTCGCCAAGGAGAGCCAAACAGGTTCTCGAGTTGAACAAAGAAGAGTTGATAACGGGACTGCTCACTGGACACTGCCTTCTGAGGTAGGTATCACCTCAAAAGATGTCTGTTTCCTTGTTGCCTCTAACTTCTTTTTGACCTGGCACCCACATCAAATTGACCTGGTTGTCTGAAGGATTATTTGCAGTCCCACGTCCGCTTAGACTCACAAGTGTATGACTTCAGAGCACCCAGTGCTGCTTGGATATCTGATGAAATATAGATTTTTGTCCTTCGAGTGTCCCTTTCGAAGCACACCTGGGCATATCTCTATATCATGTACTTCTGCTTGAAAGATGGTTTTGTGGTGTTACCAAGGGGTTTTGAGATCTTGTAATTTGGCCCCATAACACCCACTCCAGTTCTTCATTCATCTGGGATCCATCAGGTTACCACACTTATGCATCTTTTACCAGTAGAGGTCCATTCTCTGTGGTTGTTTCTGACCATTCTGGCATTATGTTTTGAAAAATCTTAATCTGACTTAGACATTCTTCAATATGTACCTCGTATGGGTTTATCACAAAGGTATTATTTTTGAAATTTAAATTTTTTTTCGGGGATACTATCCTGTTTTTTTTTGTATAAATCACTCAAACAATTCTGATAAAATTTTGGAGGGATGTGAGTAACCACAAGAAGGTTCGAAATCAGGGAGAGAATATATGGCGTGTAATTTAAAAAAAATATATTTATATATCATGAAGTCACTCTTTTTTGTCAAATAATAATAATGGAGAAACTAAAGATTTCTTCCATGGACATCCGGTGAATTTAAAATTCCTACTCCTGATTGTGCAATCTGTTTATTAATTTTGTTTCGGAATGATTATTTGAATATTGCTCGTATTCAGACAAGACATTTTTGAAGTATCAAGTTTATGATATTTTTAAATGAATTGATCAGTATGTTCTTTTTGTATTAAGATTACATTCAATAATTGCTGGAAATAATTCGTTCAACGTTCAGAAGGGAATAATGTTGCTCCTAGTTTTTCGAGTTATCAACTATAGTAATAGATAATCTGATACCGTATTACCTACTTTGATCGCTAACCCAAAAAAATATACATAACAGTACGTGTCATTGTTATTATTTCATTATGATAAGCACCAAAAATATGGTCTTGACCATGAATATATTGATTTAATGATTCCTTGTAAATATTGGTTCAGCCCATGACGATTCATTATTTGATTATAGTTTCTGAACCCCATCTTTTCATCAGGTATGCTCATTTCTTTTGTTTTTCTAGGGTGTCCTCATTGTAGTAGATATACCTACTACCATATTGATTCTTGTCTGATGGTTTCGACACATGTCGAATATTCGTTCGAACACTTCTTTATATCCGAAGATCGCAAGTTACTAACAAGATTTTCGTGATGTTTAGGGTCAATTTGTAGATAGGGTTTGATCGATGCCGACGAAGAATGTCCAGTTATTTTTATAAGCTGTTGGTCACTTATTCCTGCTTTGGCTAACTGTGTAACTGTACTAGCACGGTTTGAATGATTGGTTATTTTATTATTTGTGGTGTCGAGGCCAATTTTCGTTGCTGAAATTTTGGTCCAAGAAGAAATCATGTTAATTCCCAGTGGAACATTTTTAAACCATCCTTTAGAATTTTCGAGCTTCCAAAAAGGGTTTGGAGTTAAAAAAAGTCGTTCAGACGTTATGTTTCCATTTCTTCTTTCTAAGAGTAGTTTTAATAATCTCACTGGACATATATTTTCATCAATATAATTTTTTGTTATCCATTTGCTGTCTGCCAATCTTTTTGACCCACCTTGTGCCGTCTTGGAAAATATTGTATTATATTCTATTCTTCCTGTAGGAGTTCCATCTTGATTTTTCTCTTCTTTGAAATAGTATATTCTACAGTTTACAGCTTCTCCTCCCCTCCAAGCTAATTCATAAGAAGCTATATGAAAAAATCTTCTTTGCAATCCATCTGGTTCATTTATATTCCATAGTTTTGCCATTTTTATAATATCTTTCTTATCTATTGCAACAGAACCTAACTTTCTTTTATCCGGAATAGCTTGCAATTCTTTCCGTTTACTATTTCTCGCATCACGAGCTTCTTTGAAAGTTATATCGGCAAAAGGATCAACTTTAATATTGTACTCACTGAAATATTTTTCTTGAATCATCTTTGCAGTCGAATTCCAGATTGTTTTCAGAGCATATTCCTTGTAATCTTCTCCATTTCGCTTTTTCATGTTATAAGCCCAGTCTTTCAATATATCTGCTATATGTTGTACCGGTGTTTCTTCTCCCAATTCGTAATTTCTGGCTTTACAAAACTCCATGAATTGTCTCCAAATCGACGATTTCGTGTTTCTTGTAGTTTGCGGAATTGATTTTTTTATATTATTTGTGATTTCTACAGACGAAATTTCCCCAAAACGGCTCATCCTGCGATTTTTCGTGTGAATAATACCCAACAATCAAACTTGACACGACAGAAATTGAAGTGACGGGCGCATACTAGATGGAGAAGGTTTCGAGGAACAGGCGTTTTTACAGCGATAAAAAAGGATGCACCTTTTTTATCGATGTCAAAATGACTCACGTCATCGTCAAATGGTGTTTTCTATGGAGGAGTTGATTTATCGGAATTAATTTCACATTGTCCTAATTTGATGAAATTATTTTTCAAGAATAGGCACTTTCATATATCTCTCAACTGATGAATTGGCGGTTACTTGATGAAAATCCATAGTAATTGTAGAATAACACAGAAGGATTAGATTAGAAGGAACATTGGTTCTTAAAGAAAATATAAGCTGGAATCTGTGGCAATTTGAAGTGTACATTCGCGAAGCTGTGGACTTTAACAGATTGTTGATGTGCAGTAGGAACAAAGTCGATGTCAAAACAGATCCTTGTGGAACACCGGCAATGATAGCCAATTTATCAGACGATACGCCATAAAAAAATTATACCTACGCTATACATATTATAGTAGGTACTCGATTGAGTATTGAATGCGAAGTAATCACAAAATAATGTGTTGAGTTCATAAAAAATATTATAATGTCTAGTTCATGGTCCTTGAATCCGTGTTTATCGACTATGCAATCTTTATAGGCTTATTCACACATTTGTATGCAAATAAGGTTGTTTTCTGTGGCATTGTATTTTTATTTTATTCGTGGAAACTAATATGCAATTAACATGAATCTAGAATTAAATTAATAAATTAGGAGATTATAATTTGATTGAATATCTCTCTTGGAAGATTTTTTGAGTGGTATTTTGGGTGTCTCCATCTTGACCAGGGGTACGCGAGCTATATTTTTTCCATTGAAATTATTGACATATAATTTTTAATAAAATAACTTGTGTATCTATTGGTGCAATTATTCAATAACTATATAAGAAACTGAAAAATTGACAAAACACATCATTACAGGTTATATAAAACATCCTTAGAATGATTAATTTGCCATTTTTATTCGGAATTGGCAATACACTTCAAGATATGTTGGTATCTAGTAAATATTTTCATGTTCATCACTCACCAGTCGATGGAGTACATGTTCAACATAACATTATGAACGTGTTCCGCGAATAACTTTTTATTTCAAGCTTGGCGAAGCCTCATTCTTGAAAATTTCTCCTAGAATCCTAGTAGTTGGTCATAATATAGTTCAGGTATCCACAGGATGAAAAATAGCTGCTTATAATGAAAATTGTTTTAGTGTAAATAGAACCAATCCATTTTCGAGATGAGAGATGTCAACATGAATTTCAGAAAAATCAGGTTTCTTTACAAGATAATCCAGTATAACATCCTCAGATTGAGTTCTTTCTTAATGTAATATAGTAAATTTTTTATCGAAAAATTTGTTTTAATTCAGCGATATAATTCACAAGTGGATAATCCGTTTTTTAGGATCTATTTTTAATTCAGTTTCACACCCGGTACATACGAATAAAATTCATTATTCTGTGCATAAAGATAATACAGAAAGCTTTGTGATAAGCGGACAAATGATGAAAAAAGAAGAAAAATTAGTGAAATTTAGCATAATGGTAAACGCTTGCAATGTGCAACAAAGGATTTCAGCCGTTTCATAGAAAGAGACTACATCAAGATAAAGTTTAAATGCTTCGAAATACTTGACTTGTTTTTGTTTTGATTTGAATAGGTAGGTTATACATGCGAAGAGGTTAAACTCCTCATATTTATGGGAATAATGTTTTCATTTATGAAATGATATAGAATTCTGATTTATCGCTAAACATAAAGCTGAGGGTGTCAAATTTGCGATATTGTTCGAAAAAAAAATGCCTAAAATATTATTTCACGTAGGACACCATTTTATTTCGATTTTGTTATTGACGAAGGGCAATTTTTTGCGATTTTTTGTTTCACTTATTTCTGAATCTATTATGAAAACCCTGTGTTTTGTCAAACTGATGTTGTATCATAACATGTGAATTGGGAAACGATAATATGTCGATATTTGTTTGGAAATTATTAGCAATCAATATTTTCAATAAGAAATCAATTAACCTTAATTTACTGATAAGCTGATTTGCTTGAACTCCACTCATCAGTAAGAATTAAAACGAAAAATGTGAGACAGCAAACTTATATAAACTTAAGCACCGATGATTAATTGCCAACGTTGTACTAGTACAGGGTGTATCCTTATTCCTTATTGTCATATTTTGTGGAAAAAAGTTGAAATTGAAGTAAACACTCATGATACCCTGTATATTGCTTTGAACACAAAAAAGTATGTTTATTCATCAATATTCTTGTTCGATCTTTGTCCTATTGAAACGTGTTCTCGTAAAGAATGATTCAGGAATGTTTTTCGTGTGAAATTAGCTAATTATTTGAAGAGTGTATAATATTGTTCATGCGCTATTATAGGTTGAAAAAAAAAACAGTATCCACGTTAACACATCAGCTGTAACATGGTAACAATAAAACTTACATGACAAAAGATGATTCATGTATGGATATTGACTATTTTCATAATTCTCTAACGTTAGCTTATATATATTTTTTTAATTCAGTAATCGCTAGATGATCTACCTACCTTTATGAATAGGTACCTAACCTAACCTGTCAAATCACAATATAATAAAATATTAGAGATTATTGGATTCGTCACATATACTGGAATTCCTCAAGGGTTGCTGCTAGGACCACTTCCATTCGCTATTTATGTTATTGGCCTTTCTATGACGTCTGGACTGGAAGGTACAATAATTATCGACTTCACATGGGGAACCTAGGCAGATCTAGGACAATAGCAGAACAAAAATTGGAAGGAATATTTGGCTAGTCCAAATTCAACATGCCAACTATCAAAAAACATTCCACCTTCCTTCCAGTTTTTATTCCAACTTTCAGAAGTGGGATTCATGGATATTATAAAAAAGTTTAATTATCGTTTGTAGTAGATAGTTATTACCTGACCAATAAAAATTTAATGGTACGTCAGAGCTGCTCTGAATATAAACAAAATGAACATATACATTCACAAATGAGCAATGTTCGAGTAGTCACTAACAGATGTTTAACCTCATAAACTTCGTTTTATGGCAGCTATAAAAAAGATCTCTCTATAAAATGGTAGTTTCTTGGTTACGATCAAAGATAATATGGTATAGATAGAAATGGAGTTCCTCTATGGTGCGATTGTTTACACAAGATAATTTGCCGCATAACAAATGTATGAAATAAAAGTGATGAAATAGAAGATTCCAAATTACATACTTTTTTCATTTGTTTCAATAACATATATAAACAGTAACAGTCATAACAGCTGGGAATAAATTCTGATTATCAGCGTTACATTGATAACCTTTAGTCTAGAGTGCTAATGGAATGTTTTCCAGTTTCTATGTATTCATATATTTATTGCTTACAAAGCATAATAATGTGGTATGAAAATAACACAAAGAAATCTATATTTAAATAATTATTAGATGCATTTTTACATCATATGGGATAACAATCAAACAAATAATTCAAGATATGTATTTGCAATCGATTTTTGACATCTATAGAAGTGACTACTTTTGAATCATAAAATATATTATAAATCATCAGATATTCCTACAGGCTAGAAATAAGCTACTTATATAATTACTTATTTGGTGATTACATTCGTATATCCATAGCTTTTAAGCCAAATATTTTATGATAAATAATAATTATGACCAGGCATATATGAACGTTGTTATATTCTACAGAAGTATTATAGTCCTATATATAAACACCCTGTACACGATTTATACTTATGAAATTTTTTCAACAAGGGGAAAAATAATAACAGTCACTGAAAACTAGAAAAATTCCAGTTTGGAAAAGTCTGTCAAAAAGTTCATACGCAATAAGCAACACTTCAAAATCTCAAAAATGTCAATTCATTCTTCTACAAAAGAAAATATAACCATTGACTATATTTTCAAAGGCCATTGACACTAGAGATCCAACTCCATCAACCTGCTGTTCATTTTGACTAGAATTTCATTTCATCTGAATTCTGGGAAAGTTTGGAATGGTTGTTGAATCAAATAAACATTGATATTCTGGTCGAAATTATTTTGGTATACATAGCAACATCTATCGGTGAGTGCCGAAAGCTTTCAAAGAAAACTGCCAGATATAATAGCTATTAACGTTGATTGATTAATCATTTTGAGAAGTAAAGTAGTAATCAACGGTTCTTGGCTTGGTATCAACAGATTGGTCACATGTTCGTGATTTGTTGTCATCAAACAAGTACTGTGGCATGTGGAAGTTTTGAAACATCCCAATGAACGACTGTGGTTGGTGTCTGAAATTGAAGATGGCGCCATCTTGTTGGAGAGTTTAACTGTTCTTTAAATTTCATCCCAGATTTTTAATGAGTCATCATCAGTCAGTGCGTACTTGTCAGTTATTACAAGATATCCATAAAAAGATAAAGTATGCACATCTGGTAGAAATGTTTCTTTTCACATTATAAGAATAGAAAATATACAGGGCTATTCAAATTCGCTTCTGTACATGGGGATCTCGTAAAAGCGATAAGAGATAGAGTGTCGGTTAAATTGTGGCAAAGTTGCGTATTTTAGAGACCTATTCAATGATGTGAAAAAATCGAATTTAGCTCTTTTGGTTCTGGAGATATACAGGAAAAACCAAAAAATCCCAAATTATTTATTGGCCTGTATCTTCTTTATTCGCAGACATATTGAAAATCTATCCACATTTTAATTTCTTAGTATGAAGTGAACGTCGACGATCCAAAAACTACAACAAAAAATACAGGTCCGTATTTAAAAATTCAAAGATAGCCCACATCAAGTGCCAATAGCAGAATGTGGATAGATTTTCAATATGTCTGCGAATGAAGAAGATACAGGCAAATAAATAATTTGGGAATACGAGATCCCCATGTACAGAAACGAATTTGAATAGCCCGGTATATGGTATATATCAAGACTATCTAAATAGCATACAAATTTTAAATATGGACGTTTGAAATAAGTCACTTTCGAGGTTTGAGAATTGAATTATTAAATAAACACCAACTTAGTTCACATATTTTATTTTAAATATACAGTCATAATACAGGAATTGGATAAACATTATATGAGAACACTTTTTCAATATGGCATGTTTTGCTCTTAACTATTTGAAGTACACAGTAAATTCGATATAAACTGGTCTAAACCATCATTCCAATATAAACAAATTAATTCCATCCCATATGAAAGTTTTCCGATACATATTTCAATAAACTTATTAAAATTGATTTAAACTTTTCAACAACGATAGAAATCCTGAAACCATCAACATTCTAGATCCTTCCTAACAATTCTTACCAGCGTTTCACGCCCTTAGAAATAAAATTTGTAAACAATTGAACAACGCCTAATACTAAAACACATCACAGATAAAATAAAAATACCTACTCGTTGAAGTGAATCAAATATTTTTGACGAATTAAGTATACAAAGGCAACAATTGATCTGATCAGTACTGGGTTCTCGGAATATCTATCTATAGAAGTCTTCTATTCATATGGATATCAAGATCCCAATATTGATGAGACCTTGTTTCATCCCATATAAACAAGCACTGAGCTTGGGTTAAAAAAAAAAAGGTTTAATATAAACGATATCAAGTATTAAATAGTAATTAAATGAATCACAACACTTTCTCTTAATTTATGTTTTAAGTTGATATTCGAAACTTGTGTCTACGTTACATGATAATTCTTTCGTTTGGTCATATATATTTCAGTACATCTAAAAGTGCCATTTTCAGCAATATATGCACCTAAAAAAATATATAGGTACAATTTTCGATAGATGATTTCATAAAATCCAATGAGTTTATAGTGAAGTAGTTAAAAGTTGAAACGAAACAAGTACTACATTTCGTCTGATTTCCAAATTGCATTGACCGATTTATTTATCAACCTGTGATTAATTTCAACAATGCTACTTTTAGATTCACAGGTACGGAGATAAGTGTTTGAATTTAAAAAACAGATGAAACGATGATCATTTCACATTTTCAAGTTGCTGTCAGAAATTTCTTGACACCGAAATTTCTCAAAATGAAAATCGAGAAGAATTTTAATTCCGGTCATATAGAACTTGATTTTGCAACACATACAATTTTATTTTTGTTATATATAGTAAGAACGTAAAATTGCTTTGGATTCTCAGAGCATTGAAAGACAAAATGGTGATGTTTTTTCGAAATACATTTCGACTTATACATGCTCATTATTTCCACACTGCAATTTCTTCACAATTAGTTAGATTCAACTATGGGTTGATCTATGAGCAAATTGTTGACATTTAATGAAAATTTTAATGTCTGATAAAATTCAGATCATTGATATAGATATATCTAACAGAAGCGTATTATAAAAATATTTGACGTGATATTGACACGTCCCAGAATAGGTTTAAAATGCTTTCTGAGCATCATCAAATATATGAGAACATTATAATCACATTGATAATTGGCAAGTGTTCGGTTATACTACCGTAACACGAGAAAAATTGTAGTGAAAAAAGTAGTTTCACAATGAAGGGACCAAGATGCATACAATCTATGGTGGATATACCTTTTCATCGACAAGGTTTTTCAGTTCAGAACATGTATAGGTACAATATGAATTGCAACACACGCATTCAAGTTTTTATTCATCAGTAGATAAACTAAACCACTTCTAGCGCAGTTTTTCACCAGACTTCTAAAAAGTCACTAGATTTCAATGTCACGTGACCGTTTAAATTTCTCATCGCACAGCAATGACGTCATTACTATAGCGGCAGCCGCCATCTTGTGATGAACTGTGCAAGAAGTGGTTTAGAATATCTGAATTCATCCCATGAACCGAATAAGCTTTTCAAAAAAGGTGTGAAACTGGGTTGTGGAGGAAACAAATATATCCATATCCATGGCTCCACCATAGCTAAATGCATCGGTTATAGCTTGCTAATTGATATATCACAACAAAGATTGATGAATGGGGTTTATATTCCCCTAGAATTTCAATTGAACATCAACTGATGTAAAATCTAAGTAAAATATCGCAATTATCGCCCCAAAAAGCAAAGTTCGTGAATACTTTCAAGAATAGAAACACTAATTCAACTTGCAGTAAATTTATCAAATTTTTTAAAAAATTATGCTAAGTAAAACAGTGTAGCCTAATAGAAATTATCATCTCCCTGAATAACGAATAAAGAACTTCGTTTTTTAGAGTACCTACCTTACATATACAGGGTATCCCGCAATATTTACTCTTTGAACGGTACTTAAGGCCTTCGTTGAAATATTCCTGGACACCCTTTATATGTATAGGCTGTATTATTTATAGGTGCCGTTAGAATTGCCATCTTTACGAGTTTTTTATAGATATTCTGTATTCTTTGAAAGGATTTCATAGTGAATTATAAAAATAATTAATTGAATATTGATAATTATTTGAAGGTTAGATACTCATTTTCCTGAATAATCAGCATTCACTCAGGAATTTTTTACTGAACAATGGCAACATTTTTCCAAATGGTTTGGAAACCGAAAACAATTTGGCAATTTTTTTTCCGATTTATCTGATATATTCCATTTAGCAATGTAAAAAACGGCATCTAAATAAAACAGCAGTCTGTATATGATGAGTATGAGGCTAAAGCTTTTTGCCCACAAGTATTATCTCTGAACAACACTAATGGTATACGATGAAAATACTCAGAAAAAACTGTATTCCGTGATGTGAAAGTGAATATACAGCTTCATCATCGATTGAATTGACAAGACAGGAAAATCAAATTTCCTCAGGGTACTTTCTTGTTAATGATGTAGACCTTTGAAAACAATATATTGTTGATGAAAATTGGTGGATACTTATTATTGAGATGCTTGATTAGGCTCAATGGTATCTCAAATGCACCAAGATGGTCCAACAATTTTCCACGATATTATTTCTACCTCTTGGAAAATAAAAACATTTCCACAAAACGAAAACCACTTCAAGGTGAGATCCCAAGCATGTAGTTGTTCCATTTCCACATCTCTAAATTCAGAACAGACAATTGAACACTGACCAGAGAAAAAAGACCTCGCAACGAGAAAAGTCAGTCGAAGACAGCGGTCCAGCAGGTGAGAAAGTTAATGATAAACTTGTCGCAGGACGATTTGGAGCTGCAGCTGCTGTCGGATCGGAATTTTTTTGACTTTTCGTTGGAGGATTTGCGCGGCAACGAGCCCTTGAAGGGCAAATCTTCCGCTGGTTTGTTCTTGGATCTCTTGCTTATGTACTCCAGTATCCTTTCGGTTTCGGTCTCTTCGAGGATACCGCTTCTGTCTGGACCTTTGACCCCATCGACTGTCCTGCATAGGAACTCCTTCTTTGACATCAGCCCGTACCTGGAAAACATCAGAAATGTATGATCCTCCGAATAACAAACCCACTAGAATAGTAAGACCCCAAAGTGTCTGAAGCCAACATGAAATTCATATTCATAATGTTCTTCCCCACAGAGGTTGCCGCATCGTAACATTTGAAAGTGATGATCATCCCAAGACCACATTTTTTCAAGGTTCGCAAATATAATATATATTCTTCATTGTTTGAAAAAGTGTCAGATGAGTGCATAAAAAGATGTTTATTCAATCTTTGTCATATAAGACAGTGCCTCATCTCAATAAAGTGGTTTATAGATAGCCCGTCTTTCTGAAGATTGCGGTATTTTTGGTGAATGCGCAAACGCAGCTTATTTCGTTCAGTCGATTATCAACTGAACACTGACAGTGACTGCGCGAAACGTCTCGTTTTCAAATCAAATTTTGTTTGATGGCTCATTAAAAGACATATTTCAAGTTTTGTGTGTGAATTTGAATAAGATTCTACTGGAAAAGTTTGTTTATTCTGTTCAATTCGAATTTAAAGGATGGTGAAACGCTGTGAAATGTGTATAAGACAATCTGAAAGTGGTGACCAGAACACAACATTTCACTGGTGAGTTACCTCGTGAGTTACTCATTGTCGTATCATTCGTTGTATGAACATTATTTACCCATCCTAATATGTAAAACAATTTGTGGTATTTCG
Organism: Chrysomela aeneicollis; assembly: GCA_029955515.1. Classification (NCBI taxonomy): domain Eukaryota; kingdom Metazoa; phylum Arthropoda; class Insecta; order Coleoptera; family Chrysomelidae; genus Chrysomela; species Chrysomela aeneicollis. Next base: position 17,747,753 of record JARUHQ010000010.1, read on the forward strand.
AAAATATTCTCGGGTTTCCCCGAGATGAAAAGTTGGTGGATATATGGAAAAATATGATCGGGAAAGAGAATATTTCTAGAGAAGCTAGAATATGCTCGCATTATTTCACTACAAGTGATAAAATGATTGGCCCAAGTTGTGAGAAAATTCTCAGAGTAGTAGATAAGCCTATATTTAGTGGAATCAAAAGGTAATAACAACATGTTTGATAGAAAGAGAAATTAGTCTATCCAATTAGAATATCAAACATAGTTTGAAATGAATGTCTGGTAGACTACGAGCAGAAAACAACTACTTTCCTGGTAAATACCACGCAGAACATTGAATTATATCTGCTCGTAATCCATGCAACGATTCACATTGTGAATGCAGATCGCAAATGTTTCTTTCTTCCTAAGACGTGACAAATTCACATCGGGACAGGCACGCCTAACAACCTACAGACCGGTTTCGGGCTGGTATTTACCAGGAAAGTAGTTGTTTTCTGCTCGTAGTCTACCAGACATTCATTTCAAACTATGTTTGATATTCTAATTGGATAGACTAATTTCTCTTTCTAAAATTGTTGTCCAATTTATGGCTTTTCCATTTTTCATTTATTAGCTTAGTCGAGCTATAAGCCACTTCCAAGTTCTGTGATTTGGGAGATTTAGTTCTGGAGTGTTTCTTTCTTCTGCCGCATGGTGTCGCCACTTCCAATTGTCTGTTGGAACGCGGCTCAGTGCGGTCAAATAAACGCGACGAAGGTGCATTGGGACAGGCAACGTTTCGAGTGGAGACCTTACGGTCTCTACTCGGATAACTACCCTGCACTGATGAGGGCCAATAAGCCCGAAACCGGTCTGTAGGTTGTTAGGCGTGCCTGTCCCGATGTGAATTTGTCACGTCTTAGGAAGAAAGAAACATTTGCGATCTGCATTCACAATGTGAATCGTTGCATGGATTACGATCAGATATAATTCAATGTTCTGCGTGGTATTTACCAGGAAAGTAGTTGTTTTCTGCTCGTAGTCTACCAGACATTCATTTCAAACTATGTTTGATATTCTAATTGGATAGACTAATTTCTCTTTCTAAAATTGTTGTCCAATTTATGGCTTTTCCATTTTTCATTTTTAACATGTTTGATGTTATATTTCTGAAGTTCGACACTTCGAAACTTTATATAACCAGATAATAAACAATATAGTTTGACAGTGAATTAAATCTATTATCATTCGAGTAATAAATCTCACATATTCATTTTCAGAAAACTTTGATTTTAGATTATTTTCATTAACTTTTACGAAAAATGGATATGATAATTTTGTGAGTAAGTCAATTTATTCAAATTCAGACCCTTCCAAGATAGCAAGACACTGATGCTGGAGGAATCTGTTGTTGCTACCCTCGTTTTAGAATGAGGTAACCCTAGTAACTGACTGCGGATTGTGCGTTATTCATCTAGTCTGTTATATGATCGAAGGTCTGATTAATCCAAATGATTATCGGATAGCTAACAGATTTCTTCCCTTATGTGATATCGGAACTTAAATGGAACCCTTTGTTTTTTATGCTTCAATCTTGCTTTCAAGTGGGTTTTGTACTTGAACCATGTGGAACCCATTGACAAGCTCGGGAAAAGAGGAACAATAAAGAAAAATAACTCCAAATAGCTGATTTGATCATCGAATTTAACCATCGTATAGATCAAGAGATGTTCTGAGATGAAATGAATCATTCGACATTAGAAATTTAATTCTTTGGAACCGTTTTAGCGATATAGTTAGTTTCTGGATGAACTGCTTGATAGTCAGGATTGTGGTGGACATGCAAAGACATAATTTTCTAGGCCAGTCTGAGCCTGTCTAGTCTTCGGATGAGCGCTGACCATGAATACCCTATGAAGATAATTGTATTTTGGGTTTAAGGCTATGCTGAACTTTTCATAAGGAATAACTTTCTTTCGTAAAACTGGTAATAAAAAGGTTTTCCATATGGTGCGAACTTAAGCAGACACACTGTATATGATGGAAAAGGGCGAAATCGCTTACGTTTCTCTTCTATAGAGGTCAGGAAGTTCCAATCAGAGATCCAAATGAAGAGTTCATCTCGGAAGGGTACAAGTTCCTACCACTATGTGTATATAGGTATAATCTCTAAATATAGTACGCTTCTCCGTATAATGAAATAATGTAAATCATCTCACACTTTATGAGCATACTGTATACATTTTTCCAGCAATGTGATCATTGACCATTAACAATATCCATGAACGAGGATATGATAAAGATAAGCAAATAAAGTACCTATTCTATTTTATTGTTAAGTGATGATGAATCTAAACAGAAACTTCCTCTTTGAACAAGACCTATCCTAACTAGATCTGAGTTACCTTATCTAATCTACTTATAGAAAAAAATTATTGAATCACAAACCAACTATTCTGAACAATTACTACGTATTATGAACATGGGCAACGAATCCTATCCTATAAAAAGCTTGATTTGTGTTGTATAATAGGCCACCACATGAGAACCTACTTTCAAGAATATCGAAATGAGCCAATCGATATTCAATAACCATGTTTCAAGGAATGAAAAACTAATTATGAACTCAGGGAGGCACCTTTTCCGACGGAGCTCTCTCGACTCATTGAAGCTGAATTTAATACCAAGACTTCATCTCTATCCCACTACTTTGGAAATATTGACGTCAGCACTTCGGTTGTGAGGTTCACTAACGAAAAAAAAACGCCCCTGGAGATTCCACGCCAGACCGTCTGATTGTCTCTTCTCTTCGTTCTTATCCGGATGGGAATTTTGTTGAAGCCCCTGGGAATTGAATATATATAAGTTTGAACTACCAAGGATGCGATGTATAACTAAGAAGTAGTAGTGAGGACGAGGATTCCTTCTGGACTAATCACAAGATCAATAAGGAAGAATATTCTCCTGATTCTGCAACGGCCATTCTGTCTAACCAGAAATTCATCAGTTGGTCACCTATCCTTGACGATGATGTGGGCATAGCTTGAAATGTTTGCGAAATACAGACAATAATATACAAACGCCTCAACCTCATGGGAACTACCGATGATACCGAATATAAATGTTGAAGGATAATAAAGTTTGAGATGATTTCGTTCTAACCCATTACCCACGCATGACTATGTATGTGATTCTGTCATTCAGTATATGCTGCGGTCCAATTTCTTCTTCTGACAGGTATAGGGTTAAATGGAAGTTATTTCATTATCATATCTCCAGCTTAGGTACTGAGTTCTTGTAACGATTGAGTTTCAACCTTGTTCACAATTCTTACTGTCAATATCATAACGTCGTTTATCTACAACTATCAAGTATATCATCCATTGCTTACTTGATTTTCAACAGTTGATGGCAGTAATTGCTGTGTACTGCATATATCTAATAATAACTATATAGGTAACATGGATACCAGAGCTGAAGCCGAGAAATAAAACAAATGACAGTCTGCGGGACAAATCGCGAATATGGGCATGCGCAAGTTTGAATTAAGAATCGACATTCGTTTTCATCATGGAGGAGAGTAGCTTTCTAGTGAGCGACAAACGTATGATAATTATTAAATATCAATCGAATGTGTCAGATAACCTTCAATTCGATGTTTTTATTTCATCATATATCATATATTTTTCAAATATTCATTCATTGATGGATTGTTTGACGATATTGAATGATAGTTGATGATAAATGCAGAAATGGATGTGATCTACGAAGCGGTACTTGCGATTTGCATAGAAACCTGTGACGATAAAGTCATCGGAACAAGATTCGTGGGCTAATTTTTGATCAATCACTGCTATCACTCACTAATCACTTCTGTAAACAATCAGTTAGTACATTAATAACTATATCAACGCTCTTTTACGTAATTTGGGTTAAAAACTATCCCTAACCTATGAAATTCTAAAAACGTCAGTGGATTTCAACTCATCAAAACCAGCGCATGCGCACATTTCATCATTAGCAAGCCAGACAGTCTTTTGTTTTTCCAAAACTGGCTTCATTTTCGCGTAAAGAGAAGAATAGGTGTTATCCATATAGTTGTTATTATATATATGGTGTACTGTGACTACTGTGATGAACATTTTGACATCCCATCGTCTTGTCAGCTTCAAATAAAAGTTCTACTAAAAGCACAATACAACTTTTGTGAGAAACCTACACTAAAGTTTTCATAGTTACAATATCTCTTACACCAATAAGAAAAACGAGAATTTGAATTTTTTGTGCAAAAACGCGGAAGCCTGAGAACAAGAAGAATCAGCTAATGTAGCGGAGCGGCGTTCATTCCGAACACCATACAAACGTATTGTTGGTTGCATAAGGCATCTCAGTTAATGCATAGTGGCAGCACTGATTTATATACAATATTCGCATATATAGATCAGAGGGTAGCAGTAGCATTGTTGAAGACTCATTTTCTCACTCTCTGCGGTTCCTCCCTAGATAATATTCTCTGGCATAGCATGTGACGTCAGCGGCTGACATTTGGCGCCTATGATGCGTTAACATTCACCTTGGAGCGTACACGAAATTATATAAACCACAACAGGGAGGAGGTGATGGATATAATTCCAGGCGCATCTTAGGTGCATCCTCATCCCTATACGAAGTACCTGGGTAAATAACCGAAACGGTTGAGCCCATATTGAAGTAGGATGGAAGGAAGGAAACTCTCTGAGCACAGCCTTGGTGGTTGTATTGTTGGTTGCATAAGGCATCTTAGTTAATGCATATTAGCAGCACTGATCCTACATACATAGATCAGAGGATAGCAGTAGCATTGTTGAAGACTCATTTTCTCACTCTCTGCGGTTCCTCCTTAGATAATATTCTCTAGCATAGCATGTGACGTCAGCGGCTGACATTTGGCGCCTATGATGCGTTAACATTCACCTTGGAGCGTACACGAAATTATATAAACCACAACAGGGAGGAGGTGATGGATATAATTCCAGACGCATCTTAGGTGCATCCTCATCCCTATACGAAGTACCTGGGTAAATAACCGAAACGGTTGAGCCCATATGGAAGTAGGAAGGAAGGAAACTCTCTGAGCACAGCCTTGGTGGTTGTATTGTTGGTTGCATAAGGCATCTTAGTTAATGCATATTAGCAGCACTGATCCTACATACATAGATCAGAGGGTAGCAGTAGCATTGTTGAAGACTCATTTTCTCACTCTCTGCGGTTCCTCCCTAGATAATATTCTCTGGCATAGCATGTGACGTCAGCGGCTGACATTTGGCGCCTATGATGCGTTAACATTCACCTTGGAGCGTACACGAAATTATATAAACCACAACAGGGAGGAGGTGATGGATATAATTCCAGACGCATCTTAGGTGCATCCTCATCCCTATACGAAGTACCTGGGTAAATAACCGAAACGGTTGAGCCCATATTGAAGTAGGATGGAAGGAAGGAAACTCTCTGAGCACAGCCTTGGTGGTTGTATTGTTGGTTGCATAAGGCATCTTAGTTAATGCATATTAGCAGCACTGATCCTACATACATAGATCAGAGGGTAGCAGTAGCATTGTTGAAGACTCATTTTCTCACTCTCTGCGGTTCCTCCCTAGATAATATTCTCTGGCATAGCATGTGACGTCAGCGGCTGACATTTGGCGCCTATGATGCGTTAACATTCACCTTGGAGCGTACACGAAATTATATAAACTACAACAGGGAGGAGGTGATGGATATAATTCCAGACGCATCTTAGGTGCATCCTCATCCCTATACGAAGTACCTGGGTAAATAACCGAAACGGTTGAGCCCATATTGAAGTAGGATGGAAGGAAGGAAACTCTCTGAGCACAGCCTTGGTGGTTGTATTGTTGGTTGCATAAGGCATCTTAGTTAATGCATATTAGCAGCACTGATCCTACATACATAGATCAGAGGGTAGCAGTAGCATTGTTGAAGACTCATTTTCTCACTCTCTGCGGTTCCTCCCTGGATAATATTCTCTGGCATAGCATGTGACGTCAGCGGCTGACATTTGGCGCCTATGATGCGTTAACATTCACCTTGGAGCGTACACGAGCTCTCTGAGGACAGCCTTGAGGTTGATCCTCTGGGTCTGCAACGTCCTTCTGTGACACTCCTCGATGCACCACCGCATGATGGCGCTGTAGACGGTCATTTCGCTGGACACTTGCAGGCTGTCGCGTCTCGTGATGCTGAGGATGTCACAGTAGTCCATCTCGAGGATCTCCTTCTGCTTCAGCGCAAAGTCTGCGTTCTTGTCGATCTCTAGCAGGCAATCGTTTTTCAGATTCTCGATGAGATCTTGCACCTGGAATAGAAATCACGCTTTCAAAGCTCAATTTATAAACTACGCTGCGGAAGCTACAGCTGACGCTGCAGTTACTGTTCGTAGATGGAATATGCTATATGCCACATCAGAATCTGCTTCTAGTTATCCTCAAACCATTTTGATGATTGTCATATTATTTTTAGTTGATACGAATTGATATCTACTTCGAGAGTTATCAACGAAGTGAGAACAGTATTTCATCTGGACATTTGGAAATGTGTGTAATTTTGATCCTGGATTACGAATCATAAAGGGAAAAAGGCCAGAATGAAGAATAAAAGTTATGGTTGATTGTGTTTCATTGGTATTCAGTTTTCTAACCAATCCAATCAAACCAATATATACAGTGTCACACATTAAGTTCGCGACGTATGGAAGTTTTTTTTATTGATAGATATAAAGAAAATTTGACTTCTTTACTTGAGTAAAATACAGCATCTCTCCTCTTTTCATGTGCTACTCTAAACCTGTCAAATTTGACATTTTTCTCGAAAATCCTCAAAAAATCTTTTCTTTCGGCAACCGTCCGGAAAGTACGTACTTTCCAGACGATTTTTTTTTGAGAAAGTGGCATTTTTCCGGCCTAGTCCGGGAAGTACGTACTTCCCGGACTAGGCCGGGAAGAATCACATCGTTGTTGTCATTGTAAATATGAAAATCTTGGTAGTATGGTTTTGATAAATGCAGTTGATCATTACCATAGCAGCAAAATAACGACTGACAGCTATCTGACATAAAATTAGCTAACATTCAAAAATTATCAGATGAAAACAATCAATGTGAAACAGAAACTTCACCTTCTTGTTCTGACTTCAACAAAAGGCACTTAAATATACCAAGCATTTCAAACAAATTGAATCCATTCAATATTAACAATTGTTCTAATTTTGATATAAATATTAATATAAATAAGAATTGAAATGTTCGAAATTTTGTTCTAATAAAGAAATGTGTTTCTTTGATTTCTTATTCTACACGGTTGCCGAAAAAATTGTGTACGCAACACGCCCGAAAACAGTTTTTTTGGACTCGCAGACTTCCAGGACTCGCTACGCTCGTCCTAGAATTTTGTCCACTCATCCAAAAAACAGTATTTTCCGGACTTGTTACGTAAATTACTATTTTTTTTAAATGTTGGAAAATGCCAGACGAAAAAATTGCTCAGTTTCCAATTTTATACATTTGTTCCAAATTTAGACTCTTTACTGTCACTGTCTCGCTAAGTGAAGCCATGATTTCATCTAAATTTACAGGTTACTGCAGGTGCCATTACAGTAGTATGAAATATTCCAATCTATATGACGTCTAATTGTTCCTAACAGTATCATTATCCTCTCCAATCTCTTGACAAATGACATAGGACGCGTGCGCACTCACCCAATCGTCGTTTCCCCGCTCCTCGTAATCGGTCATAGGTGGCGCTGAAGGCTCCATGCTGTAGGGATCGTAGCTGCGCGTTCTGCACCTGGCCAGGCCCTTCAAGATTGGTAGGACATTTTTTTTGCACATGCAGCGCTTTAGGCTCTCTACGCACTGATTGGCCAACGGCTTGTCCTGCACGTTGACGGCCGTGAAGAAGAGGTCCAGGGCCACTTCGGGTTTGTCGATCGTTAGAGGGTGTGGGTTCTTGGTGCTGCGAAGGAATGGTCAGGAAATAGTATATTACACAACAAGTGTGGAAAGTGACATATTTCACACGAGTAGTCGTTTAGCACGAGCCGCGTAGCGGTGAGTGCGGAAACGTAACGAGTGAAGGAAATGCACTTTCCAACGAGTTTTGTACACTATTTTTCCTACGACTTCGAATTCTTTCATTTCGCGAAAGGTCTTATCAAAAATGTAACTTGAGCGGTCTCTATAATTTCAGGTGGTTTTGATTCGATATCAAATACTGTTTATTTCCATATTCAAGATGATATTTGAATACTTCTCTGACAATTCCTCATTATGTGAATTGACTGATTGATTGAATTAGTTTAGTTTGGACAAATTTTATTGATATTGACACCAGCGTACATAAACAAATTTGACACCATACACCTGCTAGCGCCAGTAATCACGCAACCAGAAATATAGAACCATAGAAGTACGTAGTGCTCAAGCGCGTACGAGTTAGTCAGTTAGGGCGTCCTTGACTATTTGCAAACATCTGTGATACCAAAGAATCTTATCTTTGGTGATACTGTGATATCAAACTGATGCAAGCAGTAAGCCGCACATAAAACTGTAGCCGTACTCTTTTGAATGATCTCACCCGCTGTCATCAACATCGAAATAGTTCCAGCAAAGAGTATAGCTTCCAGTTCTAGTGAATTCAGAGGTTATGTATCAGAAACATTGAAATAAATAAATAAAGAATTCTCGGTATAATTCGAAACGAGACAGAAATTTCAATAAATAATATGAATTTGATTTGAGAACGCTTTTATATTGCCAGAGAGTACCTTCACAATATACCTAATCATTTTTATCAATTCAGGCAACCGTTGTGATATTTTTCATATCAACACTTGTGTTTTTTTTCTTTCAAATAAACAATACCATGGTGATATGAGCTACTTTCTGAATAACAAAACAGTGTGATTATTGACGTTTTCACACGTGGTCGTAGGAGAATTCGATAATCGTCATTGATATCGCTGATTTTGTCATCAAAATCGAGGTATTTATACGGAGTACAGTGAAAGGTTGGTCATGAATGGACCTATTGAGGTGTTCAAAGGGCTTCGTCGAGAAGTGATATCGGCTTTTTAAGTGTCATCAGAAGCACTACTCGGCTGACTAATCGTTGAGAGTCCGAAAGATTGAAATCTAGGTACCAAGAATGTTCGGTTGATCACCTTCCTCCTTCTGCTAGAGAAATAAAATTTCCAACAGCCGTGACCCTCTAGTCCCAAAGGCCAGCGCCTCAACGCACTCGACCACCAATCCAGTTATAAGTTTATAGCTATATCAATCAAATATACTACGAGTGGAAGAAGAAACTGGATGCCCTGCAAGAGTTCTTGTTTACAAAAAACAGATGAGAATCTGAGAGAGTTCAATGCAGATATGCGGAGATTGATCTAAACTACGCAACACTAATTACGTCGCACCCCGAAATTTTGCCCCTCTTTAAATTTGAATAACTTTTTTCTTCTTTGGACAATTTGAATTCTGTTCGCACTGTTCGCTAGCTCAGTCCTTCAGCTATAATCTCGTACTTCTTCGATACATGAGGTTATTTCCATAAAATTGCTACAGGATGTTTTTTGGAACTGTGCAAAATTTCGAAATTTTCAAAAGGATCCCAAATGAAGAAAAACAGTTCTTTTTTCAACTTTATTAGCAGAGGCATGAAGATTATCTCATTACCTTTGACCATTTCCAAAATTGTCTTCTTATCACTTTTTTTTACAGAGTGATCTCAAAAAATCAATTTTTTGGTTTTGCAATCATAACTTTTTTCCTCTTCAACCGATTTTCAAAATCTCAGGCTCATTTTGAAGCTGAAACCTCATATGAGAAGATTTAGTTATCAGAATTAACTCAAGATGAACATTCAGAATCGAGGGTTTCCTCAAAGGTGACCCAAATCTGAAACACTCTGTAAATCTCGACTGGGAGGAGAATTAAATGAAAATCAACTTGTTTTCGGCAGGATCTTCCATTCTGGACACATCCAGATCTTTTTTCTTTCAGTAGTCAAAAATTGTGCGTGAGAAAAACAAAATGAAATGCCATGTTCTAGAAAAAAAATCAGCCCAAAAAAATGCATGGTCCGTAACCAACGTAACAAAAATCATAATGAGTGACTGACAAGACGGGTTGAAAATTACGTTCTCGTGAAAATAAAGACCAGGACAGAAAAAACTTTTAGTAGGTCTTTCTTTTCTCAAGATATAAGACTTCATTAAAAAAATTCTGAATATACAACAAAATCTCAGGGTAACCTTCTCACCCCCTATGCAAAGTCTTCCATCATGTTTTGGATTTTTTCAAAGAATTTAATTTTTTAGACCCTCAAAAAAAAAATTATACGTACGCCTATGAAACAAATTTTTTTATCTCTTTGATCAACTTTTTCCGCTGAACACAGCTATGGGTACCGCTTGTCTCGATTCTGAAAAATAACTTTTTTTCGCCCTGTACATCAAACTATAATACTTGGAGAACTCGCGTTTGGGCGATTCTCAGTAGTTTTGTACGAAACTCACGAAAATTATATGTGAAAAAATCAAAAAAATCTCCTTCCCCTTCATTCGTACCCAAAGTACCCCAAGGGGGCAAGGGGGGCGAAAGAATTTTTTTTTTTCAATATCCGATCCCGATGTTTAAATATGTTTACCGATATATCTAACCGTTTGACCAGCAAAAATTTTACCCGCAAAAAAAATTTTGCGGGGTAGGGGGTAAAAAATTGTTTATCAGTATTTTTTGTGGTGATATTTTCGTTTCGATCAAACAACGTTTTGGATATTTTTCTTTTTTAATCGGTATTCCGAGGGGGATTTAGATTTGGGTCACCTTTGCAGAAACCCTTGATCTTTAATATTTATTTTTAGTCAAGTCTAATCTTCATGTCTGTTCATCTAACGTTTCAGCTTCAAAATGATCCTGAGATTTTGAAAATCGGTTGAAGAGGAAAAAAGTTATGACTGCAAAACCAAAAAATTGATTTTTTGAAATCACTCTGTAAAAAAGTGATAAGAAGACAATTTTGGAAATGGCCAAAGGTAATGAGATAATCTTTATGCCTCTGCTGTTAAAGTTGAAAAAAAATTTTTTTCTTCATTTGGGATCCTTTTGAAAATTTCGAAATTTTCAAAAAACATCCTGTAGCAATTTTATGGAAAAAACCTCATGTAACAAAAAAGTACGAGATTATAGCTAAAGGACTGAGCTAGCGAAAAGCGAGAACGGAATTCGAATTGTTCAAAGAAGAAAAAAGTTATTCAAATTTAAAGAGGGGCAAAATTTCGGGGTGCGACGTAATTAGTGTTGCGTAGAGTTAGCCTACTCACAAGCACCGGGAGACTTCAAGAAAGAATTGGCTGTTCAGCTATTAGGAACTTATATTTGGAGATTCGGAGTACCCTTTGATTAACAAATTTCAAACAAGGAGAGCCTTATTGGAGTATGAAGCTACAAGGACTCTGTTGTATTAGCAGAATTGCTTGATTATTCGTTAAGCGACGACATTTTGGACTTTGCAAATTTCGAATAGGCCAATATATTGGATCAAAAAGTTATTTGAAATTAGAGACCGAGATAAATTGGAGCATTTTCAAATCATCGAACCTATGTACAAAATAAAGATCTTAACAACGTTCTGAGGTTACTATATAAATAACGTTAATTTTTAATGTGGAAATATATATATATATATATATATTTACGTCCATAAAATGATAAACCATAGCAGGTTGGTACATTCAGACGCGACATTTATGCATATAGGAGACTTATCAACAATTTTTATCAAGCTAAAGATTACTCGTTGATGCCTAGTTCTCTCTTGGGATTTCCCCGATATATCTATATTTTATTGGATGTATTATCTATTTAGCCCGTGTTTGAATACCTAACTATCCAAAGTCCAAATGCAATCTAAGAAGCCTAGGCGTTTAGCATCACTAAAAACTATCTAAATCTCATGGGAATACCAGGAATCGGATTGGTTTAGTTTTAAGCTCAATTTATAAACTCCGCTGCCGTAGCTACAGTTGACGCTGCCGTTCCAAAATGTATTGAGGAGATATCTGACGGCATCTGCTGCAGCTGCGTAGTTTATGAACATATGTTTATTTTTAGCATATTCCATCAACGAACAGTAACTGCTGCGTTAACTGTAGCTACGGCAGAGGAGTTTATAAATTGAGCTTTATTATACAGGGTCGCTGATATGTATGGAAACGGTCGATTATTTCCTAAAGTAAGATAGCTAGCGAAAAATGTTAGGATACAAAAGTTGTAGGGTTTTTCAAAATCCATTACGCTAATGAAAAATTAAGTATACAGAATGAGTCAAAAAGTCAGGACGAAACAAAGTTGCTTTTTCTCTAATGGGACGCCCTGTATATTATTCCACATTTCAATTCTGCTCGAAATTCTGAACAAAATTGATATAGCACATCATTTCCTAAATTCAACTGTTTTCGAGATATTGAATTTTGAAAATAACTTATAATAAATTATCCAAAAATGTTAGTCCATTAAAAGTTCATAGTCCATCAAGTTACCTTTGAAAGTTTCCAGCTCCATAACAACGCCGCGTCGTTCTTTTGTCTAACAGTGATGATCTTGACAACACATGTCAAAAATACATTTAGTGTTAATAAGTTTCGCGCAAAAATGGCACGTTTAACTAATACTGAGCGTATTGAAATTTCAATGATCATAGGATTTGGTGATAGAAGACGAAGTTATGACCAAGTAGTGAATATTTTCAATGAATTGCATCCAAATCGGGAACCAATTTCTAAATCAACAGTTTCAAAAACATTGCAGCGTTTTCATGAAACTGGAGATGTCAAAGATCGACCAAAAAGAGGATGACCAGTAAGCGTTACAAATGAAGAAAATGCTTTGAATGTCATGTAAGATGTGGTGGAAAATCCAATAAATTCGGCACAACAGAGGGCTTCGAATCATAACATGAGTCGATATTCCATTCAAAAAATTTGCAAACTGCAAAAATTCCATCCATATAAAATTCATTTGGTACAAGAATTGAGTGAAGACGATTTTGATCGTAGAATCGAGTTCTGTGAAGTTATTATGGATAAATTAAGCGAAAATGTCAACTTTGTCAACCACATATTGTTTTCTGACGAATCTACATTTTGTTTAAACGGGCACGTGAATCGACACAACTGTAGGTATTGGTCAGACCAAAATCCACATTGGATGGAGGAAGTTCACACTCAACGGCCACAAAAAGTAAATGTCTGGTGTGGCATTATTGGTTGACATGTCATAGGACCCTATTTTATAAACGGAAATTTGAACTCTGAACGATATTTATCACTTTTACAACAGCATATTATTCCAGAGCTTAGACGATTATTCCCGAATAATAACAATCCCAATTTGCCGGCAGAACAAATATGGTTTCAACAAGATGGGGCTCCTCCACATTTTGGACGTATGGTACGGGCATATCTAGATGAAACTTTTCCTAATAAATGGATTGGACGCAGGGGAGCAATTGAATGGCCAGCTAGGTCTCCCGATATGACCCCACTTGACTTTTTTCTATGGGGTCACATAAAAAATGTAGTCTACAAAAATAGGCCGCCAAATATCGAAGAGTTGCAAGAAAGAATAAGGCATGAAATTTCTACCATTCCTCCTCACATGATTTTAGATTTACTACAAAATTTTGTTCAGCGAGTTCATTACTGTCAGGAGGTAAATGGTAAACACTTTGAGCACCTTATTAAATAGAATTTCAAAGAAAAATTTGTTGTTTATCAAAACTTGTTTTCTCTCTTTTCCTCCTGTCTTAACTATTGTTTTCATAAGATTTTAAATATCCTGGACATTCATTAAAAAATACATTTTATAGTTTTAATTGCATTTTAATCAACCCTGAACAATTATGCTTTTTTCATTTTCTGTAAAAAAATTATAATTAAATTGTAATCATAATATCCACATACTCCACCTTTTGTGACTTTCATAATAAATATGCATCATTTCGTGCTTTTTCTTTAATAAATTTGAGAGTAGTAAAAAGTTATTTTCAAAATTCGATATTTCGAAATCAGTTGAATTTAGGAAATGAAGCGCTTCATCAATTTTGTTCAGAATTTCGAGCAGAATTGAAATGTGGAATAATATACAGGGCGTCCCATTAGAGAAAAAGAAACTTTGTTTCGTCCTGACTTTTTGACTCATCCTGTATACTTAATTTTTCATTAGTTTAATGGATTTCGAAAAACCCTACAACTTTTGTATCCTAACATTTTTCGCTAGCTATCTTACTTTAGGAAATAATCGACCGTTTCCATACATATCAGCGACCCTGTATATATTAACATTAATGTTTTTCTGATCAGAAGGAAAATTATATTTTTTACTGTTTTGGAGCCCGACTATGCTTTAGAGATTGACTTACCATATGATTGGTTTGTAAACATCATGTATCTTCAAGTCAGTATCGTCTGTACCATTTAGGCCATTCGAGTCCAATATAGGCTTGGATTCCTCATGAAATGTATCCTCCACTTTCAGCACCATTTTTGTTCAGTTATTCTGAAAAATGAAATGCGATTGTTCAGTCGTGATATTATACACTATGGAGATGGAAAAGTGAAGGGTTCACAATTTATCGTATGTATCTAGTGACCAATGAAGATTTTAGTAAATACATGTGGAAAGATTCAAAATGGAACATGTTGCATCATAGTGAAACATGTTGAATAATGTTGGGACATGTCGATGTTACATATCGATCATAAAAATGAGTCTTGCTACTGAAACCATTGAAAGAATTGTTCCGAAGACGTTTTAAATATATAATATCGGAATGAACCAAATCGATGTATAATTTTGCATAGAAAAAATATTAGCCTCACCCTGTATTATATATACACTGCCGAACAAAATTTCTTCACTTCATTATGGACATGAAAAATTTAGTTCTGAAGTGACTTTTTCATGAGATAAAGTGCAACTATAATGAAAGATTTTGAATAAAGTCAAAAAGCACTAATGCGAAAAAAATTGAGTTGTTTCGAACATTTTGAACTATTTCGTGTGCTCTGGCTCTGATACCTGAGAATGAAAGATTTGATTGAATTATAATAATTACTCACATGAAATGATTATGCTGACAGAATGCCTCATGCTTATATAAATAAACTGACAAGTAGAAAATACACACCAAAACTTGACCTGTAACAATGCAGTTTATATTTGATTTCCCCGTCTTCATTCAATTCAGGATCAAGTTCGAATATTTGTTTGATCTTGAGATTATGTGTGTCTATGGTTGTTTGTTGATCCATCGTTAAAAAATATATATATCAGAGATAATATCGATAAGAACATATTAATTGAAGAGTATCAATGCAATTATGACTTCAGTATATTTCCGGTTGTCTATTTTCTGTATATATATATTATATTTCAAATTTTATACCGAATGAGTTCCATTTTCAGTAGTTGAATTACATTCGATGGTTGTCAGTTGCCGTTGATTCTGTCAAATTCAATTCGAAATGTACTTTATTGTCAAAGAAAAAATGTGAGTAATCCTTATTCACAAGTTTCTCAATCACTTCGACAAAATTGATATTTGATATTGGTCAAAAATTGACTGGTTTATCTAGTTCAACCCCCTTTTTAACTGGAATCACTACAGCCCTTTTCAGTACCTCAATACAAATGATCTAACGCGTTTTCAAAAGATGTATTGAAACAATTGACAGGAAGACTATTCAGATATTAATTTGTCACATATATTTAGAAGAATTCTCCATCATTTGTTTTTTCAGTAAATCTTTATAGTGGTTAGAAAATGTTGCTAAAACATTTTTGTTTTTATCTCCTTCGGTGAAAACCTAGGAAAACTAGAGATAGCCCGTATCTACGTGAGTTAATTGCATATTCACATCGAGTAGGTAGGTAGTGGAATAAATCAATAACTGATTAGCCGATAGATAAAAAAATTGGTTTATTGATACTGTGAAAATAAAAAAAGCGAACCATGGTATTTTACACAATGGAGAATTGGTTTGTTACCTACATCAGAACTATCGATATTTTTATACCTATTCGTCAGGATATTAACATTCATTTATTTTCTTCAACGAGATTAGCTCATGATAGATCGTGAGTATGTTTCCCGTTTTATTTTAGAAAATGATCGCTATCCATAAGCTACAAAAAATTAGAAAAGGTACCACAATAAATTGACCTCATTTTGTTTGAAGTATCGTTATTTCAATAATTGTTCGATTTTGTTTTCAAAAAACAATATTTCGACACCATTCAATCAAATGGATTTCAGAACAAACTCCAACGAATACAACACCTGAATATCAAAGTTGTGTCCTTTTTATTATACATTTCACAATTGAGTGTTGAGTGGTGCTAATTCCGATCTTAGTATAGTGAAAAATGACACGAATGTGGTAAAGTAGAACGATTCTGAAACATAAAATCATAAGAAACACCAAATGGTTGAAATTTAATATTCCCAATGGTGTTGTCATTGACGTTAACGTATAAAAAACACCTATTATATAAAATTAACACCAAGTTACACCGTTTCATATCACGATGGAATCGAGGCGTAGTATGAATCACCTAATTTGGTGGCATCATTCGTTAAGTATTGCATCCTCTAAACACCTGATTTGATATAAATTAATATTAATATTGTATGTAGGCATCTGAATGGTGTGAATTTCATGCGCTAATCTGTTCGCTCTTAGAACCTTAGAACTTTTGCCAATAGGTGGCATTGAGGTCCTTCCTACCGTACATGATTTCAATATTGAGCTAGATATATTAGATGATTTTGATCTATATCAGTATCAATTGGCCAAGTCGCTAGTACCTACTGCTGATTAGGGTGAATAAGCCGAAACAGTTCGATATCATCCCATCTAATTGTTCCTAGATTCTTCTGGGTCTAGTTTATCATCATATGAATTATATTTCAATAGATAATCCAACATAGTAAAAAACACCGTAGGTGGTGAAGAAAAGCACTGATTCGCATGAACATTACTCATGATATGGTGTTCCTTCACACCAGGAAAGTATTCGCATGTACCTGCTCAGTGTTTAAACGCACCGAAGAGAATTTCAAAGAGATAGGATTCAGCATCAATAAAATCACACCACTGCGGTGTCAAATCGCAATTTCGGAAATGCATAAAGAACACCACCAAAGTGTTCATTCTGCTGAACACTAATGTTACTGACAACTGGGTTTGATTATTAAAAACACCTATGGGAAAGGTCACATAACACCTACAGTGGTGAATAATATGCCGGTGTTTACTGACACTAAAACAATCAGGACCTCAGGGGACACCAGACGGTGTTAGCTGGTGTATTTTTTTCCACTGATGTGTATAGGCATTATTCAATCCGGTTAGATGAATTTCATGATACTACTGCTATAAATAAAAAATGTTTCGAAGCAAAAATCAATTGCTTTGTGTTCGTACTTTCAGCTTTTCGCATGTAATTCTACCTATTATTAGGATGATAAACATTTCGTTCCGATAGATATAGAATTTATAACAAGGTTCGAAACTGTGTAAGTATATTATTCCTAACAAAAGATAATTCGGAACTAATTAGAGATAAAATATAACTACCAATTAAAGATAATTATCTCTGCAGCAGCTGTCGTTTACGATATAGGTACCTATAAGCTTTAATTTTGTATTGTAAATATTGATCGACTACATCAGCATGGCTAACATATACTAATTCGATTACATTACATTCGCGAATTAAAAGCTTTAAAGCAGAAGCGTGCACAAAATTTGGACAATAATCGAAGGTATATTAATTACTTTATGAATGCTGTGCTAATCTACTACCTCTGGCTTTACTGTAAATATTGAACCTGATAAACACTCAAGTGCCTATGTATAGCGTTTAATAATACTACATTTCGGATAATTACGTTGATATTTTAGTTTTGTGCTTTTTAAATTTGTTCCCTTGTTTATAGAAATATCACCCATTACATGGATCCGATCTACTGTATAACTTGGGAACAAGAGATTAATTCTCAACTCACCGCGGATGATAGTACCCTCCATACCGCTTTCTCTTCCAGGGCTCCTATATCGGCCCGTCAAACCAGAAATGAACGAGGAAGAAATGTTAACAAAATGAATATGGACTTAGCAACAATTATCGAGTGGGGATCTAATAACTTGGTAGAATTCAATGCAATAAAAACACAAGCATATGTCTTTTCTTTAGAAAAGCCGATCTCACTGTGCCCAACATAATTCAGTCAGGAGTAACCATACCATCGAAGTCATCCATTTCGATGCTTGATGGCGTTACTATCAGCAATAACCTTTCTTGGGAAAATCACGTGAGGTCCATTGCCAAAAGTGCATCCCAAAAACTTGGATTTCTGTTTCGAGCCAAGAGCTATTTCAATCCCAGTCAGCTGCTTATGATCTATAAGGCACAGATCCGACCTGTCTTGGAATACTGTTCCCATATTTGGAGTGCGGCACCTAAACATATCCTGAAACTATTGGATTCTGCCCAAAAAAGGGCAATTCGTATTGTCGGTGATGCCTCGCTCACAAACTCGTTCACTTCTCTGGAACACCGTAGAAAAGTTGGCGATTTATCTCTATTTTATAGATATTTTCATCGGCGATGCTCTTCTGAAATATCAACAATCGTTCCTCCATTAGCAGTATCTTCGAGCTTAACCCGTCAAGTTCAGTCTTCACACCCCTTCATGGTCACTTTAGAGACCTGCAGAACGTCCCTTTCCAAAGACTCGTTCATCCAACGAACATCGAGACTTTGGAACTCATTGCCTAGGGAGGTGTTCCCCGAGGCATACCATCCCCAGAAATTTAAGAAGAACACCAATTCCTACCTTATTTCCCTTGGTTCTCACGATGTTTTCTGAACATTACAGGATATCCCTTTTCGTGAGAACCAGAACATAAAAAAAATACACCAACTTGAAGGAAATTTTGTGAAAATTCACCTATAGACAGGTGTATGAAACTCTACAATTGATTATCAGTAATGGAGATGTCCTTAATGTGTAACAAGATAATTGAAAACACCCAGTGAAAGGTGTATTTAGTCGAAAATCTAACCCTTGTTATCAAATTCTAGACACCCAATCCTACTACCGATACACATTTTTGCTGAAAAATAGCAGTCCTGAAACTTCCTAATTTGTTTTACCCCCCTATTTTCCGTAATTTTCGAGGTAGAATCGTGAAATTTGCAAAATTTCCATCAGTGCTGATACATAGTTCGAAGCTAAAGAAGCATCAATAGTTGCTTGAGAGTTTCATCACCCTGTACAATGCGATTTGCAGTCACTTAATTAAATGCTACTCATTCAATTTCACAACCCACATCCAAAGTGTCACGAAGGACTCGCTTCCCCTTTTTTTTACTGGAAAATTGCATGCATAGGGCTCAACCCGCATATACCTAGATAGCGATCTGATATTGAGTGGTGAATTGACAAGTGTGGCATAGCCTAGCAGGGTCGAACTCAGTCTGAATTGCAGGAAAATACATTGCATATCAATTTTGAATCCAATCAGTCCATAATCACAAATCTCGTCCGCCATTTTGGAGCCCCATTTAATTTTTATCTCTAAAAAAATTCATAATTTGTTGTCATCGGAATTATGTACACCTGCCAAATGTCTAATCAATCGGACGGTTATAAGTGGGTCAAATTCAACTTGCAGGATTTTTTAATGATAAATGAAGCTGAATAAAAGCTTGTAAAATGAAGATTAAAGATATGCCATCATGGAATAGCAAATCGAAATGAAGCCGAAAGGAATAGGGCCACCTATTCCTGATCTAAATTTAGCGCTAATCATGCCGATCTGGAGTCCATTTCACAATCCATTTCGCCGTCGATGAAAATACTTTGTATTAATAGACGCCTGATATATGAGATGGACCTGCTCTGGATGATTCAGAATTGGAATCAGCGAAGATTCCTACCCTCGAAACCAAAAACAACAAAAATATAAATATTTTGAACATTAGCCATGCAAAATATGATGATTTAAAAATAAGAAAGAAGTGGAAGCAGCAATGTAAAAAATAGTACATTATATACCGCGGGACCTTCAGGTAAATTATGGCCCTCCCTGCGGTCGGGCCATAAACTTTACCTTCAGGATTAAATGTACTTCAGTCGCAAGGTATATACGATACTTTTGATATTATATTGTATAGAATATTTTCTCTTTCTAAATTTTTTTTCTAATTTATGGCTTTTCCATTTTTCATTTTTGATATTGTGCATTAATTTCAAGTGATAGTAGATTAGGAAACTCGTCCTCCTCCTCTAAATAGACCAGGGCCAATCATTTATCAAACAAAATATTGCAGTATGAGGATGTGAATTTAAGTGAATCAAGAAAAATCGAGAGAACTGAGTAAAAGTTCCGGAGGGGATGATGGTAACTATATATAAACGTTTTGAGGGTTGGATATTGGTTTTTTATGACTTGTGGCTGAAATATCTATTTTATCGAAATAAGTTTCATGCAAAAGTTGTACTCAAGAAATCTAAAACTTTCGTATTGACCATTTTTCAACATAACCTCTTATTATATCTCCCGCAAAAAAAAAATTGTTTCATGACATTTTTACGTGAAATAGTACATTATATACCGCGGGACTGGAGTCAGGTAGGAAGGTAAATTATGGCCCTCCCTGCGGTCGGGCCATAAACTTTACCTTCAGGATTAAATGTACTTCAGTCGCAAGGTACATACGATACTTTTCGTACTTCCGGTATGATTTTATTAATTATTTCAATAATTTCAATCAGTTTTTTCTCTCTTCAACTCATTTAATAAACTGTCTTTAAAATAAGTTACCATAGTAACATTGCGTTGTGACAGTTATAATTTAGAAACATTGTCATTACTAGTGTCATTGTAAAGAAACATTGTTATTGATAATTATTGGTATCATGAGTGAAGAAGGTGTATCTGATATTGATAAAAGAGCAGCCGAAGTAGGTGAAGAATTGTTACCACCGAAATCTAGAAAACTATACGAGCAGCAGTACGATGCTTTTAAAAAGTGGTGCCGCTTAAAAAATGTGAGACAACCTACTGAAAATGCGCTGTTAGTCTACTTCGATGATAAATCAAAAGCGGTTTGTGCCTCAACTCTCTGAGACTGGTCAATATGACGAACTGTCACAATATTAATTTGAATATTAACGTTAATTACCATTCTAATTAATTATATTTTTCAATAAAATATCCCTTAAATTCGTTTGTTTGTGATTTAATCGTTCCGGGAGTTTCGTCAATATTTAATCCCGGAGGGATTAAATGTGACACTTTAGTACCTGTCGCAAGGGAGTGAAGTTGTCACTTTAGGCCCGGAAGTACGAAAAAACAGTTTCAACCTGGCAACTTGTTTGCCGAAATAGCTACTGCCTATTTGGTTCAAAATATTTTTGTGGTTTCTCGGGATATATTTTCATTCGTTGTGTAGTCAGAACATATATTTTGGACTTATCAGATGTGTATTGAAACATTGTGGAGAGTAAAAAGTGACAGTAACAAAGCTTGAATGAAAAATATGATTTATCTTTTTTTACCATGATAATCTATAATTGTTAGTTTTTGTAGTACTTATTCGGAATTCAATGAGTTCCGGTATAAATTGTGTACGAATGCTCCAGATGATGTTATTTGAACATTATATTGAACTGTCATATTTTCAAAAGTTGAAAAGTAAAAATCAGGGGATTTATTTTATCTACAACAAACAAAAAATCAACACCAATTATCGAACTAATAATTCAAACTATTCATCTGAAAGTGACTAAAAAGTGGTGAAGTTTCTTGAAGTTAACAATATCTTTAAGGTGATGCAACACTTTTAGTGTGTAGGAGATAAAGTTGAAGGTTAACTTCTTGGAAAAATGAGGTAGTGTGAAATAATTAACAAATGGAAGTAATTGAGGTTACTTTTTCTTCTTCTCCTTTGCCTTATTGGCCTCTTTCTGGTGAAAAAAAATTGTTATCCAGCTGACAGCTGATGATAAGTCAGCCGCACAGTTATTATTATTTCACTTATATTCTATCAATCAGACTCTTTTGATTTAAAAAAAAATAGTTTCTTTTGAAGTGGTTGTTTATGGCACCCTTTTTTGAGATCTACTCATGCAACTCAACAAAATAAAATTTGAGAACATTCCGAAAATTTGGTATAAATAGTATATTTCATTACGAGTCTGGAAATATGGATTTTTCCGTGCGCGTGTGAAAAAATCATTTCTGAACGTGTAATGAACGATATTTTTTATCATACGTCGTTGAAAATGAAAACATAAGACACAAAAGAAACTTGGAACATTTTTATTTTCACATTTGTAGGAATGACTAAACTTGGAACTACTAGTGTAAAGAAAAGAAAGAAAAAAGAAAGCGCTCATTATCTACAACATCGTCTAAATTTAAACGTATTAAATCATCTCTTCGACACTCAGAACCGACTCCATATCATGGAAGATTTCATAGATTTAGCTTTTTCGACAAAATAAACTAGAAGAATATCATCACTTATAGTTTTGATTTTGTTCAGATTTCGCCATTCTGTAAAAAGTTGACAGACAATAAACAATGCTGACAATACAGTGTTTGGCATGTACGATTTGTTCCCATGGTTGTTCTCAAAGTTTTTCCGTGTGCTAGACCGAAAAAGCCCATCTTACAATATTACTTATATACAGTGTCACACATAAAGTTCGCGACAGATGGAAGTTTTTTTTATTAATGGATATAAAGAAAATTTATTTGACTTCGCAGTTAGTTTGTGCTTGAAAAATGAGTATAATACAGCATCTTTACTTTTTTCATGTGCTACTCTAAACCTGTCAAATTTGAAATTTTGTTCGAAAATCCTAAAAAAATCAGTTTTTTATTTAATTTCGAAAAATAACAGAGAAAAGAGTTGCTCAGTTTCCAATTTTAAACATTTGTTCCAAATTTGGACTCTCTACTGTCACTTCGACTACTACTGAGTGAAAATTTTATTTCAATTTGATCAGTACCTACTATTTTCATCCCGAGATGTTGCATTAGTCTTGTATTGTTTAAAATCACGAAATTTTATATCATGTCTAGTACAAATCGCTAGAACGAAAGTCTTTTGAATAGTTATGAAACTGTAGGTCATTGTTTAGTTTACAGAAAAGTATGATATTTCGGGTTTGTTTGTAACTGAATTATTGGTCAGAAAAATAATCAAACTGGATAAAAATTTATTAAAAAAAGAAATACGAGTGTAATAAGAATGAAGAGAAATTCGTTTATTCGATTACTGACATATTAACGTCCATACATTGAAAATCCACATCAGTTTAACAATGAAATGAAAAAACTAGATGAACTTTGCAACAACAGAGACGAATTTCTGGAGATGCATTTTTTTTATTTTCTGGTAACAGGCCAATGTGGGTATTTCCTAGGCAAGATATGATATTGAAGTCTCATATTCATCAAAATTATGAAATTTTAATCATGTTTCGTTCGAATCGATAGAGCGAAAGATTCGAAAAATAAAAAAAAATTGAAAAAAAAGTCGAAGTGACAGTAGAGAGTCCAAATTTGGATCAAATTCATAAAATTGAAAACTGAGCAACTTTTTTCTTTGGCATTTTTCGAAATTTAAAAAAAAAGTTATATTTTGAGGATTTTCCAAAAAAAAATTCAAATTTGACAGCACATGAAAAAAGGAAAGATGCTGTATATTACTCATTTTTCAAGCACAAACTAACTGCGAAGTCAAATTTTCTTTATATCCATTAATAAAAAAAACTTCCATATGTCGCGAACTTTATTTGTGACACTGTAGATGAAATCAATGTGATTTCAAAGAAGTATAATGAAAATATTTTTTCATCCTGAAAATGATATCGTTCAGAGGAGAGAACCCGACACTGAAAGAAATTCACTGAATTTTGGACAATAATAATATAGTTCCATTCGGTGTGCAACAAAAAAATTCTTCAGTGTTTACACATCCCTGGCTGTCTATGCTCCATTTTTCTTTTTCAAGTGCAGACTGCAGACCCATCACGCGATCCGTATTGATCGCAAGACGAACGACGTTCTGTTCTAGTTGGTTCTTGTTGCGTAGCGTAATGCCTAATACGAATACGTGAATCGTAGGGCAAGGGCTATACGGTAGGGCCAGGGACCGATCGCGGGTCATCTCAGGTTGATTTTGCACAGGGGCGTACCTCAAGTTTGGATCTGAAGGGCTTCAGTGAATGAAGCGATTGGACAGAATTACTATCATGTTTCATGAAGATTTATCGTTCATGTCCTAGCCCTGTTTTACTATAAGACTCCATAGCCTAGTTGTTATATATTTGTATTTGTTTTTTTTTTCTCCCAGCGTAACAAACCTTAAGGTGAGTTCCCAATGCAGCGTTCTTGCGTCGCGCGTCATGCAACCTGATTGGTGAAGCGGAATTCGAAATTGCTGTGCTGCTTTTTGTTTATTCTGATTGTTCCCAATGAAAGAATTAAGTGCGCTTGAATAAATGAAATGATGGAGGCCATAATAAAACAAAAGCGAAGAAAATTATTAGTTTATTTCCTCGGAAAACGTAGAACACAGGGTAAAATACATTCATGCTGGATTATATGCAGCCTAATCCACAATAATACTTCAATTATCTGAAAACCTCAATAATATGAGGATAACAGCAATCATTTTACTCACTCTCAAGATATCCTCATGCTCTTGTTCCTCCATTTCATTTGAATAAATAACCTAACTAATGCCAGCAGCGATTAGCGACCCAAGAAAGTTCAAAATATTGAACTTTTTCGCTTCAATATCATCTAAATTCCGATTCACCAATCAGAGTGCATGACGCGAGAAGCAAAAACGCTGAATTGAGAACTCACCTTTAGTCTTGATACGCCCCCTCATTGGCGAGTATATGTACTTCTGATTACTCATCTTATTTAGGCCTCCCAGCCCTCTTTAAGGGCTTCTAAGCATCCCCAGAGTAATTTGCCTATGAGATCAATGAGATTATTGTTAATTTTTGGTTTTTGAGCCATTGAACGTAACTTTTCGATTGCTTTATGCTGTCGCCCATATTTTTGAACTTTGACGTAGGCAGCTACCATATGTTCCATTTGAACTCATTTTCCAATAATTTTTATGAGAAATAGTTCCGAATTCATTGTATATAAAGAGAAGGTGCGTGTGTAAAAATAGCGATGATATGTATGTCGAGTAACGTGTGTGTATATCATGGATTTGGCAAGCGGTCAAAAACCATTAAAAATATTTCAGCACGCCAGGAATGCAGATCAGGAAGCTCTCACTCAAACCTGAATGATTCAGGTTTCATTTCTTCGAACTTCAAAACATAAACATCCAGCTAATTGAAGTTGGAATGGAAAATATATTCGACTTGACGTGAGTTTATCTGACAAACACGAAGTTAAATCAAAAACAATAATCTTGTAGAGGAGATTATACACAGGATCTTGGGGATATTTTGGGCAACAGCTGAGATGGGAAAGGTGATCAGAATTCATTGGAGATTGGTTAAGTAGGAGGCTTCAGATCATTCAGATTTAAGATTCATTGTGGGTGTCTTGGCTTCACCTTAGATTCCATAGGCTATAGCAAAAGAATGACAACATTTGCGCTCGAGAGCGAAAATATTGAAAAACATCTCGCCTCTAACATAGGTATATTGATGAAAACAAACTCATTTTCTCTTGCATGATTGAAATTAAGTAGAAGAAAGAGCAAACATTGTAAATTTGAACCTTCTACCAGATAAATCAAGGAAAAGTATGGATTATGAGATAAGATTCATTACATGGTGCCATGAAATTCTTGAATTTTGAAGATATCAATGTAAGTATCTAAACTTTTCGCATTTCTAAAAAAACATCAATCCTTAGAACATGCAACAAAAATTATATTTACTGAAGAAGGAACATTTCAATTATTACACTTCATACTCTATGATAGTTTGAGAAGCACCAGCAGTAGTAGCAATAAAGTATCGAGTTTTCTTGTAGGAACTGCGTTTGTAAAAAAAATCTTGTGTGTATTTCGAACGCTTGCCGCTGGTATATCTGCAGCTGATTGTGACATCTATAGTATAGTGATCTGCAATTGAATATTCTTCAGTTTTGATCATTCTTTTTAATTTCAAAAGAATAAATAAACGTGTTTCTGTATTTTCTTGAACGTAGAAAATCAATTTATCCGTTACATTTGGTGCGCACTGTATAATTATTGCTTGTCTGATAAGCAAATGGAGAATGTCTGCCATGGTAACACGTAATAGAGATTTTATCATTGTCATCGATTCAAAAACTGCCGTATTGAAGCATCCCGATTGGTCCCAATTTTAACGAAATAATCTTTCAGCAATATATTTTGAGATAAAATCGCATTATTAGCAATCATGCCTGTATTTATTTATTCTGCACTAAAATAAACACATTCTCTTGTTTAATCCGAAGAAAAGGGGGTAATTTAATTGCAAAACAAACAGTGAAGAAACGATATAGGTATTACTTATCATGAAATGCTTATCTGATCAAGGTCAATACATTTATATATGACATAATGATTCGCAATGTCATACTTGAAAACAACATATCTAGACGCGACTTTTTTTCAACGAATAATATTCAGAAAACCGGTATACTTCTACCTATTCAAATTCATTCAAACCAAATTTGATTTTTTATAAAAACTTTCTTATGGGCATAAAATTAAGGAACACCCTGTATAGCGGTTTTTGAACATTCTAACTAATGTGGCCGCCACGTATAGTGGTTCGAGAGAGTTGAAAGGAGTAAATCCCACTCTGATTTAATTGTTAAATAAATATAATCCAATAACTAAAACAAGGCTTTTATTATAAACCAAATTGGCGATAAACAAATGACTAACCCGGCACCGATAGATTTTCAGAGCAAACATTTTAAATGAATCATATTGTAGTCTTATTTTCCCATCCACCTCGAGTGAATGGATGAAACCGAATCGTCTTATATTGAATCACCAAGGATTATTTTCGGATAAAAAAATGTATTGTTTATGCCTGAATCACTATAGTTAAAAGTTAGAACATTTTTTCATGTGAGGTTAGAGGAATTTTAAGCATACTCAGTGTGTCCCAAATGGGTAAAAATTTCAGAAAAATATTCTTGTAATACAACGCCTCTCGCGGAGCAATTCCAACATTTCGGGATTTTGAGCTATTTTGAAAAATAAATATCTTCTGAATTCAGAAATTTTGATGAAATGTTCTCATACAACTTTTTACAAATATTTCCGCTTTCTTTTTTCTTCATAGACCCATGCATATCGGATTTTTATTTCTGAAACCTAATAGAGAAAATTTTAGGATATTTAGTAGGTATATTGTTATAAAGTATGTATATTAATTGGTACTCAAGCACAATATTCAAGAGCATTATGTTGGATTCATTTTCTGGACGTATTTTTATTCTTCCAATTGCATCTTTTTGGACAGCTTTCAAGCACCTGAGCTATAATTTAATTCCGATTATTCAGAAGAATTAGAGGATTTGATTAAAATGTTTTCGTTTCAAGTTGGCACAAATATGATTCACCCCATTATCTGCTGTGGTTGAGTCCATCCATGACTTCTTTTGTAGATAAAAACTGATATTGATAATAAATATGTAAATAGGTGACACGTGTGAAGAAATATACCAATTTAGCAGCAACAATTTCCCTACGGATATCCAATTGAGATATTAATTATTATCTCTCGATCGGAAAACATTCAAGCAGAACAAATTAGCTTCTATGACCAAAAAATAATCCTCGCATTGAAGCGGGTATACATGATTTTTGTATTGAGAACTCAGAATTCCTAATGAGGACTTCAACTGAAAAAGTTTCGCTATACATAAGCTCTGTAAAATTATTTGGAAAATCAATGATTGACAGGTGATATGATGTATAATTACACAACAAGTGTGGAAAGTGACATATTTCACACGAGTAGTCGTTTAGCACGAGCCGCGTAGCGGTGAGTGCGGAAACGTAACGAGGGAAGGAAATGCACTTTCCAACGAGTTTTGTACACTATTTTTCCTACGACACCGAATACTTTCATTTCGCGGGAGGTCTTGTCAAAAATGTAACTTGAGCGGTCTCTAGAATTTCAGGTGGTTTTGATTCAATATCAAGTACTGTTTATTTCCATATTCAAGATGATATTTGAATACTTCTCCGACAATTCCTCATTATGTGAGTTACTGATTGATTGAGTTAGATTAGTTTGGACAAATTTCATTGATATTGACACCAGCGTACATAAACAACCTTGACACCATTCGCCTGCTAGCGCCAGTAATCACGCAACCAGGAATACAGAACTATAGAAGTATGTAGTTCGCAAGCGCGTACGAGTTACTCGAGTTAGTGCGTCCTTGACTCCTTGCGATCATATGTTATACCAAAGAATCTTCTCGTTGGTGATACTGTGAATCTGTGATATCAAACTGATGCAAGCAGCAAGCCGCGCATAAAACTGTAGCCGTACTCTTTTGAATGATCTCACCCGCTGTCATCAACATCGAAATAGTTCCAGCAAAGAGGTTTTAAAGTGAATTCAGAGGTTATGTATCAGACACTTTGGAATTTATAGATAAAGAGTTGTCGGTATAATTCAAAACGAGACAGAAATTTAAATAAATAATATGAATTTGATTTGAGAACGCTTATAGACAGTGACTACCTTCACAATATACCTAATTATTTCTATCAATTCAGGCGACCGTTGTGATATTTTTCATATCACACTAGTGCTTTTTTTCTTTCAAATAAACAATACCATGGTGATATGAGCTACTTTCTGAATAACAAAACAGAGTAATTATTGACGTTTTCATACGTGGTCGTAGGAAAACGTATATTTCTGCTCACATTAATAGAGAGGAGTTGAAATATTTGTACAAGAAATATTAGAGTCTTAGCCTCTTGAGTTGTTGACTAGTTTATATAATGCTTGGCTGAAAGAATATCCTTCCTCATGATGTTTATTGTTAAAGTAGGTCAAGCCGTCATGCTCAGATGAAATTTGGGAAGGTACTGTACCTCATTACTAAAGACTACATATTGTTTCGATTGTCTGTATGTTATATATTTCACCTTTATCTAAACTAAAGACACATTGTCAGATGGCCATGAAAATAATCATTTCAATTTTAATGAATATTCAATATCATATCCAATTTGCCAGATAATCGTAACAACTGAGTACTCACAGTTATCGCTTGCGGTCTTTTTTAAAATAGTAACACCCCAAATTGCCTGAAACCAACAGGAAATTCATATTCATATGTTTTTCCCCCACAGAGGTTGCCACATCGTAACATTTGAAAGTGACAATCATCCCAAGATCACATTTTTTCAAGGTTTCCAAATATATATATCCTTCTGTTGGTACTTATATGAATCAAAAGCTATGTATTAAATGTTTGTCATATAATACAGTGCCTCATTTATATAGAAGTGGTTTATAGATAGCACGTCTGTCTGGAGATTGTGGCATTTTTGGTGAATGCGCTAACGCAGCTAATTTCGTTCAACAGTGACAGCGCGAAACGTCTCCTTTTCAAATCAAATTTTGATTGATGGTTCATTAAAGGGCATTTTTCCAGTTTTGTGTGAAAATTTTAATAGGATTTTACGTAAAAAAACATGTTTATTCTGTTTTTCTGGATTTAAAAAATGGTGAAACGCTGTTGAACGTGTAAGAAACGATTTAAAAGTGGTGACCATCAGAACACAAGATTTCACTGGTGAGTTACTCAGTGTCGTATCATTCGTTGAATTAACATTATTCACCCACCCTCGAATGCAAAACGATTTTTGATAATTTGAAAACATTCTCGGGTTTCCCCGAGATGAAAAAATATGATCGGGAAAGAGAATATTTCAAGAGACGCTAGAGTTTGCTCGCATCATTTCACTACAAGTGATAAAATGGTCGGCCCAAGTGGTAAGAAATTGCTCAGAGTAGTAGATGAGCCTATATTTAGTGGAATTGAAACGTAATAACAACATGTTTGATGTTATATTTCTCAAGTTCGACACTTTGAAACTTTATATTGCCAGAAAAAAAACAATATAGTTGTGACAGTGAATCGAATCTATTTGTCGATATCTACAAACAAGTGGCAAATGACATTCTGACGTTTGCAAGTTCAGAATTTCATGAATCATTCGGCTAATAAATCAAAGATGTATATTTCCAGAAAACTTTGATATTCCATTGTTTTCATTCAGTCTTAGGAAGAATGGATATGATAATTTTGTTGGTAGGTTAATTTATTCAAAATCAGACCCTGCCAAGATTGTAAGACACTGGTGCTGGGAGAATCTGTTGTTGATATCCTTGTTTCAGAATGAGGTAAACTTACTAACTGATTCAGATGTTGGCTTCAAACAACTGTGGTAGGGATTGAGAGTTATTCATCTAGTCTGTTATAGATCGAAGGTTTGTCCTAGAAGTAATTGAAATAAACTGAAAGTGCGATTTTCATATACTTTCGACTGAATGCAAGCGCTCTTAATCATCATTCAGAAACAGTGGTGAAGCATATCTAGTCGCTTGACCCAAAATATCACATTTAGAAGATCTAACACAGTTGACAAAATTCATTTCATTGCAATTCTTCAATTATTCGAACAGATTCATACAGGGTACACCAATTCGAGTTTGGTGTACTTTTTTGAGGAATCGTTGGTTTCACGAAAAATTTTTAGGAGAAAGTAACTTATTCATTCACATCCCTTATAACTAGGCATATAGAGGGAAGCTTGCTCAATTTGTGAAGAAAAATGTTTCGATCAGCATGGAAATGCTTGTGATTCTATTTTAACTCAGTTTCAATTGCCTATCAATGATTCAATTATATGCATCTGATGATTGAATCTGAATGGGATTTTTCGACTCCACTTGTTATTATAATTATTATTTATATTTTCAGGGCAGGAACCTTTCAATATCACACTAATCAGTGGCTTTTTTGCTTGACTCACAAGTACTTACTCATGATTCGATACGAAATCAATCTATAATCTGATAATTGATTTTTTTTGATCGAATTCAGATCTAGGTCAAGTTTTCAACAACGATATCGCTGTAGTTATGGAAAGTACTATACCCAAACTGAAACAGTACGGGAAAATTCATGTCACAAATAAGAAAATTCACATAAAAATATATGTTCTTGATATTTGTAAAGGGTTCAGATCAGGGCTATTTGAAGGCCATAAAATAGTTTTATATCGACTTACACTGAAGGGTATGTTAAAATAAACTACAGATCTTTCGTGAATTATATCGTTTTATTTTGATAGTGTTTCATTAAAGAGTATAAAGCTATAACCAACTTTGTGTGAAGTACACGAAGCACACGAAAAATATGGCAAGAGAGATGAAGTGAAAATTATACCTACTGACATATTTATACAAGTGAAAACTAAGATATTAATATAGATATATATATATATACTGAGAAGAAGGCAGGAATGAGTCATATTTAAGATATTATAGATACACGAGATTCAGTTTCAGAGGTTGGTAGTAATGAAACACGTTTTTCAGTCATAACTCTCTGGTATGTATACAATTAGTGAAGTGAACACTCGTTATATCCCCACAGCTCAGCGCATTTCTGGCTAACAATAATGTACCTACTTTACGGGCAATAATACTAGAGCTGGAATATCGGTATCCACGACCTTGTCATAAAAAAATTGAAAACACTCTAATTAACGCCAAAACAAAACTGAAAATATAAAGTTTGAATGGATATTTACATGTTGAACACCCAACATTATTTCAAATCTATGGACCCATTTTTTTTATTTCTAAGGTGGAATGAATGTTAATGTCAAAATAATTTATTCACAGAATTGACTTCGAAGTAAAATCGTGAGTTGAATTTATCAAATAAAACATTGAATTCTTGATAACTTTTCGTTTGAGACGCGAGTTCTGGATTCTTTCGAAAGATGCATGTAATTTTTTCAATAAGATGGTGAGCTCATTGTTCTCAAAAAGTTTCTGGGGGCAGTCCCTTCATATAATCAAATATTGCTTTCACTCTATATATTCAAATTATGCAGTCATATTTTCAACAAAATATCAGAAATTGATGATAAAAACACTAGTTATAAAGTTAATTTTCATCCACGAACTAAATATTGTATATCTATGTACGTTTTTATGTATATTCGTAATGTTTTTTTTTATTGTATTTTACTACCTCATGATGACTATTCCTATTCCTATACAAATATATTTGTCATAAAGGAAAATAATGTTTATTATAACCTCTTTAAGAAATTGGGATAATGTTTACACATGAAAAGGTGATCTTGAAAAAGATCGAATTAAGAATTCACCAATTGTGGGTTCTCAGGAAAAATTTGTCTCTTGGCTCTTTTCATATCTCGGAGTAGGTATACAAATTGACAAGAATTCTGTCCCATATGACAGACTCTGGCGTACCTCAAGGATCATTTCTTGGTCCATTAATATTCCTATCGTCGTTGAATGAATTATACCAGAAAACCCTAAGCACTTCTGATATGCTGATGATACCACTTTGATAATTGATGCGGATTCACCGGAAGAGTTAATTGAGAAAATGTTTATTCCGTCAAATGAGTTTGTGTGAGAGGAATTCTCTAATACTCAAAACCGCTAATGCCAAAACCATTTGCATGCTCTTAGGTAAGTGATAATCAAGTTTACCCTCTCAATATGTACGTCTTGGTGTATTTGCTGAAAGGATACTGCATAATTGATTCTTTATTTGCGTCATGAACTTTCTCCACTATATTCCAAAACACATTTAAATTTTTTTTTACTAAAATTTTCCCTTTCTCAAGACTTCACCGAAAACAGATACATGTGCCTTCACTGCTAGGTTAAAACGTTTAGTTAGATTAGTCTCATTAGATGAATATATCGCATTTGTTGAAACATGAATCATACCGAGTGTTTCTCTCAGAAGTGCCTCAGTAAGGGTAATTTTCGGTTGAAGTACGTCAAAAAATTCACTACACTCCGAACGCCACTTGTATATCTGCAGAAACCAAAAAGTTTCAAGGGGCGAGCCGTTTCTAAGAAACACCCGGTATATTGATTCCCGGACTCTATACAAGCAATAAATACAAAATCCAGTGAAAATAAATGATTATATTGAGTTCTTGCTAAGCTTGCAAATCGGCGATGATCGACAGCAGCCATGTAGTAAAACAAGTTCCTGAAAACTGAATTGACAGATCTGCCATCAGATTTCATTGCATTCCATGATGGGTGACGTGATGATCAATAAGAATAACACAATGATTTCATTGTGTTATCAAAAATAATACACCACGATGTTCTGAATATTCGAGATATTTCTGTCGATTTTTTGTTCACGAATTTGTGCTGCAGATCAACCACACGAGTTTGTGAAATAGTCGCGATAATGGGTATAGTAATAATATAATAACAACTATATGGATAACACCTATTCTTCTCTTCACGCGAAAGTGAAGCCAGTTTTGGAAAAACAAAAGACTGTCTGGCTTGCTAATGATGAATTGTGCGCATGCGCGGGTTTTGACGAGTTGAAATCTACTGACGTTTTAAGAATTTCATAGGTTAGGTATGTTTGTTGACTCAAATTATGTGAAAGAGCGTTAATATAGTTATTAATGTACTTACTGATTGTTTACAGAAGTGATTAGTGAGTGATAACAGTGATTGATCAAAAATTGGCCCACGAATCTTGTTCCGATGACTTTATCGTCAAGCAGTGACAGGTTATTTTTATGCAAATCGCAAGTATCGCTTTGTAGAACACATCCATTTCTGCATAGATCTTACTGCTTACGCTAGATCCGGTATCCAGGTTACTTGTTTTGTAGGTCCGGGGGGGTTGGAAGTACTAAGCCATTGATTGGTCGTTTCAGTTGTTTACCATACAAATGTGTTGTCCCAGGTGACCATATTACATAATTTCTTGCAGACCCCTCTTGACCTAAAAATTACTACAGGATGCCGGATCTAGCGTAAGCAGTAAGATCTATGCATTTCTGCATCTATCATAAACTATTATCCAAAATCGTCCAACAATCCATCAATAAATGAATATTTAAAAAATATATGTCACGATAAAATAAAAAAATAATCAAATTGAAGGTTAGGTTATCTGACACATTTGATTGATTTTTAATAATTATCATACGTTTGTCGCTCACTAGAAAGCTACTCTCCTCCATGATGAAAAAGAATGTCGATCCTTAATTCAAACTTGCGCATGCGCATATTCGCGATTTGTCCCGCAGACTGTCATTTGTTTTATTTTTCGGCTTCAGCTCTGGTATCCATGTTACCTATATAGTTATTATTAGATATATATGAGTAATACCAGTTGTCTTTGGTTTGTAATCGGTCATATCGCGTGATAGTCTAAGCTGTCCGGGTGATCGAGGGGTAGCCACCCCCTCTTGGCTTGCCAGAGCGCCCCCCATCAGGATCGTGCGGTATTGATCACGTTTTGACCTACTTTCCACGCACTTTCCGATGGGCACAGAAAAATGCGTGTGCCAAGGTCGGAAGGGATGAAAACGTTCTGTCCTCCTCGTTCGAGATGGGAGTTTATTAGGGCGACCCACTTCCGGGTGAATTGGCACAGATTTTCTTGGTAGAAGCAGGGCGCACTGAAAGATTATTTTTCTGCAATTGGTCGAGAAAGTAGCCTTTGACGCTTTCAAATGTCAACACAAAATTGACGTTTGCCGAGGAATGTCATTAAGTGACAGCATTGCCGCTCGTGCGCGGAAATGATGTCATCAAGTGACAGCATATTTGCGCTCGCTTTCATATCATTGTTGAAAACAAACTCATCATTCTGTTGCATGATGGAAAATAATAGTGACAGTGAATTATCTGACACATCCCCTGATGTAGCAGAAATTGCGAACATTGTAAAATTGAACTTCCTACCAAAGAAATCCTAAAGTATCCTAAAATTGTCTAATTTCTCAAAATAACATCAGTCCGTTGATTATAAAGCAAATATAAGCTTGACTATATCTTCTCGGTTCAGAACGTGTATTATAACTGTGGGATAGACATAAGTTTTCAAGTAGCCTCAATAGCCAAAGGGTTCAAAGTGCGACTTTTCAAGCCGCCAGCCCGGGTTCGATTCCTAGACAAGGCAATTATTTTTTAATCTACGAGTAATTTTC
Source organism: Chrysomela aeneicollis (assembly GCA_029955515.1). NCBI lineage: Eukaryota > Metazoa > Arthropoda > Insecta > Coleoptera > Chrysomelidae > Chrysomela > Chrysomela aeneicollis. Next base: position 17,783,111 of record JARUHQ010000010.1, read on the forward strand.
CCTCCTTTTCTGTTAGATGTATGAATTATTGGATTGAATTTCAATATAATATAAAAGAGAATATTATGAAATGTAAGTTAATTGAATGAATTATCGAGTTTTCTTTCCTTGAAAATATTTTCAGCGTCGCGGGGTTGCCGCTTCTACCAAAAAGTAGCAAAAAATGAAACAACCTATATTTTATTCCATTTTTGAATTCTCCCTAAAGAGCTGATTCCGTCAATGCATCATACTTGGAGTCTAGGGTAAATTATAACAGAGATATAGGGTGTGAAAAATCGAGATTTTTCAACTTTAGAAATTTTTTGTGTCGAAACTATTTATTTTTGCTCAAAACGGCTCACATTTCCCTATCTTGTATCTGATGTTGCGATTTTTTTTTATAACGCTTCATCGAAGTAGGTAACTCCTTATGTATGAGAAAAACGATACCAACGGCTGATATTCACCATATATTTTATTAATATCAGAAGAGATATTACATTTGTATCTGAAAAAAACAAAATTATCCTGGGAACTTTCACGCATGTACGTCCCCAAAACGTCCAAACTAGGTCCTGGACGTTTGGACCCAAAATGGACATAAAATGGACGTCCCCGGGACGTCCAGTGCTATCTGGGAACTGTCTTTTTCGAGCGGCAATCTATCATTTCATAATATGTAGCTATGGAGACTCACAATTCACAAAGCTACTGTTACGAGTTTTGCAATAATGTTTCACGAAAAACAGAAAATCAGTTCTTTTCCAAACAACACAAAAACGAAAACAGTGTTCTCCAATCTTGCAACAACCAAATTCGTATATTTTTTATTTTCAGAAAATAAATGTCCATCCCATACTGGAATTCTTATCTTTGAACACAGATTGAACAGAAGCTCACTATGACGAATAAACAACACCAATAGAGAGGCTACTCTTTGTTTTGTTCGAAATGAGAATTTCGATAAAAATAAACATGCCTCGAAATGTAATATTGGCGGTCGCAAATCTTCTATCATCACTGTTCCAACAAATTTATTGTTTCAGCTTTGACTCGATGAAAAGCATCCTCACGAAACATCAATCAATAAATCGATCATCCTTGTTGACACAGATAGATACTTTTAGTGATAATGGCAGTCGGAATTAACTTTTTGTCATTTATCATCCTAGGAAGTAATCAGTTGTTACTTGATGATAATCGGCAATAAACCTAGATACTGGGTGACCACGAAAAGCGGTCCACCCCGTGACTTTTTATTCGTTATTCGAGATGAGCTTGATATGGTTGAGATGAGATTGAAGGTATGAATGAATAAGTGTTCCATTAGGGTCAAAAGTGACAAAAGCATGTATTTTCTCTAGAAAAGCCGAGCTCACTTGCCCAACATAATTCAGTCAGGAGTTACCATATACCATTGAAGCCATCCATTTCGATGCTTGGCGTTACTATCAGCAATAACCTTTCTTGGGAAAATCACGTGAGGTCCATTGCCAAAAGTGCATTCCAACAACTTCGATTTTTGTTTCGAGCCAAGAGCTATTTCACTCCCAGTCAGCTGCTTATGATCTATAAGGCACAGATCCGACGAGTCCTGGAATACTGTTCCCATATTTGGAGTGCGGCACCTAAACATATCCTGAAAGTATTGTATTCTGTCCAAAAAAGGGCAATTCGTCTCGTCGGTGATGCCTCGCTTACAAATAACTCGCTCACTTTTCTGGAACACCGTAGAAAGGTTGGCGATTTGTCTCTGTTTTATAGATATTTTCATGGGCGATGCTCTTCTGAAATATCAACGATCGTTCCTCCATTAGCAGTCTCTTCGAGATTAACCCGTCAAGTTCAGTCTTCACACCCGTTCGTGGTCACTTTAGAGACCTGCAGAACGACCCTTTCCAAAGACTCGTTCATCCAACGAACATCGAGACTTTGGAACTCATTGCCTAGGGAGGTGCTCCTTGAGGCATACCATCTCCAGAATTTTAAGAAGAACACCAATTCCTACCTTCTTTCCCTTGGTTCTCATGATGTTCTCTGAACATTACAGGATATCTCTTTTCTTGAGAACCAGAACATGAAAAAAAACTTTGTTTGGCAAGAGAAATTTGCATTTGCGAGTTAAACAGCTAGGATAGGCACTTGATTCGAATGAAACATACTATTTTTCAAGACGTAATTATAGAACAAAAATGTTCAATTAGTCCGAAAGTTTTTATTGTAATGCAATATTCAAATTGTTATCATTCTTGATTCACTAGTTTTAGTTTCTCATTATGATCAATCCAATCCAATTGATTACCAATGGTACTGCATGTGAAGACAGGCAATATGGTCGTACCCAACAGTGTTTTTGTTTGTTATAGATAAGATAAATCCCCTGATTTTTAATTCTGGACGTTTATAAATATTGGTGTGTTAATACTGTGTCAATAACATCATCTAGAGCATTCATACACACTTCATAAAGAACTTATTTCGATTCCAAATTAGTATTCCGAAAACCAATAATAATTATATAGATTATATAATCAACGCTTGAACTTATTATCGTTAGTGAAGAAATTAAAGATCTGCTTGTGAAAAAAGTGGTTCTTTATTTATTGCACACTAGTACAACAAAATTTTATTGTACTCATATGTCAATCTGTCATTTTGTGGTTATGAAAGCATAAACGTCAGTAAAAAATCAATTTACGGCCGTATTCGCCGTTTGCTATTAAGCTAAGCTTAAGGCTTAAGCTCGCTTTACGTTACGAATTTGTATGCACCATATCCACAAATCAAGATCGCTCAACTCTAAGCGGCCACAATCGGCGGCTTTATATTTTAAGCCAAGATTATGTTAACATCATAACCACATTTTTTTGATTTCTACTGAATGTTTCAATAGTTTTGAATAAAAACCAATGATGGAATCTATAATGGAGAATGAATGAATTCAGTCTATAGATAACAAGTAAATGAAGTATCATTGAAATCATTTGTGATCTGCTCTCAGGTCTTTTCCTCTTCTTACTAGAAGCCCTATTGGTTTTCGTATCCTCTCGTATCCTCTATTACTATGGGTGCATATTTATGTGAAATAATTCTTCTCCGATGATGTGAAGTTTTGAACTCTAGCTTTTTCACTCATTTTGCCATGAATAACTATAGATAAGCAAATAAAATCGAAAATTCGAAAGTTTGAATTTGAAATCCCGGACCATCAATGACATTGACACGTAAAATACAACGTTGCCAGGATTTTTTCACGCTTAGCTAAGCGAGGTTCATCGTTGTGCGGTGCATAACGCATAAGTTTAAACTTGGCTTAAGTTTTATGCGAGCTCAGGAAAGCTTTGCTTAAGAGAGAAAACGACGAAACGGCCGTTATACAATCACACCATTTATTGTTTCAAAATAAATAATATTGGAATAACTTTTTTTAATGAAATAAGAACGTAGGAAAAAATAATGCATACAACTCGTACAAAAAGTGGCCTCGTTGGAGAATTTCATGTCTCATGTTATAAAGTATAAACCCTTGCTTTCTGCACATATAAATCATTTTCGTTAAATTTTTTACAGGTTTTCAAGATCACTTTTTTTAATGGTTGAAACTTTTTGAAAATTTTTAAAAAAATACAAGGTGGAGCAACAAAAACGAAAACGGGGGCATAACTTCTGAGGAAATATCTTGTAATCAAAAACCCTAAACACGCTTTTTGTGAGGATGCAAATTTGAATAAAATAATCATGATTCAAAATCATAAAAGGGGTGTCAACTTTTTCACATGGAAATGGGGGTAAATTCATTTGTCATTGGAACGAATTTTTGATTATCCATTCACTGGTTATTTATTTTGTGAACTAATTCACCTTTTAGAAGCTTCAGAGATCGTCAAATTTCATTTATTTTGCAAAAATACGGAAAAAAATCAATTGGAACCATTTATTCTCACCCCTGCTTAGGAGGTGCAGTTTAAGCTTTTTGCTTCAAAAGTTGCCATTTTCACATAAAAACATGAAAAATTATTTTCATGGACAGGTTTCTATATTTGAAACAACAAAAGAGGTATATTGTTCGTCGTGTTTTTATATCAAGATTTCATCATTATTTCAAAATCAAGGTTTGATCATTATCGGTATTTAATCTCAAAGGATTCAACTTATTATCAAGAAGAAAAGTGTAAGTCCGAAGCTTTATTTCAACCTATTTAAATTATCATCATAAAATTATCAAAGAAAGAACCTTTCGTTAGGTTAGGTTAAAACTAATTAGGTGTAAGCTTGTTAGTTTTCTATGAATAAATATATAATTGCAAGAATTTTTCCACTTCCATATGATAAGCGAGGTGCATTTTCCACAATCGCTGCTGACATGTTATGGTTGATAGCTGTATAACAAAATGGCCAACATTTCCTATAAATAATATTTTGGAGAAAAAAAAATACGAATAACGCAGTACTATACAGAGGGTTTCAATAATTTCATAGGGACAGTATTGCTACCTCCTGACCTAAACGGTAAGAGATAGAAAGACGATGAAATTAGAAAAAAGTTGCGTACCACTCCAATTTGTCTGTTTTGAAGAAGAAAAAAAAAATAGTTCCTGAGATATTTGAAAAAACCAGAAAATCTACGAATTTGTTTTTCTCAGTTATTTTTGGGAAAACACGGTTGAAATTTCGCATACCCAAGTAATTGACCAAGCCAAAGAAGTTGGAGTTATCGAAAATATCCCAACTCCTATAGTTTCAGAAATATGTCATGCAACTTTTGTTTTTCTTATGGACGCCATATTCATTTTTTGTTACATTGAATAGAGCTATATAAATATTATTTTTTCACGTCCATGAAACAGCTCGAATAACACGTTTCAACTAGTTATCATAGTCAAAATTTGTACATTTCAAACATCGTAGGCCATGATGATGGGGAAACAAGATATTTCAATCGTTATGGTTACTGTATTGATATTTTTCCGCAGCCACTTCAGATTTATTGAAGTTAACATGTTCAAGTCAAAACGTAATGAGACAAATGGAAAATTTTCATCATTTGTTGAATAATCACTTATATAATTGATTTTCACCTATCAATATGAAATAATTAGAAATCAAACTCAGATTTCGTGAATAAGCAAATTTACTAATGAAACTATAAGGAATTAAAAACAATGAAATGACACTTTTCAAATAGTTAGCTTTATTATTGGAAAAAATCACTCAACTCAAGATCGATTCAAGATATCCATTGTTTATAGTATTCACAAACTGCTTTTTCAACATTTCCATAACATCTGATGCGATTATCATGCATGTCTTTTTTCACACTTATTATAACAAACTTTTTCCATATTTTGGAAAATCAACGAATAATGCAAAATTCAAAATGATTTGATGGAGATTAATGGTATATTTTACACCTATAGTGACTAAGTGGTATTTTAAATCCCCAGACAAAAAGTTGATATAATTTGTCGAGGGATTTAAAAATATTTTAGTCCTGAGGTGTATATTCTAAGTTATGCACTGAAGGATATAGGAAAAACGTTGAAAAAAATAACAAAAAAAAAATTATTTCGATTCCTATTGTACGAAATGAAACAATATAATTTGTTGAGGGATTTAAAAACACTTCAGTCCTGAGGTGTAAATACTATTTTATGCACCTTAGGATAGGTAAAAATTCAATTCGAATTCCTAGGGACTAGAAGTACATTTAAAATTCTAGGGATCAGAAGTACATTTTGAATTCCTAGGGATTCAAAGTACCCTTTGACTCCCTGAAGTGTATAAAAAATATTATGTTTCATTGGCTATCACGTTTGATAGGATCAAAATAGTAGTAACTGGCAGAAACGTATTTTCTTCTAGCTGTTTCGAGTGATAATAACAATGTGTAATACATGGATGTAAAGGAAATTTTTAGCAATATTCAGTGGGATAAAAATCAAAAATATTGCGTCCATAAGAAAAACAATAGTTGTGAGGCATATTTCTGAAACTATTAAAGTTGGAATATTTCTAATGATCTCAACTTCTTTGTCTTGATCAATAACCTAAGTGAAGAACATTTCAACATATCGCTCTGATTAATAACTGAGAAAATGTATAAAAACAGAATCGTCGATTTTCAGTTTTTTCGAAATATCTCAGGAACCACTGATATTTCTTTCATCCCTTACCGTTCAGGAGATAGCAGGACCTTTCTCTATGAAATTATCGCCACCCTGTACATCCATCCACACAGAGACCGCATTATTCGTCGACGTTTTGAGCCTTAGAATTTCCCGATAAAAAAAAATACCCCCGACTGTAATTCATTTCCATCCACCCCCTGGCACAACTCACCCCTTTCTCCGCTCGCCTCGGCCGCCGACTGGAAAACCGAAAAACCGAAAATCCCGAGAGAGAAAAACCGAGTGCGGTGTTGCCGCGCTGCTGCCCAACCCGGCCGGAACGCGAGATGCGAACAAGTGACAGCGCGCCACGCCACGGCCAACTGGATGCGATCCCCGTTTTTGGCGCGCGCGGCGCAGAATCGCGGGCGGCCCTGATGATGATGACGACGGTTCGCGACGCCTTGCGACGCCGACGGCGCGGGGGAAGCAACGACGTATGTGCCGGGTGAGGCAGGACGATGACGGTGGTGATGGCATATTGTGGGTTTTTTGTTTGGAGGGATGGAAATTTGGAATTGTCGATGTTGGCGCTGTATTTGCTAGCTTTTATTTACCTCCACTTGTAACTACACACATAAGAATGATTGCTTCAATTGAATCGATCCATCCCTTAAAGGTATTTTTCTTCAAGCGGTTAACAAAGTAGTGTTACGATTTTTTTACTTGGGTTCGTGAATTCAAAACACTCAGTACAAAACTGAACAATTCATTTCTAAACACTCGAAATACAATTCAATAAACACTTAGTTGAATCACTACGATATTCGCTTTACATATCTCAATGTTCACAATAGTAGCTCTCTTTCTAAACTGAACTATTTCTAAACTAATACTGACTGTCCGCGATATTGCCCTTTATATAGGCACGAAACATCCATTCTAGTAAAATCACTCCATAAATACAGGAACTTTTGAGAATTACCGGCAATTTCCATTTCTACTTCACATCAACGATTTGTTGGAAGCAACTTCATGTCTTATACACAGCTTCGCGGATGATAGTACCCTCCATACCGCGCTTTCTCTTCCAGGGCTCCTATATCGGCCCGACAAACCAGAAATGAACGAGGAAGAAATGTTAACAAAATATAAATTTGGACTTAGCAACAATTCTCGAGTCGGGATCTAATAACCTGATGGTAGAATTCAATGCGATCTCTTTGTGCCCAACATAATTCAGTCAGGAGTAACCATACCATTGAAGTCATCCATTCCGATGCTTGGCGTTCCTATCAGCAAATAACCTTTCTTGGGAAAATCACGTGAGGTTCATTGCCAAAAATGCATCCCAAAAACTTGGATTTCTGTTTCGAGCCAAGAACTTTTTCACTCCCAGTCAGTTGTTTAAGATCTATAAGACACAGATCCGACCTGTCCTGGAATACTGTTCCCATATTTGGAGTACGGCACCTAAACATATCCTGAAACTATTGGATTATGTCCAAAAAAGGGCAATTCGTCTCGTCGGTAATGCCTCGCTTACAAACTCGCTCACTTCTCTGGAACACCTTAGAAAAGTTGTCGATTTATCTCTATTTTATAGATATTTTAATGGGCGATGCTCTTCTGAAATATCAACAATCGTTACTCCATTAGCAGTCCCTTCGAGATTAACCCGTCAAGTCCAATCTTCACACCCCTTCGTGGTCACTTTAGAGACCTGCAGAACGTCCCTTTCCAAAGACTCGTTCATCCAACGAACATCGAGACTTTGGAACACATTGCCTAGGGAAGTGTTCCCCGAGGCATACCATCTCCAGAAATTTAAGAAGAACACCAACTCCTACCTTCTTTCCCTTGATATTCTCACGATGTTCTCTGAATATTACAGGATATTCCTTTTCGTGAGAACCAGCACATGAAAAATAAAAAACTACGATATTCACTTTACAAATCTCAATGTTCACAATACTAGCTTTCTTTCTAAACCTCACTCTTTCTAAACTGATACTGACTGTCCGCGATATTGCCATTTATGTAGGCACGAAACATTCATTGAACAGCCATCAACAGTAAACAGCCCGTAATTTTACCCAAGAATTCTACCAACTTCGATATTTTGCTTGTGTCATCCACCTTTCTTATGTCTTTGATTGTGAATCGAAGCACTATATTTGCAAGCGGAAAATTCGAATCTTGAACAATGCCTTGAAACATTGAAATAAATAAAAAATTACTATAGATTTGTTCATATTTTGTTTTTGTAGCATGAAAATTTGTAGGTACAAAAATGAAATTCATCAGTTGCAAGTTGGAATATGGTAATCATTACGCTACAAAAACAAAATCTGATCATTATATCTTGTAAACATCTCATTACATCATTTTGTTCAAATTGTTAATGAAATATAGGTATATATCAAAGAATTTTCAATATTCTTGATAATATACAGTCCATTATTCAGAAACAACATTGGTCCTTCGAGCCGGATTGTTCGAATCATTGATCGAATTTTTTTAAATATGCACAATAATTCCTTCCTCTCGAGTGGTATCCACTGCAATATCGAGTTTTCGGAGAATATTTATATATTTGTCTATATATCTTCGGGTCGATACGGATCCACAGAGGGTAAAAGTAAAAGACGTGCTTATATAACAAATATCAATGTATATTGTCAAAAATTACATGGTTGGAAAAAATAAAAACCCATCTAGGTACATATATACAAATCGAACCCCCCCCGCCGGCTCTACCTAACCTCCTTCTTGACCTTGACGAAGCACACCCCGTTGCCGCCCTTGCGCCCGCCCAACACCACCACCATCAGACAGGGGGCGGCGCTCGCCTCGTGCACCGCCCGCGCCCACGCGTCCGCCCGCTCGAGGGCGCGCCCCTCGTCAGCGTCCGCCCGCACGTGGGCGATGTTCAGCGTGGCGTCGCCCAGGCCGGCGCAGAACGTCTCGATCACCTCTTCGCTGGTGCTTTCAGAGCGTAAGGTGATACTGGGCGCGCCCACGCCGCTGCCCTTGTCCACGTAGAACTGGTACCTGGAATGGTAATACATTTTTTTTCTATAACCGGTTAGCAAAGCAGTCTTTGACGCTTTCAAATCTCAACACAAAGTTGAAGTTTTCCGAGGAATGTCATTGAGTGACAGCATTGCCGCTCGTGAGCGGGTATATTGAAAAGACGCTCGCCTCCACCATAAGTATATTGTTGTTGAATACGAACTCATATTCTCTTGTAAACTGTGAATTTTCTAAGACACCTCCTTATGTAGCAGAAACAGTAAACCTACCAGATAAATCGAGGAAAAGTATGAATTCTGGTATAATAAATGCTTGAATGTAAAAGATATCACAGTAAGGATCCTAAACTTATCGCATTCCTCAACTTGACACTGTCACTAAGTTCAGCTTTCGTCAAGCTCGATTCTCGATGGGTTTTGTTAGATGTTTTGAAGGGCGAATTTTCTCAGTAAACAAAAACTAGTTTGTTAATGATTTGAAGTAGGCATTTCTTCTATGAATTCTCACGATTTGATCTTAGATAACACTTGCACACTTTTGTACGAACATGAAACAGTCCAGAAACAATACAAAAATTGTTAGAATTGACGCCAACTTGGTTGCAAAGCAACCCTCGAAGTCTCACTGAGACCTGTATGAGTAAGGAAGAAGGGGACCTTAGTGTCATCCGAAGCACTCAAGTAGAAATTTCACAAAAAATAATGTTACAAATTGGCGGCCAAGCAGGGACCTGAAGTTGAAATTTAGCGAGAAAGAGCGTTACAAATTGGCGCCCAAGCCAAGAAAAGTGTTTGAAAGTGTTTTTTAACCGCCAACTTACAGTTGCAAAACAACTTTCAAAGTCTCATTGAGACTTGTATGAGTAAGGAAGACGGGGACCTTAGCTTTACAAGTGTCATCCGAAGCACTCAAGTAGAAATTTCACAAAAAAGAATGTTACAAATTGGCGCCCAAGCAGGGACCTGATATAAAAATTTACCGAAAAAGAGTGTTACAAATTGGCGCCCAAGCAGGGACCTGAAGTTGAAATTTAGCGAGAAAGAGCGTTACAAATTGGCGCCCAAGCAGAGAAAAGTGTTTTTTGACCGCCAACATAGTTGCAAAGCAACCCTCGAAGTCTCACTGAGACCTGTATGAGTAAGGAAGACGGGGACCTCAGCTTTTCAAGTGTCATCCGAAGCACTACTCGGCTGGTTACCGTGGAGAGGCAAAAAGATTTATGTTAAACGATGCTACAGATATAAATAGAATTTATAATAACTGAGCCGGTATTCGAACTCGGACCCTCTGGGCCCAAAAGCCAGCGCCTCAACGCACTCGACCACCAACCCAGTTGGAACAAACCTAATGTATTCCATTCAAAATAAAAAAAACAACCAACCTCCTCGCGACTTCTCCGACCGCCACCACCGTGGCTGTCTTCCCCGCCACAGCGCTCTGCCGCAGCATGCTGGCCGCGTACTGGACGGTGCCCATCTCGGGATACGCCCTCAACTCGGGGCGCGCCCCATCGCCCATGACGGCGTCACCAAAGTACAAACGCTTGGTCAGCCGCAGCTGCACCAGCCGCATGCACGCCGTGCTGTCCTCTGCCGGGCAGTGGCCCTGCTGGCCCGTTTGGATTTTTTCTTGCAGGAACTCCCTCGCGAGGGTCTGCAGCTTGGTCTTGCGCGTCCTGTCGCCTGTCACGTTGTAGATGACGCTGCAAGAGGAGGGGAGGTGAGGGGGTCATCGGAGGCACAGATTAGAACACCTTACAAATGAGACAGGCAGACAGAGCGAATGAAATTAGAGAGATATGTCGAAAGTGCAAGAAGATATGCGCAAGCGATAAAGTATTGATCGAGCTTTGTTTACATCGTTGTTGGTTATGTTACAAATGTTTTCGTTTAACACGATTCACGATCCAGTATTTCGGATGGGTTTATGTTCTTACAATGTATAACATATTTTCCATAAACTATAATGCAAAAGGAGAAGTAATAAAGGTTTTGAGGATTATCACAGCACAGATTAAACAACCTGTGATCATAGGTATATACCTTCATCATCTGGAATGTGAATCAGGTACAATAATATGTACATATATCATTCAAATGTATCATTCAAATGTACTCTAAATGATGTCAGTCTAGCTGATGAAGTTATCCCCAATGTCTCTGACATTAAATTTTTAGGACTACACATTGACGACAAATTAGCCTTTGAAGGTCATATTAGTCAATTGTGCAAGAAACTAGCTTCGGGCTGTTATGCAGTCAGAATTGTATCAAATGAGCTGTGCATCGCAAATGCCAGACAGGTATATTTTTCACTGATAGAGTCACACCTTCGTTATGGCATTTGCTTCTGGGGTGTGTGTTCAAAAACCCGGTTCAACATGGTCTTCTTGCTACAGAAACGGGCTATGAGATATATATGTAAAGCCAAGTACCGGGACTCTTGTCGTCCACTATTTTTAAAACAAAAAATTTTAACCCTGGTTTGTATTTTTATAATGGAAACGGTATGCCTCCTGCATAAAAAATACAGGAATATTTTAGACTACTCCCCCTCATATAGTACCCGTCGCCCAAATCAGATTTCTCTATTGAAGCCTTCATCTGCTCTTACTCAGAAGTCGCTCATCTACCAAAGCAGAAAAATGTATAACCATCTGCCATTAAGAATAAGAGAGATTCGGGATCTCAATAAATTCAAAAAAGAAGTAAAAAAGCTATTAGTTGAGAAGGCCTATTATACACTGGAAGAATTTTACCTAGATTCATCGAGATGAAACATTGCTATCAAACCATTCACATGTTGTGAGTAGAAACTGTATATATATTCATTCACAAACCTATAATTATTTTATATTTTTATATTTTTATATACTTTTTGTATTCGACTTTATTGTATGTTTTTATTTTCATGTTTTTATGAGTTCATTTATATTATCATTTATTGCTTTGTCTATGAGATTTTTTGTATCTTCTGACAATAAAGTACTTGATTGATTGATTGATTATGTTTATCGGCAATCATTACATCATTACACTAACAGTGAGTGTACTTAAATTGAGTGATATTATTGAATTAGGTCAAACTTTTCCATTTGGTGAGAATATCAACATGTTTGCTATACATATACTGCTATTTTACATTTCAAGTTGAGGAATTTAGATCCTGATCATTTATAAGATAATTAAATCGTGTTTTATTTTTCTTCATTTATTAAACAAATTGTTTCAGCATTTATAAAATATAAATTGACTTCGTGTTTGATTATTTGTTATTCGGCCTAATCATTTTGTGAATATTAAGAATAACGCTCGGCAACGCTGTAACATTATTCTGTAAAGCGCTCAGTGATAGTTCAAAACTTGTTACGTCACATCTCGGCAAGGTTTCCTCAGTTTAAACAGAAACTTTTCTTTAGAAAAAATAATGCGAGAAAAAATTATACCACTTAGTGACTTCAAATAATGAATTGTTCGCAGATTATAGTTAAAGTACCTTGTATCGATGATGTACGGATGCATCATTTTCAAAGCATGCAAATCGTTCTCCAACGACTGCCCAATCAGGATGGCGTCTTCCGGCAGTAACTTCTTCAAATCGTCCTGGACGTCTTTCAACTTTTTCGTAACGCCCTTCATCATCTTTTTGTTGACACCGGACCATTTCGTCAGATAATCGACGATCTGATTGTCCGGTTTCACCAGGGTGTCATAGAAGACCTCCTGCTTCTCGTTCACGGCCGATATTCTTGTCAATTCCAATTCGCCTTTGAATGAAAACATTGTTATTTATGATAAATAAGCTTCATTATATCCCTACTACACCCTGTATGTACGTTCACACTTTACAATTGACAGATAGCATGGCAGTTGACATATGACATGACAGTTGACATATGACATGACAGTTGACATGACAGTTGACATATGACATGACAGTTGACATGACAGTTGACATATGACATGACAGTTGACATATGACATGACAGTTAACAGCAGCCGTCTCTCACCTGTTGAAGTCCTGCACATTTCGCAATCGATGGCGAACATGGGACTGAACGGGGTGACGCTCTTGTACCTCTGCTTCGTGAGCGTGTACCCACGGTACTTCCTCTCCATCAGCCCCTTGATGGGCAGTGGAAAGTTCTCCTCGACCATCTGCCAGCCGGAGAGCAGCAGCTGCGTCCTGGGGAACCTGTCGCTGGGGGGTAGCTCGCCGTTTGTTGAGCCCACCGGGTCTACCTCGGCCTCCTCTATCGGGAAGAAGTTCTTCACGGTGTCGAAGATGTCGTTCGACTCGAGGGCGGCGGTCTCGAGGGTGCCGAAGTTGTTGAGGATCTTTCTCATGTGGGTGCCTGCAGAAGGGGGTGGGTGGGGATGTTGGTTTGAGGGCGTTTGCGGGTCGGTTGTTTGATTTCCGAGATGTTTATGGCGGTTTTCCGGGTGTCTTGGGAAAACTAGAAGCGTGGCAACATTGCATGTTCACACCATGGATCGCAATTTGTTTCTGTGTGAAGTTTTTTGCTTCCTGCATCATAATTTGATGGCACAGAAAGATAAAAGAATACATATGTGACAATTTTGTATAAACTTCGTGGAAAAATAAAAGTCTCAATATTAATATTGATATATGATGGAATATTAAGAATTCACAAAAAAATTAAGATAAATAAATGAGGTGTGAAGTTGAATGAAAAAAAATTATTTGATCAAATATATTTCCTAAGTTCAATATTGACTATATTAAAACCTTAATGGCTCCCATTGTTTATGGTAAACTGTCATTATTTGTATTGACAGTTTTGAAAAGATCATATTGTCTGGTGTGTTAACGCTATTTCCATTTTTTGTGAGATGGATGAAAGTACATACTTTCATTTTGAAGAGACAATATCTTGTAAATCCCTAGGTTTATATCTCCTAGGTGTTGATTCCAAAAAAATTTAGGTTGTGAATAGATTTTATCGTTTCATTTTGAAAAGATATTTCTGGGGTTTCAACACCAATGAGGAAGTTTTCTTTCAACAAATTATCCAAATAATTTCAATTTTTGAAATACAGCAATTTACAATTTTGAAACATTATTGACAAACAAACAAAATTTTATAACATTATTGACAAGTTCACCCAGCTTTGAGAGAGAAAAAATATGTCTGCCCTAGTGTTGTCTCTGTTGTCAAGTTTGCAACTATAATAATGCCTAACCATGACCATGCCCAAGGCTTTTCTAGTTAGTACGTCATTAGAATGGTGAAGGAGCCGAGACCAAATTTTTAGAATTTATTTTACCAAAGTTAAATTTGATAACATGACAAAAATGAAAAATTTGTATTTGATGAATTTAAACAAACTATAATGTGGCATAAAAATCTGAATTTTGGAAACTTCCCCATTGTATTATAGTAGTATATTGATATCAAATAGGTACTTATTTCAGTTCAGAGTTCAGGATAAATCAAACTAAAATGATTTTCAAATATTTCAGTGGTATAAAACAATACCTCAATTCATTGATATCTTCCTCATTGAAACTAAAAATGAAACCATCCTGATGTACAATGAATATTGATCAATCCACATAATTCAAACACTATTTCTAAATGTATGTAAAACAAATCAAACTCACCAGTCAGAGGAACCATTGACAAATCCTTCACAATATCACTACCATAAGAGGCAGGAGTGATAATTTCCAGCTTGTGCTCAAAAGTGGTGCTCAAGAATGGAAACAAACTCTCATTAGATAGGAAGTTGAAGAGAGAAAGGTTCTCAACTATGAGCACATTTGTGCTAGCCAATCTATTGTATTTGTCCAAGGCACACCACCTACCAGGTGAATAGGGAGAATGTACCCCTATTTGTGAGTACATAATCAGGTGCTGAATGTCTGACAAGAATATGGGAATCCTGTCATCAAAAACTGTTTTCAGACTGGCATTCTCTCCCAATTCCCTCAGCCTGAACTGGGGTAAGCTTCGCATATGTTGGGTCTTTTCTCTTAGCATTTTCTTGAGATCTGCTAGTTCCTGTCCCTGCAGTATGACTTTACCTGAGGGGCCCAAATCACCAATCAGAGGTGGAGGTTCTGAGAGAGGATTTTCTTGGATTTCTTTTCTGTAAAGAAAACCAGTAAGAAATATTGATAAATACCAACTTGTTCTGATGTCCTACTTCTGAAACTCTTCTGTTTTGATCCTCTTAGGACTAGGTTCGATTTCTGGTTTTACTGGGGACTGTTGTGTCTCTTTCAACTTGCTAGCATGTTTCAATTTTTGCTCTCTATCATATTCATTCAATTTTGCTATATCCAATAAGGCTGCCATTTTTTTCTTCTTATTCTCTAGACGTACTTTTCGCTTTAAATTCGTGGTACCTGTCATACTTTCTTCGGAAAATAACCAGTAACTGAAAAATAGAAATGTCAGTATTTTCAATCCCAAAGTATGATGCCTAGAGACCTACCTAGCATGTGAAAACTCACCTGATTTCAATGAAAAAATTTAAATTACTGATACAAAAGGTTGAACACACATTAATTATAAATTTAAAAAGGTCTCGTATCATGCCGTTTTGAAAATTTGATAGTGAAAAATTGAGGTTATAGACAAAAGAATAACGGAGTTACAGATGTTATTAGCAAGCTTACCTGATTCATTTGTATTTTAGTTAGA
Organism: Chrysomela aeneicollis; assembly: GCA_029955515.1. Taxonomy (NCBI): domain Eukaryota; kingdom Metazoa; phylum Arthropoda; class Insecta; order Coleoptera; family Chrysomelidae; genus Chrysomela; species Chrysomela aeneicollis. The sequence continues at coordinate 17,798,906 of JARUHQ010000010.1, forward strand.
TAAAAGTACAAATTGCTTTTATCTAAAACAATAATTATAAACAAACATCGTCATTTATGAATCAACAATCAACAAATAACTAACATCCGCAGCAATGCGCAGCACCATCCAGCAGTTTTCGTGAATCATTACTAAAAAAAAACAACCCTTCCCTCTTCCCTTCATCTTTGACAAAACCACAGTCCACAGTTACCAAACCTCTCAAAGTAGTCAAAGGCAAAGGACCATAGCTAAGGTTGACCATAGCCAAAGCACGCAAACAATTTGTGCTACAGCCCACAGTCATGGTAGCCGTGTTTTTGGCTCCTGGCGCTGGCGTGCTTCTGGCTAGTCACTACTGGCACTAGAGGCTCTGGCATTACTGGCAAGAGTCAAGAGTGGCGAGTGGCTATGATGGCTATCTTCAAGTTCAAACTTCACAGCAGTCAATGTCATTGGTTAAGTGTCGGGAACTCAGGAGGGGTTATAAAATTTTGTAATAATTGTAATGCATTCTCAAAATACTAATAAACGTAATAATTCGCATTAGTAGTAATTGCTGAATTGATATCTACTATCCGAGAATAGTTTCAAGCATGTCCAATAATACTTTCACATTGAAGTCGACGAATGCAGATTTCAGCCAACGCCAGAAAGATGTTTTCGATCAGCTGAAAATTCTTGAAAATAATAGGAAAAATGATAGTACATTTTCAGTAAGCGATGATGTGATGGAAACTGACGAGATATTAAGTGGAAACAGACATCAGAGGCGCTTTACCAAGCAATACAGAGGCAAGGAGAGCATTTTCAAGAAGCCCCAGAATCCAGCACCAAAAAATTATATGCGAAGTATTCCTGATTTCAAGAAGAATCCACACAAATGGACGCGATATTCATTGGATGATGTCAAAGATGAGGATATTTCTGACAAGACTAATACCCATGCAGCTCTATCATTCCTGAAAGAACTAAGAGGTAGAAAAAGTACAGAAATCGAAGTTGATGGCGAATCTCCCGCAGATTATCCCCCCAAAATAGTCTTTCAAAGACATACTAGGATTGAAAACAATAAAACTGAAACTGATCCAGAAAATTCAAAATCAACTTTCAGGAGTTCTAAAGTGGTCATGCCTGAATATGTTGTTGGTCAAAAAGTTAAAAAAGAAAGGAGAAGCAAAACTGGGAAAGGGGGTAGAGGAAAAGAGCTGAAATTGGGTCATTTATATGAGGAAGAGGAAAATGAATAGATTTTGTTTATACTTTACAAAGGTAATTAATATTGTTTAATTTAATTGTAGATGACATTGTAATACTTATCATATATATGATATTTGGAAATGTAAATAAAGAATGTGAAACAGGCTGCCAATGCTGCCAGCTGCCATAAATGAAATGACCTAGATTAGATGACTGCTTCAATTTCCGATTATACCCGATTTACCAGTGGCGCGCAACTGACTCTTTTTTGGGATGGAGTGTCTAGGGGTCCGGGCGCCCGGATTCCAGATACAAATACCCTATTTGACCGGGCGCCCGGTCGGATCAAGAAACCAGCTTGCAATATTTCCTCTAAGGATCAGGTGGTAGCACTGAAAGAGGTTAGCGTATTGCATAGAGAAACATGTTTCTCTATGGCGTATTGGATTCACAAACGCCCGTATTACAACTTCAAATATCCATTTGACCGGGCGCCCGGATTCCAAACACAAATATTTATTCAACTGGGCGCCCGGATTTCAGATACAAATATTTATTTGACCGGGCGCCCAGTATATAATCTTTCAAATGTCTGATTTTGTTTATTTATTTATTCCTTTCTCAAGAAAATTCTCCTTTCTCAAGAATTTACTGAAAATAGTGAACAAGGCCCTCACTGATAGGTTAGTTTGTTTGGTTCAGGCAGTCTCATTGAATGGATATAGCGCGTTTAAATTTCCCGTACAGCAGATATTTTCAATCAAAAAATTTTCCTATATTTGTGTCTGGAATCCGGGCGCCCGGACCCCTAGACACTCCCGGGATGGGATAGTAGCCATGACCGCTGTACAGGGTATCCCAAACTCGCGAGCCATTGCGCAAACAGTTGAAAAGTTTTGTGGTTTCAGACATATTTCCAAATAACCAAATTTTTTTTTATTGGTTTTGTTTCAATAGATACGAAAGTTATTTTAATCTCGAAAAAAACAAAAAATCATCTAAGGAGTATTGTTACGCATCTTTACAATAATTTAACCGACCCTGTATATCTAAGCTTTACCGAGTTACCCATGTTGGCCATTGAATTTGGGACACCCTGTTCACGAAAAAAAAAAAGAATTTTCTCAACTGTGAAAACAAGCAGGGCAGATGTGTTCATTGAATATCTATGGCAAATTTCCACTCTCGCCTTTTTTTAAGAAAGGAAAGCTCGACAGAAATGTAAACGTTCCTTACCCTCAATTGAACTATCAAAATTTAGTTTTTGTTGAACAAAACTGCTGGCATTATTCTTTTTAAATCACTCTTCGTAAGAACGTTTTTTTCTCAATTTTGATTAACATGTGAGATTCAAACATATCGTGTGTTACATCATTGTATTCAGAAACTGACAGACTTTCCAAAAATGCAAAAATCCAATATGGCGCCCATAAGAAAAACCAAAGTCGATTGTATCTCTCACATCAAGAACGCCTTGGAAAATACGATGACAGATTTAGATTCCTTGTAAGAAAGTGCCCCAATAACGTCCTAGTTAAAAACGTCCAGTTCTCATGGTTTTCACTAAAAAAATAAAAACAAAAGCTACAAATTTCTGTTTTTTTTCCAATATTTCAAAAACGAAAAAAGGTAAATGCAATATTCTTTCACATAATTGTTCAGCATGAAATTGCGCAACTTTGCCCCAATTCAACCGACCTTCTTATAATAACTGAGATCCCCATGGTTAAGCTCGAAAAACGGGCACCTAGTATACGCGCTTAAGCATCAAACTATGCTAGTGGCTAGAAGAACAGAGATTGTTAACAAAGATCATATCTCTTTTATCTCAAGCAAGACGTTTCCTTGAAGTCTCCCTAGCTTCAGTCTTGTCTGGACCGTCAATCGAGCAGCATCAACCGCGACCGCGTCATCTATAAACCGCCGAAACCGCGTTTTTATCTCCATATCAGCGAGATTTCGAATATTTTCCAGTTCGGTGTTCAGTATTGGACGCAAGGGATCTAGTTATCTGCGGCCCATGCGACAAGTGACAGCGATTATTTCAAATTGCACGACGCGATTTCCCAAAATGCCCTCATCCGTAACGAATGTTTGACACTCATCCTCTCCTCCTTGGCAGAAAAAAATCATCTAGCGCCCAATTTGGCCGCTACTTTTCAGTTGTGTCGCGATTTGAGATCGAGCAACAAGTGGCCAGTTGCGGAGATCGCTCAATTGTTTCCTGACGTCACTGCGCTTCCGCTGCTTGGGAGGGTAACTGTCTTAATTTTAAATTGATCTTATTACTTATAATGGATACGGATTCGTCTGCTGCAATTGTTTCTCGTTTGCCGGTGCATGTGTCGCTCGGATTTTCCTTATTGAAAAATGTGCCTCTAATCTGAGGATACACACTACTTATTATGTTTCACCAATGATATTTCTTGATTAATTGCTTTTCGCGAGTGCATGCCTCTGATGATTTATATTCATATTGTTTTTTTTTTACTTTTTTAAGAATGTTTTACAGTTTTATTCGATTGAAAAGAGTTTTTCCGATAACTTTTCCAGACATTTGCATTTTCAGGCATCAGCGCTATAAGGTTTTCAAAACCGACGTCATTCCAAAAGAAAAAACCCACAATTACTAATATAAATTCATTATGGTCCAGCACTAATATATAAATACAACGATATATATAATTTTTATCAACATAATTTAAGTAATTATATAGTTTCATATATATCGTTTCAATAATTCGGAAAAAATGGCATTGGTGTGTTTCACCCATTCCTATTGAATTCAATTTTGGTAGGGCATTCATTATACTGTGATATTTCGCTGTACAGACAGTATTGGGAGATTATGATATTTGATTTTGCAGGGTGTACCTCTTAAAATGGAACCCTTCTAAAACTTTTTGATATAAAATAGGAAAAAATTTTAAATCGAAAAGTTTTATGAAATTACTGGAATTTTGATTTACAGATATTTTTTTATATACAGGGTCTTTTATTTTCCCAAAATCAACGCCAACTTTGGTTTTCAAATGGAACATGGTACATCAAATAACATCTGGAAATCAAAATTCAAGTTATTTCATTCAACTTTTCTTCTTAACTTTTTTCATATCTTCAAAAACTGAAAAGTTAAATGGGGGTTGTATTTTGAAAGGTGTACAATAAGGTTATTCCATCATATATTTTGATGATTAACAGCTTATTTTAAGACCCTTTTATAAAATTTATAGCATCATTTTCCTATTCAAAAGCCTGTACTTCAAATAAATTAAAGATATCGTACTTTCCTAATGGTTAGATGAACATTCATTGTAGGTACTCATGCATTTTATGAACTAAAAAAGTATTTTTTTTATAATCAGACGTCTTGGGATCCATTAGACATTTATTAGTATTTATATTATATATATCCACTTATTCGATTTCCACTTGCACTTGAACAACTGATTAAATACACTGTCGAATATAAATAATGACCAATCTCATCCAGTTTATTTAACACTCTCATTCTCACTTCTTATCTATTTGTCCCGAGATTTGTCTATTTATCAAAATCTCTTAACATGTCTTACGTATTTGGCATCCAAACTGATATGAATCATAAATAAATGCTAAGTGGATTAGAAAACACTGTGATTTTTCAGCATTAGTTTGTTTGAACTGTGCTTGATTTTCGGCTTGATTGCTTGACGGTTATTCAAGGACATCTTACATTAGCCTCATCTCGTATATATCCTCTATTGTTTTCGAGTCATATACTTCAATATTTTCCTTATTTCTTCAAGAAGGTTTTGCATATACATGAAATGTTTTTAATCTTTTTTTAGAGAGCTCAATAATTTGCACTCATCTCGAGTATTGATGATATAAATTCTGACGAAACATCGAATAATGAATAAAAGTTGATGACCTCTAATTATTATCAGTAGGTACTCAAATCTGTGCGATAACTATAGACAATGATTCGTCAAAAATATTAGGAACTTTCGTTACAAATATATAGGTTTCCAAACATCGAATCAAATAATTTGAATTTGATCTTGATGGGGTTATTATTGGGTATGGCAGTGCAAGTGCATATATGTTTCGATGAATGTATAAGCATATTTTATAGACGTCCAGTGGATGTCCAAAAAGTACCAATAACTTTCGAAGATATCGATCAGGAACAATCATGAGATATCCTTCAGAAATATCCGAAAGGTAAATATCCATATTTTGATCTGGACGCAAATAAAAGATGAAAATTCATTGATAAACTTTGAGGTCATATTTTTTGGAAAATTCTGGAATTTTTCCCAGTAGAAAAACGAAGGACAATATTTTTCCACATGGTTCATCGAGCATGAAATGATCAAAGTAGAGAAATAGATCGATTGAATCTGTGCTGAAGAAAAACAGAGTAGCATCAGTTATATATATATATATATATATAGTATAACAAGCCATTTCAGTTCTATTTGAATTTGATTATTTATGCACCTCTAATATCTTTGGTAAATACATGATTAATCTAACTTAACGTCATATCATGCATATTACCTCATTAAAAAATTGAATTCAATACAAACATCACGGGACTATATTTAAGTCATAATACATGATAGGTATGTGTGTGCATAATATGAGATCTTATGAGGTGCAACACATACACAGCTAGTAATATAGTAAATGAATACCTAATATGCATACCTACTTAGGTGAATATAATTTTCGAATTAATAGGTTTATGCTCAGGTTTATGTGACTTTTCGAATAATAAAAAGGAATAAAAGACGGCAATGATTGAAAGAAAATATTGGCAGAGTATACCCAAGAATCTAAAATAGCCTTAGAATCAGTGTATATACAGGGTAAGGCACCATATGCTAGTTGCGCTACAAAAAATTAATTTAAGGTATTTAGTCAATCTGCTTCGTTTCCGGCGGTGCCTCACTCTGTATATAATATCTGATGATGTTCATTTTGTCGTAAATAAGAACAAATATTTTCCAACTAGGTGCTAAGGAGTTTCGAATTGAACAGTAGGTACACTGAATGTAAAAAATTTTGCAATTATCAATTATTGAGATAAATATTTCTTGAATTTAATATCGAGGGTGATTATACCATAAATCATATTTTTTCTATTGGACTAGGTACGGATAATAATGATAACATTTTATAATAGCAATTTGATTTATTATATCCCAACATCTAGATATCATATAATCTAGAATAGGTATGTAGTTTTGAACTAATTTCCCTCGTAATTCCCCATTAATTCTATATTATAATCATTGCGATGTAATAAATTACTCATGTGTATGGAATTGTCAGTATCATAACGAAAATATCCCCATCGTGATAGGATTTACCCATAAAGCCACACAGTTTGGAATGTTCTACTACTCAATTGACAATAATTTTTATTCATTGAAGGAATTCGTGTAATATTCTAAGCCTAATCCAAAGTATCTATTTCGTTAGTTTTTATAGTTATTTATTATATCATCTGGGAGCAATAAACAGGAGAAATAGTATGTCTCATGAGAAGAAATGCAGTTTATTATACCATATTAAATATTATTAAAGTAGGTATATTTTATGACCAATTTAGGTCCGAATGTCCAAGAACTTGTTTGAACGTTTCGAGGACGTAAATGCATGGACGTCCCCAGGACGTTCCAAGCGGACATTTTAAAAACGTCAATAGGACGCCTCTCGTCGTATAATGGACGTTTTAAAAACTTCCATAGGCACGCGTACGTGTGCTGACTGAGATTTCAATGAAATTCAGTAGGTACTGAGAGGATGTTTGATATTCAGGACTTCGTTTTTCAAGAATGGAACACCAAGTTCACTTTCGGTGCATTCGATTGCTGATATTCCATTCACTGAATCCCAAAATTGACAAATTTCCATTCCATTTTCTGTGAGATCTAGTAAAACAGTATCTTTTTAGAGATCTGGCAACATCGTTGATAATTTTATGATATCTTCAGGTCGAATAGCTCCCAAGTTTAAAATTTAATTGATATTAGATTCTCTGTTTTGGGGGTATTCAGGTACTTTCATGCTTTTTTCAAAGATACTGGTTTGCTAAATTTCAAACAATATAACGGTATAAAGAGAGTGGTGCATTCGAAAAACGAAGTTTACTGAACTCCACTGGAATCACATCTGCTGTTTCGGAGATATTCAAGGGTTTTTATTCTTTTTCTCAACCCTGTATATCATTTTGGGTAACTAGACAACCCATGTTATTCTTTTGAAATACGAGTTTGTTAATATTCAGTGAGGACCAAAAGTTTTCTACGTTCAAGAAAAACACAAACGATTTATTTTTGAATAAACATATCCTGTGACATGAAAAACCCTCTCCCTTCACCCTCCCCAACTTTTTTTCATGTGATAGAGTATCTTTTCAAAAACTTAAATCGACGTGTTTCGGGGTGTTACTTGAAAACCGCTAATAACGTATAAGATGAATGTATCCGTTACTTTAGGACCTCACTGTATGAACTCGCATCACGAACATATACTCATCAAAATTTTGTTCCAGACTGAAATGTGGCAACTGTTCGCTTGTTTCTGTTCGCTCCTACTCGTGACCTCAGCTCGACCCGACAAGAACATTTTCCACCCCTGTCCCGGCTCACCTGACAAGGGCCCCTGCAACAGAAACGTCTACAAATGGTCCTTCGACCACGACAAGCAGGAATGCATAATGTTCGTCTGGGGCGGTTGCGGCGGTAATGACAAGAATAGGTTCGACAACGAGCATCAGTGCTGGAATAGATGCGTTGCCCTAGAAAGTAAGAATCTCTCACTTTTGAGCCTTCCTGTACACTGAAACTGAAATTCTCTTCATGGGCAGAATACTAATTATATTGTCTCGTTTCAGAAGGAATATCATTATCAAACAATGACACAGTCATACCAATTGAAGCAAGGGGTCCACATCTCACGTTTCAAGAAACAGGAAACGAGACCACATTCATGTTTGCTCAGTCCAATACTTTCATCCAAATAGACGGTGATATCATACAAACATTCCAATTGAGGTTTGTGCACTACTTTCGCTCATTTCTACATATTGGTACAATATATCCGTCTGTTCTGTGGTTTAAAAGATATTTTAATAAATCATACAATTATTAATATTACACAGAATTAATTATGACATTATTCTTATTAACTATGATAATTTATCTCGCTCTCAAATTTATATCACTCTCTGAACCAAAATTTAGAACTATTAGGACTTCGAGAGGTTCTTTATTGTTGTCACAAGGTAGTTCCTGAGAAACAGTGCGTACGCGGTAAATACAGATTGCACTACCATAAGGGCGCGCTTCATTTTTCTCTTCTATAATGGCAGTGATCCGCAACAATATCATATTCGTGGGTGAATTCGAAAAATCTATGCCGTGCAAGAAACCCTCAATACTGATCAATAAAATAAATTCATCGCACAATCAAATAAGAGGCTCCTTAATTCCAATAGATTATGTCGCCAAATATCCTTCCAATTCCGTACACGTCTACCGCATGGTCTCCTAGTGTACCACAACGTCAAAGTACCCGCTGGCGTATCCTTGCAACCATACGCTCTCTACATCATAGTCCAGCAAGGTCAGCTGAAGGTGGTGCACGTCTACGGTAAACACTCCTCAGCACTCACCGTTGGCAGAGGGCTCAACAGGGATAAATGGCATTCAGTGACGGTAAGTCCGAATGATGTCAAGCATGCCGTATCGAAGCAACGCCATTCTATGTCTTCAGGTTCGCATAGACGTCCACAGCGCTCGACTTATGGCCATCGTTGACGATCTAAAAGAAGAGACGACCCTCAAAGGCCTCGACAAAGAGAGTAACTACGGCGTCACTGCCAACGTCACTTCCGTCATCCTCATCGGCGGTCTGAGCTCTGAGGAACGCCTGCATGGAGTGAAGTACATCATCGAGTCCTTCGTCGGGTGCATCAAGAACGTCCTCTTGGGAACTGGAAAGTCGGCTTCGGATCTCCTACCCATCAGTCCCCTGATAGCTACGAAGCACGAGAATGTCCAGGAGGGCTGCATCGACAAATGCATAACGGTCGAGAATCTCTGCTTTCAAGGCTCCAGATGCATCAACCACTACAACTCGCTGTCCTGTGATTGCTTTGGCACCAAATACGAGGGGGAATACTGTGATATTTACAGTGAGTTGTTGAAATGTCTGGGCAACCAATTGATTGATACTGACTTCTCTTTATTCCAGCTGCAACCATCTTGACTCTGAGAGGATCTTCTTATGTCTCGTATAGGGTCTACGACTGGAAGGACCGCGTCCACTCGTCAGTGACGCGCTTTTCCATAGTCTTCAAAACCAGATTTGACGATTCGGCCTTGCTGTACGCTGCAGGTGGTGAGCAAGGCATCGATCACTACATAGCAGCTTCAATCTACAACAACTCGATTTTCGTCGAGGTGGATTTCGGGGAAGACCCTCTGGTAACGGTGCTTGGACAGACCGCGGATTTCAAGCTCTACCAGTGGAACAATCTCACCATCTTTCACGAGTACAACAAGCTGCACCTGATATTGAACGACGAGAGAGTGAATGTGAACATAACTGGGAATCCCCTGCTGTATATCGATCCGGAGATATACATCGGCGGGGGACCTGAAGAAGAGCTGCAGAAGAAGACGGGGCTCAAGTCAACCAACAACTTCGTGGGCTCCCTGAAGTACGTCTTTTACAACGACGTTTCCATCATTTACGAGCTGAACAAAAACAACCCCAAGGTGCACTACATCGGAATCCTGCGGCCAGAGTTCCACGAAGCCGACGTGGAAGACATCCCCATAACGTTCCCGTTCTCCTCTTCGCACATCTGGTGGCACAACAACCACACGGACAGCCTGGCGCTGTCTTTCAGCTTCAAGGCCAGCAGCAATCTGAGCGTCGTGGCCTCCAGTGATTCCCAGACCGGGATCTACTGGGAAGTGCGAGTCGTCAATGACGAGGTGAGGTTCGAGCTATCAGATAACGCCAAGAACGTCACCCACCTTATGAGCGTCAAGAAGACTCCAGGCATCTGGCACTCCCTCAACCTCACCTACGTCCAAGGAGAAGTGAATTTGACAGTCGACAACAGGTACAAGCAAGAGAAAATCGGCGACATGAACTTTGCGATCGGCGACAAGATCAAGGTGGCCGCAGGCTCGCGGTCCAACTCGGGTATGATCGGCTGCATGATGGATATCATAGTGAATGGGGCGCAGCTAGAGCCCAGGTCGGTGCTACAGAGTGAGAGGGTGGTGGGGGAAGTGACCTTGGACGACTGCAGGTTCGTGGACGCCTGCAAGAGGCCTAATACGTGCGAGCACGGCGGAAAGTGCTCGGTCAAGGAGGACCGGCTGATTTGCGACTGCACCAACACCGGCTACATGGGAACCAACTGTCATTTCACGCAGTACAGGAAAACCTGCGAGGAGCTGGCACTTCTAGGTGAGTCCAAACGCACATCCTAGAATTTCCGATGGAGGAATTCGTGTCGATTCCGTTCGCAGGCTACACCAAACCGGACGTCTACCTCATCGACATCGACGGCAACGGCAAGTTCCCGCCGGCGCACGTGCGTTGCGAGTTCCAGAGCCCCGAGGACTCCACCAAGACCATCGTCGAGCACAACCTGCCCAGCCAGATCGACGTGAGGTCGCCCTCGGAGAAGGACTTCAGCTTCAGCATCAAGTACCGCGAGTTCGATGCCGAGATGCTGCAAGAGCTCGTGCGGCACTCGCTCAACTGCAGCCAGTACGTGCGCTACGACTGCCAGAGGGCGCCGCTCGAGCTGCACTCGGCCACGTGGTTCGTCAGTTCGGCCAATGAGACGGTGGACTTCATCGGGGACGTGAAGAGGTAGGTAGTTTTGGCCCGTTCAGGACACAATTTCTACAATTATGACTTTATAATCATATATATATTAACTATAATATCGACCATACGCAATAAGGGACAATGCTAGCAAAGTTGAGGCGAATTTCATAGAATAAAATACATGAAGTATACTTATAGCTTTCACAGATTTGAAAGAATGAATGAATCAAGATCAAAACAATTGAAGGCATATATGAATTATCCTGGACTTTGCAATATTTTGTTAGACATTGATGGCACTTCCATTGTGTCTTGATTTCTGGAATCGTGGAAGATAACTTGGAGGCTAGACACGACCTGGACACGACACTGGACCTATTAACGACAGTCTTGAACTGAAATTACGAATAGTATCACCTGAACAACTATGAACAAACGGAACACACTCAATACGCAATCAAAAAACGATAACGAGAAAAGATTCACATCGACGAAAACACAAGTATAACCTGCTTGTTTGAAAACGAGCGCAAATGTGATACCCCCGACTTACGATCATTTCCAATTTTCGGCTTCAGATCATATATCTAATAATAACTATATAGGTAACATGGATACCAGAGCTGAAGCTCAGAAATAAAACAAATGACAGTCTGCGGGACTAATCGCGGATATGCGCATGCGCAAGTTTGAATCAAGAATCGACATTCGTTTTCATCATGGAGGAGAGTAGCTTTCGAGTGAACGACAAACGTATGATAATTATTAAAAATCAATCAAATGTGTCACGTAACCTTCAATTCGATGGTTTTATTTTATCATGACATATATTTTTCAAATATTCATTCATTGATGGATTGTTGGACGATTTTGGATAATAGTTGATGATAGATGCAGAAATGGATGTGATCTACAAAGTGATACTTGCAATTTGCATAGAAACCTGTGACGATAAAGTCATCGGAACAAGATTCGTGGGCTAATTTTTGATCAATCACTGTTATCACTCACTAATCACTTCTGTAAACAATCAGTAAGTACATTAATAACTATATTAACGCTCTTTTATATAATTTGGGTTAACAAATATACCTAACCTATGAAATTCTGAAAACGTCAGTGGATTTCAACTCGTCAAAACCCGCGCATGCGCACAATTCATCATTAGCAAGCCAGACAGTCTTTTGTTTTTCCAAAACTGGCTTCATTTTCGCGTGAAGAGAAGAATAGGTGTTATCCATATAGTTGTTATTACATATATATGCTTCAGATAGGCTATTCTTATCATCAATATTCGTAGTTAATAAATATTAACGGTGCTGAACTTTCTTTCCTGTTACTGTGTTGAAAAAATCATAGACCCAGAACTCTTTCAACTCATCTACTAATGATACCGAATCCTCCTCACCCATCTACTATAATGATACCGAAAATTATTCATCGTTTTTCATAACTACCAAGGAAGTTGTGATCTGAACGGTCGTTTCTAATGATATAGCATTCATATTTGTCCTGACGATCTGTCACTATGAGATCTTTACATATATCTCAATATATAACACTCTTGATTGAGGAAATATGTGGTTTATGAAGATTCTTTGAGCAAATAAAATTTGTATCCTTCATATATAACTTCAATTTGAACTTCAACTTTATCCAAAAAATAACCTCCCATAGCCTCCCATTGAAACTAGTGAGGTTATGTAGGCACTCAGAATAGTTCTCTAACATGAAGAATGGTTTCAAAGATCTCAAAGTTGGACGGCCAGGGGCCGCTCGAAATCGGTGACCTTCAGTTTTATGTTCCCTAACGGCAGCTTTGCAGGGGTACTTGCCCGTGTTCTATAGGGAGGAAGTGCGAGAACAGGTCGCAGTGGTGCAACTGCGACGACATAGATGACGACAAGTGGTACACCGACGATGGGTACTACACCAACGCCAACAGCCTCGGCATCACCGAGATGGTGTTTCTGCAGCAGTCAGACATGCCAGCGGACGCCTTGGGGAGGATCACCTTGGGGCCCTTGGAGTGCGTGGAAACCAGTGAGTGCGATTATTTTGACTAACATATATAAGTGTCCATATCATCGATAAGTTATTTGTTGTGAAATTATCGATGTTATCGATAATTGTAGATAATTGTCGATTGGTGGTCGAGTGCGTTGAGGCGCTGGCCTTTGTGCCAAGAGGGTGCCGGTTCGAATCCCGGGGCGATTATTGGAAATTTTATTTTTATTTCTGTAGCATCGTTAATCAGGAGGAGATAGAGGTGACCAACCGAACATTCTTGATACCTAGATTTCAATCCTTCGGACTCTCAACGATAACCAGCCGAGTAGTGCTTCGGATGACACTGAAAATCTAAGCTTCCCTTCTTCCTAACTCACACAAGTCTCAATGAGACTTCGAGGGTTTCTTTGCAACTGAGTTGGCGGTCAAAACCACTTTTCAAACAAGTTGGTGGTCGAGTGCGTTGAGGCGCTGGCCTTTGGAAATTTCATTCATTTCTGTATAGAATCGTTTAGCGGGAGGAGATAGGTGACCAACAACCGAACATTCTTGGTACCTAGATTTCAATCCTTCGGACTCTCAACGATAACCAGCCGAGTAGTGCTTCGGATGACACTTAAAAAGCTAAGGTCCCCGTCTTCCTTACTCATACAAGTCTTATTGAGACTTTGAGGGTTTGCTCTGCAACTAAGTTGGCGGTCAAAAACACTTCTCAAACACTTTTCAAAGTCGATAATTGTCAATATATCGATGAATTCGCCCACCCCCAGTCCACACAGGGGCAAACTAACTGATATGTCTCAGGTACCTATTGTTGACAAAATAAATGGAAATTTTCAATATACCATGATTTCGCCATTGCATAGGGCTTCAAATGAACCTATTTAGATTTTTCATTTCGTTTGTCTTTAATGTTCGATTCAGCAATAAGCACAAACACTCGCATGGTCTGCATTTTTTTTCCTGAAAACAAAGAGTAAAATATTTGACAATAGGCTGAGATGAGAGCGTTAAACTTTCCCTTTTTTTGTTTGGTTCTGCTAGTCAAGTGCAAATTTTTTTTTCAATATTATATAAATCCATAATTGAATACTAAACTAATGTAATACAATCCCTAATTAGGGTTTAAAAACCATGACACGTGTTTCGTTATACTAATCTTTACCAGCTGGAGTATTAAACTAATAACTACCTACTATTGCAACCTATTCAAATATATATACGTTTTGATATAGAAGAATAGATGACTTACATGAGACATCTATTCAAATTATATTTTTGGAAAAAGAATATTATATGTAATTGAATTGAAATAGGTCTAGGTGAATGTTGTTAATATTATGACTTGTTATTGTTATTGTGCGTACACCTCCAGTTTCTTTTATGTATACCGAACGTGTGGGCGATGATTTAGGAATTAATATACCTACAAGAAACAATTACCTACTTGAAAAACACACTATTTTTCTAACAAAGTTTTGACTCATTCGTCAAAGCATTTCAATTAACTTCAATTCATTCTTCCTACTTCCTTTTTCTTGTATATCCCCATTGATGAGCGAGGATGAATTATGTTGAACTTGAACTGATGGTATGGACAAGGTTTAACCAAGATCCTTGTTTATTTCGTGAAAACGAAATTTTTAGATAGCTAATTACAAAAATTATAATGGCAAGTTGCATTACTTGCATTTATGACCATGACCTAAAACAAGTCAGTGTTTCAAATTACAGGAAGAATAATGATAATTGAAAAAACTCAACCGGCATCTATTAAAAATTTCATTAAATTCATTATCTAGTGAAATAGCGAAATTTTTAGTTCTCGATGAAATTTAAAAAAGTTTCCAATATATTTCTGTAGTGAGTATAGTGTGAAAAAAGCCAGAAGTATTAATTTCATTGGTCAACTCTGACCAAAATACAACTGAAGAAACGCAAAAGTCAAGTTTGCCTTTGACATTTAAATTGTCTCGTTATACTGTTAAAAATACATATATCAATTTATTGCATAATTGCATAAGATTGGATTTCCACACTAAATGCACCACACAGACGATATAATTATTGCATTTACTCAGTGAATTAGATACCTACTCAAAATCTGCGATGTGACTCAACCCAGAAGAGAAATAGCAAAGATGCATGGAAATGGTTTCAATATATATGCACAATGTGAAAAGGTTCGCAATTTTTTTCAGCTATACAGAACCTTTTTGAAAAGCGTAGCTGCAATGGTCATCCTTTTATGAACATTGAAAGTGTTTTGTCAAAAATTTTGCTTGATAGTTTTTCTTCATATCTACCGGTGACTTTTTGGAACAGCGTACCAGAAATATTTTTTCCGACGACCTACCTGAAATACGTATCATTTCGCTCGGTAAACTAGTGCACAAAATAAGATATATTATTTCACACTAGTGCGAAATGAAATATTCATCTTCACGCTCTGCGATTGGTGCGATTACCTAATATAGTTAACTATACTCTGATTTTTACTCAAAGGTTGCTGTGACAATGACATATCTACAAACGAATTCATAACATTATAGTGTCAATGTGTTTTACCAAGTAGATATATGTACCGAATCGTATATAATTTGTTCAGTTTTCTTTGCTGCAATGTCATCCGACGATTAAATTGTAGATTCTACTCCCCCAGAAGTATGCAATTTAGGTTTGATAAAAGAAAATAATAGTATTACGTTAGTACTGAACAATTGTTCAAATATTGCCATCAATAATTATTTTTCCAATATTTCATAAATACAGACCAAAATGTACCCAAATATTTTTGGCAAATGTGCAATAAAATTTGTTCTCTTTGTGTGATTCTTTCTTATATGCTTCTTCAGGTTGTAAGTAGGAAATACAGTCATGCGAAATTAAAATCCGTCGTACTTATTATGTTTTTCATGTAGGTCGTCGGAAAAGTATAGTGTACGGGTGGACCAAATTCATATATTTCATACTCGTTTGACAAGATCATCTTGTCAAACTCGTATGAAATATCCTATTTTCCGCACTAGTTGCACAATATACTATTTCTGAATTATACAGTATAACTGTTACTCGATTATCAACCTTCGTTTTTTATGAAAATTTTTGAAGAAAACATAATTTTCCAGATACACAAAGATATGTTGTTACCTTCACTACGAGTCAATCTTACATCGAAGTACCTGGTTGGAGAAAAGGAGATCTGGCGTTTTCCTTCAGGACCACTGGGAAAAAGGCCATCCTCTTGTACCAACCACCCATCAGACCCAATTATCCCAGTTTTATGGTCGCATTAACAAGTGGTAAGCGAAAAAATCATATTTGAGGAGACAAATCCTTCAATCCCCAAATATGTGGGAAATCAACTAAGAAGAAATGTAGGTACATATAAGTTAATTTAATTCCTTTCCAGATTTTCAACTGACCTTCAATTTCACCTTGAACACCGGGGTATCCAAAGAGTTGGTGATAATATCGGGTAGGAAGCTGAATGGTGGTGAATGGCACAAAGTTTGGATCGACTACAACAAATACCACGTGAGATTCATGATCAATGAGGATTTCCAGATGGTGAATTTGAAGCCCGAAGAAGAATTCGGGCCATTCGAAGGTTCAATGTTCATTGGAGGAGCAATAAGGTATAGATAAAATAATCTTAATCCTTGCGACTTATATGACGTGACCTCAGATTTGGCGGGAATCAGAAGAAGTTGTCTGTGGTGCCAAAAAATGGGTCAATTTGACAAGATATCAAAATATTGTACCAGGAAAATGTGTTTGGAATCCAACAATTTTAAACCAGATTGAAAAAAATCACAAAATACTATTTTATTCCTCTAACCTACTTGGAAACAATACATTCTTGTATTATCTGAAAACAGCATTAATAACCCGAATAACATAAGTTTGGGTCAAAACTGATCAAATATTCGTGAAATAGACATTTTGCTGGAGATTAATTAGGTAAACACGTTTTAATGCCCTGTATATTGATGAACATGAACTTTATTCGATATTCTAAACTCATTAATAATATTTTATACAAGGCTTATTAATTTATTTTAATTCATCTCCGACACGCATATATCATCAAATTACTAAAATACGATATCGGTGATACTGTTTCAAGGTCTATACATCCATAGAAATTAGATCTCCCAAAAGATTACGAGATATGTATCAATCATAACAAATTATAAGATATATAGATAGATAGAAATTCATTGTGTTTAAGAATATAATGTACATGCAACAAGGGTTTGGTTCATATATACTGAAGAAATACTCGAGGAAAAATGAAAAAAGCAACAAAAAAGTAAACTATTCGTTGAAGACAAAGAGTTAGAAAATGTTCATAACACAATTTGATATATACATGATGATTTTGGGGTTAGCTGTGTTTGCTGCATGCAACCTCAATTTTCTCTAAACACCTCGTAAATGGTCCATGTAAGTAAGTAAGTAGTCTATACAGTCTCGAATTCTAATAAATTACATATCGAGCATATTTCCTCTGACTTGATGAAGTAAGAGCAGTTCCCGAAGAAAAATATTGCAGATTTTTCCACAACAAGTTGCGAATATTCTTGTTATGAATCGGAATACTGAGCTTAAAATAAAATATTCCATTAGTATTAGCAAATATTGGGGAATACATTGTATAGTAGTGAGAAGGAAGACTGTCTGTCCTAAATGAAGAATATCCTGTCATTTCAAATATGTTTGGAATGAATACAAGAATTATATGTTTTGTTGCTTTTCCTATACATAACCGAAAAGTTAACGCATATAGCATACCTTCCTACTCTCTCGAAATATTCTCCAACACAGTAAAATCACTCATTCTCCAGAAATTATTTCCGGCAATAAATCATCCGCTAATCATAGGTACGTCGGCGACCGATGTTATCGCACGGCCATAAATTACAGCTAGGCGCGCGCCGCCGAGAGAATGACTTCCGGTATTCTCGGAACACAGCGCACAGTCCGTAACAATTTTATGAAGTTTCTTCATCTACTATTACGATGATAAATTGATGAATAAACACAGTATGAATATGCCCTACATGCATCAACCCTCCGACAACCATTCACATAATTTTTTGTCATTTCCAGCGACCTGCTCGACCCGAAATCGTCCGTCCACCAGGGCCTGATTGGCTGCTTCCGCGGCCTGGTGGTCAACGAAGAGGTGCTCGACATCTACAGCTACATGAGCGTCCACCTCAGCGAGATCATCAAGGAGTGCAAGCCGTCGTGCGACCCGAGCCCCTGCCAGAACGGCGCCCAATGCAAGGAGCTGTGGAGCAATTTCCAGTGCATCTGCCCGAATCCGTGGGCGTACAGCGGGGAACACTGCGAAACGAGTGAGTTTCGCGTCACGAAAGCGTGATGTTTGCGTCACGAAAGCGTGATGTTTGCGTCACGAAAGTGTGATGTTTGTGTTACGAAACCGTGACGTTCGCGTCACCAAAGCGTGACGGAAACGTGATGTTTGCGTCACGAAAGTGTGATGTTTGTGTCACGAAAGCGTGACATTTGCGTCATGAAAGCGTGACATTCGCGTCACGGAAACATGATGTTTGCGTCATGGACACGTGACGTTTGCGTCACGATAGTATGACGTTCGCATCACGAAAGCGTGACATTCGCGTCACGGAAACGTGATGTTTGCGTCACGGAAGCGTGATATTTGCGTCACGAAAGTGAGATGTTTGTGTCACGAAAACGTGATGTTTGCGTCACGGAAACGTGATGTTCGCGCTAAGAAAGCGTGACATTCGCGTCACGGAAACGTGATTCGCGTCACGAAAACGTGACTTTCGTGTCACGAAAGCGTGACATTCGCGTCACAAAAGTGTGACGTTTGCGTCACGAAAGTGTGAACTTTGCGTCACGAAAACGTGACATCCGCGTTAATCCTAATTTGTTTCATACTGATCTCAAAATGTATCCAGAAGCCATCTTTTTATTCAAATAAGTTATGTACTCTTCAAATTTAAAATAACTGTTTTTCTAGAATTTAGAGAGAGTGAATTAGAATCGAACCAATTTTGGATTGTACCATAAGGAATAGCTTGCAGCTGAAGCTTTTCCAGATTTTTATTTTTATCCGAATAGTCCCTTGAGGTGAATTTCATTGAACCAACTTGTGATAATCACAATCTTAGACATAATCGACATTACATCAGCTGGTTAGCTCGTTTCATGTTTTCCAGATATAAACACCAACGCAATCACATTCACGCAGCCAGAGTCCTATTTGAGGAGAAACTATCTGACCAACGACACCAGCGATGAGAAGACAATATTGTCGAAGATATTCCGAGAAAGGATCCTGGTGAACCTGCGCACGTACGAAGACCATTCGCTGATTTTCTACGCCAACGACAATCTGAACAACTTTGTCCATTTGTACATTGAAAACGGAACCCAGGTATGTCTAAACTCTCAGAAAACGAGCAGGCGTTTTCAGAAGCCGAAGTAATGGTAAGTCTCCATACCAACGCCTCGACTGCGAACTGCGCGACTGCACTGCGAATTGACCAATCACAGGCACGACGTCAAGTTAGAGAGCACGAAAGTTAACTGAATTTCAACTTCGAACAGCAACTGCGCGACGTTTCAACGCTGTTAATAACATTTGGTAACCTCACACGCGACGTTTCAACGCTGTTAATAACATTTGGTAACCTCACACCTAATCTAACAGCAGCTAAATCAAAGATTAGTGGTCATGCAGTCGTGACGACGACGTCGTTACTGTCAGTATGGAGACTCAGCATAAGGGATACGTGTATGTCGGGTCTCACCAACGTTTTATTGTCTACTTCAGCTTCCGAAAACGCTTGGGCTTTATTTTTATGATTATTTCATTCATGCTATAATACACGTTTTTGATTGGTTGAAATGATTGTGTTAATAAGCAATAACACCATGTTTTCGATTTTGAAATTCGGCTCCTGATTGGCTATTGGATACCTACATGCTGTGTTTTCGTTTCTATATTTCGCTTTCTGATTCGTAGGCAGTAGGGTAGTTTAATTTAACAACGACTTACTAGTTGCAATCTGTCATAGTATTTTCCGATTCCCTGGTAAATAAATGAATGCCACTACACCAAATTTTCGTCTGAACCACGATAAACACACACTATTAATATATATCCACTTCATTTTCCACAAATTTTAGACAATTTCAGCATTAATAGAATTAGAATTAATCTAATGTAACCTAACCACACAAATTGTGACAACAATCATAATGAATTTAGCTCAGTACAAGGTGGGATATAGGATGGTGAAACAGCTATTCAATTGTTTCTGCGAAAAACTTGTAGACCGTTTGAGAAGGTACTAATATTTCCACGACTTGAATGAAGATGGCGGTGAGATCGATTATCGAAGAAGATTTCTGTTGCTCATGTATTTCTGTGGTTCGCATCTGACAGACATGAGTTGAAATCACATCAAGTGATTCTGGAATAATTATCGATATTTTGACTCTTCTCAGTCATTTTTCATCTAGAATAGATGAAACTGATAAAAAGGTGACAGATGCAGAGTTTCTGTTTCACCGACAGAAGGTATGTCGCCATCTCTGATAACTTCAGGAAATATTACTACGGTATGAAATCAAGTAGGCAAAGGTCTACAGTTTATTCTAGTGCTTGTTAATAGGAAGCTGTTTCACCATCCTATATCCACCTTGGCTCAGTAGTACCATTTGTCTACTCTGTGGTAGTACCTAGTGCATAGGTAATCTTGCCTACATCATACAATGGCATAAATGTATTGTTGGTTGCATAACGATGTGTCGAACTACAATGCATAATCAAAATAATAACTAATTCCAAAAACTGTACGTTTTATATTAACAATAAATAGGAAATCATCAAAATGGCTTTGATTTTATTCATGAAATAATCTGAACAAATACAACTTGTGTTATTGATGATTATCGAAAATTCCTTCTCTTTTTCGAGTCAAATCATGTTGCTTTGGGAAACCACACTCGCGCTGTGCGCTCGTGTAGTTTCCAAGCAACATGATTTGTTTCTCATAATCGAAGGAATTTGTGTTTCGATAATCATCAATACACTTCTTGTATTACATGCGATAACATCACTCATCCTTTCTTCTTCAGGTGGTTTTCTTATTCAACTACGGCAACGAAATACACAACATATCGGTGGATTATTCCCAACTGAACAGCAGCGAATCGGTGCAAATAGCGATCGAGAGGAGCGAGAATGCTACGAGAATGCACGTCAACGATCGCAATTCCACGATACCCTTGGGGGTGAAACTCCTGCAGGAGTACTCCAACAAACCCTGGGTGAACCCCTTCATGGGTAGGTTACCCCAAACTGGCCGACTGTGCTCCACAATTAACTTCGTCTTTCCAGAGGTGCTAGCCCCACAAAGACCGCCGGCTCCCCCTACGGAATATTTCCAACTGAATTTGGGAGGTTTCGATCCAGAAACATTGTTGAAGGTGTCAGGGCAACGTCCAGCTCTGCCTGGCTATGTGGGATGTCTCAGGGGACTTCAGATCGGCGACAATCTGATCGACTTGCCTTCTAAGGTGAATGAAACGGACACTGGTGAGATATTTTATTACGATAAGACAATCGTGAACAGTGTTGCCAACCACGATAACCCAAATTATCCGAAGACTGGTATGAAATTATCCGATCCTCCAATGGTGGGTTGAATAATGTTCTAGTTAATTAACTGACCAATAGATGGCGCCACTTGCAACACTAATCTGATTCAAAATCATTGTTCAGCTAGTTATTTGATTGATATTTGTTTTTGCTAATTCTTCGTTGGATAATAAAAGCTCCAAATCAGTGATATCTGCTATAGGTACTATTCGTTAACGAATATAGACGATTATTATACGAAGAGTACGATAGCAGCGCATTTTCCGAATGTCCTTAGAACTAAATCCTTATGTTGGTTCCAGTGTTTTCACATAAAACATTGTCAGTTATTTCATTTGAGTCTTGTGTTAATACAACCAATGACGGCTAAATGAAAAATCTAGCCAACTTTTGTTGGCTCGGACTTTGTCCGAGCCTACCAGAAATTATCCGATAAATTTCAAGATCCGAAAATTATCCGCAAATCGGCAACACTGATCGTGAAACTTTTGAAACTTTGGCTGATCATCATCGACGATATGTCTTCTTCTTCTTCTTCGAAGGGGTCATCGCCAACTGCAACATGAAGTGCGACGAGGTCCCTTGCCAGCACGAGGGCATTTGCATCGAAGACTTCCGCAATCGGAAGCACACGTGCAACTGCGAGCACACCAGCTACTATGGCGAGCTCTGCTCGGAAGAGAAGGGCGCCGAATTCAATGGCGAGTCCATCTTGTGGAGGAAGTACGTACTGAACGGGACAGTGGACCACGTGAAGTTCCAGCTCGCGTTTTCCAGCGTCGATGTGAGCCAGAAAAACACGATATTATTGCTGCTGCAGACTGAAAACAGGTACGTTTTCATGAATAACGAAGTGATTTCAATGAATTTTAAAGAATTTCAAGAAATTTTGAAATATTTGAAGTATTTTGAAAAATTTCGAAGAATTTTAAAGAATTTCAAGAATTCGAAAAATATAAATTCTTTATATTAAAATAATTTGAAGGTTTTAAAGAATTCAAATAAGAGGTATTAAAAAAATTTGAAGAAATGAAAAAAAATAATAAATGAAAAATTTGAAAGAATTGAAAAATTTGAAAAAATTTGAAAAAATTGAAAAGATTCAAGCAATTGAAAAAATTGAAAAGATTTAAGCAATTGAAAAAATTGAATATATTGAAAAAAAAATCAAAAAATTCAAAAAATTTAAAAGAAAAATTAAAAAAATATAAAAAAGTTGAATGTATTGAAAAAATTTAAAACTGAGATAATTTAAAAAAATTGAGAAAAATTAAAAAATTCAAGAAACATCGAAGAATTTCAAAAATTCAAAGAATTCAATGAATGGAATTAATGGAATTAATGAATTTAATGAATTCAATGACTTTAATGACTGATGAATTTAATGAATTTAATGAATTTAATGAATTTAATGAATTTAATGAATTTAATGAATTTAATGAAAAATTCAAAGAATTCAAAGAATTCAATGAATGGAATTAATGGAATTAATGAATTTAATGAATTCAATGACTTTAATGACTAATGAATTTAATGAATTTAATGAATTTAATGAATTTAATGAATTTAATGAATTTAATGAATTTAATGAATTTAATGAATTTAATGAATTTAATGAATTTAATGAATTTAATGAATTTAATGAATTTAATGAATTTAATGAATTTAATGATTTTAATGATTTTAATGATTTTAATGATTTTAATGAATTCAATGAATTCAATGAATTTAATGAATTTAATGAATTTAATGAATTTAATGAATTTAATGAATTTAATGAATTTAATGAATTTAATGAATTTAATGAATTTAATGAATTTAATGAATTTAATGAATTTAATGAATTTAATGAATTTAATGAATTTAATGAATTTAATGAATTTAATGAATTTAATGAATTTAATGAATTTAATGAATTTAATGAATTTAATGAATTTAATGAATTTAATGAATTTAATGAATTTAATGAATTTAATGAATTTAATGAATTCAATGAATTCAATGAATTTAATGAATTTAATGAATTTAATGAATTTAATGAATTTAATGAATTTAATGAATTTAATGAATTTAATGAATTTAATGAATTTAATGAATTTAATGAATTTAATGAATTTAATGAATTTAATGAATTTAATGAATTTAATGAATTTAATGAATTTAATGAATTTAATGAATTTAATGAATTTAATGAATTTAATGAATTTAATGAATTTAATGAATTTAATGAATTTAATGAATTTAATGAATTTAATGAATTTAATGAATTTAATGAATTTAATGAATTTAATGAATTTAATGAATTTAATGAATTTAATGAATTTAATGAATTTAATGAATTTAATGAATTTAATGAATTTAATGAATTTAATGAATTTAATGAATTTAATGAATTTAATGAATTTAATGAATTTAATGAATTTAATGAATTTAATGAATTTAATGAATTTAATGAATTTAATGAATTTAATGAATTTAATGAATTTAATGAATTTAATGAATTAAATGAATTAAATGAATTAAATGAATTTAATGAATTTAATGAATTTAATGAATTTAATGAATTTAATGAATTTAATGAATTTAATGAATTTAATGAATTTAATGAATTTAATGAATTTAATGAATTTAATGAATTTAATGAATTTAATGAATTTAATGAATTTAATGAATTTAATGAATTTAATGAATTTAATGAATTTAATGAATTTAATGAATTTAATGAATTTAATGAATTTAATGAATTTAATGAATTTAATGAATTTAATGAATTTAATGAATTTAATGAATTTAATGAATTTAATGAATTTAATGAATTTAATGAATTTAATGAATTTAATGAATTTATTGAATTTATTGAATTTATTGAATTTATTGAATTTATTGAATTTATTGAATTTATTGAATTTATTGAATTTAATAAATTTATTGAATTTAATAAATTTAATACATTTAATACATTTAATACATTTAATACATTCAATACATTCAATACATTTAATACATTCAATACATTCAATACATTCAATACATTCAATACATTCAATACATTCAATACATTCAATACATTCAATACATTCAATACATTCAATACATTCAATACATTCAATACATTCAATACATTCAATACATTTAATACATTCAATACATTCAATACATTTGAATTTGTTGAATTTGATGAATTTGATGAATTTGATGAATTTGATGAATTTGATGAATTTGATGAATTTGATGAAAAATTAGAAAAATCATGATTAAAGATATTTCAATAAATAATAATAAACGTTTCGCTCTCTTGTCTCTAGCCGAAGCTATTATCTCTTGGTCGGCCTGAGCCTCGAGGGTTACCTGACGGTCCAAGAAGACAGAGAGGGCGCCGTGTTCTCCGCCACGGTGGACAAGAAGAACTTCCTCAACGGGGCCAGACACTCGGTGCACTACAAGCGGAGCGTCAACGAATCCGAGCTGTTCGTCGACAGAGAGCTGACCGCCATGGTGCAGATACCGGCGCAGTCTTTCACCAACATCCTGGAGGTGGGGGCCAACGAGGTGCACATCGGCGGGCACGACACCAACGATCCCAGGTTCGCGACTTACAAGAGATATAGTGGATGTTTGTCCAGTGAGTATCTGATGGGTATCATCATTGAAATCGCCATCATCCAAAACGAGCGAATAGGGTCATAAACCTCGAAAGCTTTAGCAGAATTGATTGTCGTTTTCCGATACCTTACTAAACTACTACCGATATGGCATCAACATTAAATCGGAATATTCTTTTATGCTCGAGAAAATCGAAATCAAAAATAATTATTTGACAGCACCATATTTCTGCTGACGTTACCTGGTAGATCGGGATGGTATCGTAAAAACATCGAAAATAATAGGGAAGAAAAATTTTTTGACATAAGTGATGGCAGATAAGTCAGATGACAATATGTCAATTTTTAATTCAAATTTTTTTCGATTACGAAACTAATTCAAAATATTCAAAAGAGCGCATTAATTGATTGTTTATCAACTGTCTATATAACGCAAATCAGGTATTTTATATGAGTTAATAATATTCCGATAGGATTTTCTATACCACCTCTGCGAAGTCAATGAGACGATTGAACAGACGAGTGAAAGACACTATAAAATAGACATAAAAATGAAGAATTAATCCAATTAATAACTTTATTGTCTGGGAAAAGTAGGTAAGTGTAGTGGTGCATCTGATAATATATTTAATAAACAACACAAGTTGATATTATTATTACATATTCACAATATAATGTAAAGAAGAAATCTAATATAAACTCACATCATAGATAGAGTACGTACCTACTAAGAATAACTGAGGATAAGAATTCTTATATTCATGACAATAAAGATTTATTAGCTCATACCTATTAGTAAAATACTTTGTGCTCACACTTCAGGTTCTCATGATGTTCATGTACAAAGATTCACAGAATAAGGATAAGAATTTTAACTTAGATCAAAATTATCTTCACGACAGCAATTACTTGCAGATGTAGCTGATGATATCTGTTGTCCTACTGCAAAACACCAAGTTTGTCTCATATTAACACTTGGAGTAGGAACAAATATGTCTTTCGAGAATCCACATTCCTGTTGCTCCATGAAGCACAAGTCTTTGAATGCTTAAATTTTCTGAAAATAGTGGTCAGTGAAGAGTATAATGAACGCTGAACAATGAAATGAAACTCAATAGTAACTTACCTTGAATCATCCGAATATATTTTCGCAGGAAGAATTAAAAACGCCCAGTAATTTTTTACCGCCAACTGTCAAAGATGACAGAGATTGTCAATTCTTCTTCCACTTCAATTAATGGAACAGAACCTAAACCAATCTACCAGGTGACGTCACATTTTTAGAAAAGGATGGAAAATTTTCGATTTTTGGATGTCGATTTTGGAAAAACCCTTGAAAATAAAAATTTCAAAAAAATATCGACGTATTCTCTGGAGGCCCGCGTTTCACATATATAATTTTTGAAAAAAAGTGTACAACCCTATTAATTCTCCTCCTAGATAGTATGTTTCCCGTAACCTACTTTTTTATTGAAAAATGACAGCAACACCAGAATATCATTTCATTTTCGAAATATGCTAATGCTAATAATTCTCAACATATTTCTTCTCAACTCAATTGCTTTCGGAAAATCAACGTTTTAAAAGTAAAATTTTCGTCGCGATATCATCTTCTTAACTGCCAAATTTAACTGTCAAACTAAATTTTGTTGACATCTGGAAAAGTGATTCAAAACGATAAGTGTGTTTTGATACATAATCTGAATATAAACGTTTCAAATTTCGTGCCAAACACGGATGAACGGCACTGTACAAAGACTTTTGGAGTTTCTTTCGATGCAGAAACGACTGCCCTTATCGATATTGGTCGAAATTCATCAATAAAAAAATTCCCCATAAGATGCCGGTCAATATATAAAAGTTAATTTGATCATACATTCACCAAGCACCCCCATGTATTTTGCAGAACGTATTTCTTTTCCAACTTCATCATATTCCAGATATATTCATCGAGGTTAATGAACATGTGATGAAGCCACTCGAAGAATACATGCTCTTCACGAAATCTGGGACTGAAAAGGTCAACGTTTCCAATCAACATGGAGTCAGAAGTGCTCAGTGCAGTTCTGATTTCGATAAGATTCACGAAAAGGCACCGGTAACAACGAATCTCAATATAAGTCAAGTAAGTAGAAAGGAAATCAATACAGAGCCAATATCGATCGATGACATATGCAAAAATTATTTTCTTCACTTTGTATATTCAGGAACTTTTGAGACATTTCGAGCAATTCTAGCCAGTTTGAATATGCAATTAGATAATTCAGAGAAAATGAATTTAATGAATTTAATGAATTTAATGAATTTAATGAATTTAATGAATTTAATGAATTTAATGAATTTAATGAATTTAATGAATTTAATGAATTTAATGAATTTAATGAATTTAATGAATTTAATGAATTTAATGAATTTAATGAATTTAATGAATTTAATGAATTTAATGAATTTAATGAATTTAATGAATTTAATGAATTTAATGAATTTAATGAATTTAATGAATTTAATGAATTTAATGAATTTAATGAATTTAATGAATTTAATGAATTTAATGAATTTAATGAATTTAATGAATTTAATGAATTTAATGAATTTAATGAATTTAATGAATTTAATGAATTTAATGAATTTAATGAATTTAATGAATTTAATGAATTTAATGAATTTAATGAATTTAATGAATTTAATGAATTTAATGAATTTAATGAATTTAATGAATTTAATGAATTTAATGAATTTAATGAATTTAATGAATTTAATGAATTTAATGAATTTAATGAATTTAATGAATTTAATGAATTTAATGAATTTAATGAATTTAATGAATTTAATGAATTTAATGAATTTAATGAATTTAATGAATTTAATGAATTTAATGAATTTAATGAATTTAATGAATTTAATGAATTTAATGAATTTAATGAATTTAATGAATTTAATGAATTTAATGAATTTAATGAATTTAATGAATTTAATGAATTTAATGAATTTAATGAATTTAATGAATTTAATGAATTTAATGAATTTAATGAATTTAATGAATTTAATGAATTTAATGAATTTAATGAATTTAATGAATTTAATGAATTTAATGAATTTAATGAATTTAATGAATTTAATGAATTTAATGAATTTAATGAATTTAATGAATTTAATGAATTTAATGAATTTAATGAATTTAATGAAATTCAGTTTGTATATTCAGGAACTTTTGGGACATTTCCAGCCATTTCAGCCAGTTTGAATATGCATCCCCTGTTCATTCCGACATCGAATTCGATCCCCACTAGAATCATATTTTCCCTCTTACCTCAAAGTGTCCACATCGCAATTTTTCATCAATTTGATCAGATAATCAGTAAATTTTTCAGGGGACAGATAAAACTTGGGTACAAGACGCACCCCAAAGAGTTTTGTACACTGCAATCTACTCCGACACGACCGAAGAAGAAGACGAAACTGGGAAATTGGTCATCATAATTCTCGCATCGTTTTTCGTCTTGGTTTTAGTTTGTTGCACCTACCACCTTTTCATCACCAACAAAAAGTACAAGGAGAGGAAAGAATTCGAGACGGATGCCAGCATCCTCTTATCAAAGCAACAAGCAGCGCTGCTACAAGAAAACAACAAAGTAGTAAGTTTTATGAAACTACTATTATTCCATTATGCAATTTTTTCATCTGTAGCCACTGATTGTTTTTGAGATACCATCCAGTAACTTATTTTTCCTCTGTGAATTTCAGTCCTCGCAACCTGTCAACCAGAACGGGAAAGTGAATGGAAATGATAGTAATGGAAAAAATGGTAAAATTCTGGAGAATCTGGGTGAAGTGAGCGAGGAACTTATCCCCATTCCGGAAGAAGTGAAGCCTCTGAAAAGAACAGACAGTGTGAGGGACAAGCAGAAACGTATTATAAGTTTCAGAGGTGGGAGTGTAAAGTTTTGATTCGATAAATCATTTGTTAATAATATAAACTTTTTTTTGATATTGAAGAAAGGGATCATCCCTGGGAAACTCCTTCTGAAGGTTCCGATATATTGAGTCCCATGCCAGAGGTCACAGAGGCTGAAGAAGAGGAGGAGGAAGATAATTCAGATGACTCGCTTCGAAAGATCGTGAGTGGATTTAAATTTGCTAAATGAATATTGGAAATGCATTGGTGCTTCGGGGTTGCTTTTTTGTGTGCATATATTAGGGATCTGAAAAAAATTTCAGCTATCGCTGTTTTCGATTTTAACTTGAAATCGTTGCTTGTGGTGTTGTATAACAACATAACCATTTCACTTCACTATATTCAATTCATTTTTTGATCACCAAACTTGTATAAGCTATCAATATTTGTTCATAAAACATATTTTAGTTGGCTTCACAGATGAACAAAATGAAATACTGTTACTTGGGTTCGTGAATTCAAAACTCTCAGTACGAAACTGAACAATTTATTTCACTCAACACTCTAAATACAACAAAATAAACACTTTGTTAAATCACAACGATATTCGCTTTACAAATTTCAAAGTTTAGTATTGCTCAACTCAACTCTTTCCAAACTATATCTGACTGTCCGCGACTCTGTGCAGTCTCTTACTCTCTTATATAAGTACAAACATCATTCTAGCGAAATCACTCATTTTCCAGAAATTACAGGAACTTCTTAGAATTACTGGTAATAAATCATCCGCTCTAATTGATACGTTGGTGACCGATCTTATCGCGAGGCTATAAATCACAACCCAGACGCGATCTGCCGAGATAATGACTTCCGGTTTGGTGACCGATCTTATCGCGAGGCTATAAATCACAACCCAGACGCGATCTGCCGAGATAATGACTTCCGGTCTTCTTGGAAGCACAGCGCGTAACAATACATATACCAGAACTTTCTACCCCTTTCAAATATTCAACAAATCTTTCATTACCTTATTCTCTGTTTCCAAACTATCCATTGATTTGAACATCGGCAGCTCATAATACAGCGTGGCCAAGGTTCACACATTCAAAATCAATTGAATTAATATTGAAAATCTGAAAAAATGCAAAAAAATCGGCAAGTGACCGACAAATTGAACCTAGATTTAAATACAGTGTGGGCCATGATATTTGCAAAATATGGGAAACATTGTCATTATCAGAGTTACGAAAAATCGCTTCTGCGTATCGGGAAATCTCAGAATCCATTTTGACAAATATCACGTGACCACCCACCTGGCGGCAATTTTGAAAAATGTATACCGAATTGTTGGCAATAATCATATATATTTGATCAATCTAACAAAACTTTTCAGATTTGTTTCCGATTGCTAGTGCAAAATTAAAAAGAATGTTAATCTAATGACTTCGAATTCGAAATATAGAATTTGATTGCGGTCGAAAAAATTGTCAAAATAAATTTCGAAGTTTCTCGATATGCAGAAACGATCCCTTGCAAATTATTTTTTGGTAACCCTGACAATAATAATGTTTCCCATATATGTTGCTAACATTATGTTCCACACAGTAGATATTTTCTTCGAGAAGAAAGTATGATTATGTGAAAGCAGTAATTTTTCAGATTGTGGAAGATTAAAATCTCAAAATATGCATGAAATAATTATATTCCTCTATCACAATAAAATACTTTCAAACGATGCTTTCATGTAGGTATACTTTTATACAATCCTGTGATTTTTTCAACTAATCATTAAAATATTCTCATTATTTTCAACAGGCAATACCTTCACCTCTCACCCCTTCTGCCCGTAGATTGAGAAACTCTATGTCTAGTATGGGCAGAAGAGATTCATCTTCAATCATCGAAGAACTGAGTGCAACCACGTAATCTTCATTTGTGCATAGTGGGGAAAGGGTAGCTTTGGTGACTGCTTCGGGGTGTTTTGCGAAAAATTACGTAATATATTGACAAAAGACATCGACAGAATTGTGAATGAATTACCCTTATAAGACTTGTTCAATAATGAAGTTGTGATATGTTACGTAATGGATTATACGATTCAGGGAACTTTGAGGTGGTGGAAACTCATGCTCTATAGACTTGTTAAATATAAGTTGAATAGGCTAAGAAAAATGTTGTGCTATCATTGTTCTCAATATAACATCATCCATGACCTGATTATGTAACCGATCCTTGGTTTTTTTTTTGCTGGATTTGTATCTCCTAAAAAGTGAGCGGGCACATTTTTTTCAAGCTGCTGCCTTCCCATAGTTTTCTACCCCATGGCATTATCTCGAATGAGGGATCTTTAGGTAAGTCGAAATAATCACCTACTATATTGATGAGGTTTTATGGTATCGAAATTATGCATCGACGTAATTTGGAAATTGTTATATTCATCGATTTGATCTGACTGAATTGAAGGTAGGGACCAGACATGGAAATCCTCTTCGAAAGGTGTAGATCTTTTAGGTCCCATGTTAGAAATAGAGGAGGAAGTAGAGCAGGAAGAAGAGAATGATTCAAAAGGCTCATCCCAGCTACAAAATATCGTAAGTAATTTTTTTTTGTTTCCAAAATCAAAAACTTAAATTTTTTCTTACAAGCAATTATATAAAAAAAATTATTACATATATACATGTACCTACCTATATCTAAAATAAACATCCGGTAATTTGTAGAAGTTTGATTTTTGTTCCTAATCAGCAATATGCTGGTGATGGAACATTATAATCTCAGTGTAGTAGTACTTTTTTTTTTCATAAGACATCATAACATTTTACATATAGGTAATATAAGTATAACAATAATAATTGGAGTACAACAATATAACTTTACATGAAACATTATAACATTAATAAAGTATAACAATAATTATTTGAGTACAACAATACAACTTCACATAAAGCTCTATAACATAAATTTTAATATTTCAATATCCACAATATTCAAAATTTCATTTTTTTATCATTATTTATTTATGTGTTGGATCAAAGTAGCTATCTTTGTTTTTCAATTGATTTGGTAATGCATTGAAGGTTTCTAGACATTTGTATATGGGATGGGGTTATAATATTGAATGCTAGGTTTGTTCTTACATTTGATAGGTATATAGAAGTTATTTTGATTACTAGTCTCATATGTGTGGGGTTTCACTTACTAAGTGGAATATAGTGTTACTTTTTTGATGATTCTATTGGGTTTTATAAGTATATTCGCATTGTTCTATTTCATCAGAAGCCTATACTTTATTTATAAAAATTCGTGGGTATAGGTACCTACCTATAATTATTATTCCTTTTTTTCTTCAACAAGTTTTATTTTTTCAATATTAACAGTAAGGTGAATGAAAAAGTTAGATGAAAGTTCAATTATAAATGAAATTGGTGAAACCGAAAAGTATAGGTTTTAAAAAACGTTCACATGAAATATTGTTTTCTGCCTCTTTTCGGATGATAAGGAGACAATGAAACACAATAACTCTAAATTCACTTTAATAAAAATTGGGAACGTATCGTGTGACTGTGGACTGACTTTTCTACATGGCTGATATCATCTAGAAATTGCGACCAAAGAGTACGGATTGCACCACAGATGTTGGCCCTCTACATTTGAAGTGATGGCACTAACTTATATTTTTCGGTTAATGTCCAATATCATTTCACTGCTGTATTTTGGGTTGCGTGATAGTGGTGACAATCAGGGCAGGAACTACGCCGGGGCAACACTTATATCGGGATTTTATTGTCAGAAAAGTAAAAAAGTTCGCTTTTTGGATTCTCGTAGGTACATGATTAGTTTCAAATGCATTGAAGAGTATTCGGATCTTAAGAACAAGCTTTCATTCATTATTGATTTAGATGTGTCAGTTTGCGATGAGTGGAAAATCGAGGAAATGTTTGTAGACAAAAGATGAAAGATGTATTGGATCCCCAATACCTTATTATTAATACATCGAAAAACGGTAGTTTTCTTCCAAAACATCCTTAAATAACGTGTCACATTCTTTTTTTCCAGTTTCTTCCAATTTAGCGCTCCTGCCCATCAAAAACCAAAGGGCGACCAAAATTGACTTCGAAAAATTATTAAACAAACTGGCCTCTATGAAATCTATAAAAAATAAATTTTTTCGGCAACCGTCCGGAAAGTACGTACTTTCCAGACGATTTTTTTTTTTTTGAGAAAGTGGCATTCCGGCCTAGTCCGGGAAGTATCACATCGTTGTTGTCATTGTAAATATGAAAATCTTGGTAGTATGGTTTTGATAAATGCAGTTGATCATTACCATAGCAGCAAAATAACGACTGACAGCTATCTGACATAAAATTAGCTAACATTCAAAAATTATCAGATGAAAACAATCAATGTGAAACGGAAACTTTACCTTCTTGTTCTGACTTCAACAAAAGGCACTTAAATATACCAAGCATTTCAAACAAATTGAATCCATTCAATATTATAACAATTGTTCTAATTTTAATATAAATATTAATATAAATAAGAATTGAAATGTTCGAAATTTTGTTCTAATAAAGAAATGTGTTTCTTTGATTTGTTATTCTACACGGTTGCCGAAAAAATTGTGTACGCAACACGCCCGAAAACAGTTTTTTTGGATTCGCAGACTTCCAGGACTCGCTACGCTCGTCCTAGAATTTTGTCCACTCATCCAAAAAAACAGTATTTTCCGGACTTGTTACGTAAATTACTATTTCTATGACAACCTCGATAAATGTTCATTTCATAACTGTAACTTAAATCATAAACAAGCACATTTTGTCCAGAATTTCATTTTTGCATCGGTTGCTAGGCAAGTTGCTAAGCAACAAATGCGAAATGAAATATTTCGTGTTAGGTCTAGGTCACAGGACGACTACGACTTGTCAAATTATGACATCCACCGACAAATTGTTTTGAAATGTTAAGTAACGAGTAATTTCATAGTTCTTTTTCTATAAAAACTATTCATCAAAATGGAAACTGATAGTGATATCGACTTAGATTTGATACCTCCAAACATTATAGAAGCAGCGAACGTAACAACACTTAATTTATTACCGGAAACGTCGAAGAGTATGTTTTTGCAATGTATGCATGTATTAAACGTGACCGATATGTTGTCATAGAAAAAGTATAGTATGCAACTCGCAACAAAATGGCCATTTTGCACTCGTATGAATTGCCGTGCAAAATGGGCATCATTTTGTGCTCATTGCATAATATACTATTTTGTTCTAAAATGCATTTGTAACAAAATTTCATACGATTTGAGGTTTGTGGAAGATTTCCAGATTATGATTATTGTAATCCCGGATTGATAACAGAATATGTTTAAAATAAATGTATAATTGACGGAATACTGAGGTTCTGACCTTTATTTATGCTTTACTATTATCACAACGGATAACTCGTGAAATGTCAAATAAACTGTCCATAGGAATAGGAGAAGGATATTATTGATTAACAATGCACTTTTGTGTGAGTTTACATAACTGATACATATATATGTATATAGCTGACAAATACTTATTTTGCGTGATGTTATCGCAACTATATATCCGCATATATTTAATGCTGCATTTTTATTTTCTCTTTTTGTTTTATGACCTCTTCCTCATGGTTCACTACGAAATCAAACCATACAGGATGATGAACTCAAAGGTGAGTTTTCATTTATTTCGTTCATCTGTGTCTTGTTATATTTACTATATAGGAGGGAAAAAATGATAGCATTGAATCAAAGTGTGCTATTTTTTTTGTAATCAACCTTTTCTTCAATTTTCCAACCCCTACACAGATGCAGAAGAGCCCAGAGAAGCTGATGGAGATGATCCAGTGCCACAAAACACCCGCGAGACTCATTTTGACGCTGATAGCCCCAAAATAAGTGACCTCTCAGTTAAAGTTGGGAATAGGATAGGCGGCAACATTGCGGCCAAGATGAAACCGTCAACTTTCTTGAACGAGCACCAGAGGACGTTCTCCAATCCCATCAGTTATCTGGGTGGGCCCCATCTGAGAGCGCGCAACAGATGGTCCGCTGAGAGTATTGTTTCTCTAGATTGAATTTTGGAAGCTCGAATATTATATTACGAAAGCGTCTAAGGGCCACCGAGTTTTTTTTTTATTTTTCAGACTCCAAACACGGAATTTCTGAATTCGAACTCGGAATTTCCGACTTTCAACTAGAAATTTCCGACTTTGAACTCGGAATTATTTTTTTCCGACTTCAAACTGGGAATTTTCGACTTTGAACTCGAAATTTCTGACTTTGAACTCGAAATTATTTTTTTCTGACTCCAAACTCGGAATTATTTTTTTCCGACTCCAAACTCGGAAATTCCGACTTCAAACTCGGGAATTCCGATTTCAAACTCGGAACTTTTTTATTCCGACTTCTAACCTAACTCGGAATTTTGTTTTACGATATCGCTGATGGAATAACTATGCCGTTTCGTTAAATTAGTGAAGATAATTCCAATTTTTTCAACTTTTTTCAATTCGCTGGGAAGGCTAGATTCTTATTTTGTAATGAGACTGATGAGAGATCGATGGATGAAAATAAATACGAAATGAACTCTGCTGTATTTTCTTCACATCCCTATTTCCAAAATCTCCTGATTTTCGCCTACTGATGAGCGTGAAATTTACGTTGGTAAACTGACCGCGATGGCGTTGCCTTCATTAGTCGGGTTCCGATATTACTGAATTTACTGATGACAGTCAGCAATTTCGGAACGAATTCAGATTGAGTAAGCTACCACCAGTATAATTCAGTGATTTCAGAACGATCTACAGTACTGAACAGTACTGGTTGGGAATTTCGGAACTCTGTTTCTGTCTGACAAACAACCCAGTACGGTTCAGTATGGTTCAGTCAGTGGTTCTGAGGTAACGCGCTGACGTCACGTTTGGGATCACAAATGATTCACCGGATTGATGAGTCTCCTCTACAGTTAAGCGTTCTGATTGGTCTGTGTCTTGTCCGTTGTCCGAACTCTCCCCTCTCCTCCAGTGATTCTATGGTTATCTGTCGTTTGTCGCAATCCGCCCTGGTATTTCCGAAATTGTGATCCGTGTCATTTCTATTTACCAAGCGGTGAGGGATGGCGGTATCAGTGCTATATCCATTGTTTATTGTTTTGGTGTATTAATTTAATTGAGAAAATTGTGCTTTTTTATTACATATAGTTATTCATTTTTCATACAAAAATAATTCGTTTTTCATATTCCGTGATTTGGAAAAATGGCTGTTCAACCGCATAGCAGAAAAAGGGTTTGCTACTACTACGACAGTGAGTACATCTTTCATTACCACATATTTCATTGAGTTTTTTGTTTCCAATTTTGTTTCATAAAAATCGGTACATGTTATCAGCGGCCGTTCCATTCAGTACCCATTATAATATTTCGCCCCTTTCAGCATGAATGTTGTGTAC